>JASVEL010003258.1:0-539467 GCA_032618575.1 Nicotiana noctiflora
CCCTGATCTTCAGCTGATGATAGCCTGAACGAAGATCGATCTTAGAAAACACCCTCGCACCCTGTAACCGATCAAACAAATCATCTATGCGCGGTAGAGGGTACTTGTTCTTCACTGTCACTTTGTTCAATTGCCTATAATCAATACACATTCGCATGGAACCATCTTTCTTTTTAACAAATAATACCGGCACACCCCACGGAGACACACTAGGACGGATGAAACCCTTATCCAGAAGTTCTTGAAGCTGCTCTTTTAGTTCTTTCAACTCGGCTGGTGCCATTCGATAAGGAGGAATGGATATGGGCTGAGTGCCCGGCACCAAGTCAATGCCAAAATTCAATATCCCTGTCCGGAAGCATTCCCGGCAGGTCTGAGGGAAATACATCTGGAAAGTCCCTCACAACAGGTACAGAATCAATGCTAGGAGACTTAGCTCCCACATCCCTCACAAAAGCTAAGTACGATAAACACCCTTTTTCATCCATCTTCTGAGCCTTTAAGAACGAAATAACACGGCTAGGGACGAAATCGGTCGAACCCCGCCACTCAATACGAGAAATACCAGGAATGGCCAACGTAACTGTCTTAGCATAACAGTCCAATATAGCATGGTACGGAGACAACCAGTCCATACCCAATATCACATCAAAGTCAACCATACCCAACAATAACAGATCTGCCTGGGTCTCCAGACCCCCAATAGAAATAACACGGGATCTATAGACATGATCCACAACAATCGTATCACCCACGGGGGTGAATACATGAATAGGTAAATCAAGACTACCATGAGTCGCACCCAAATGATGTGCAAAATAAGAGGACACGTTTGAATATGTGGACCCTGGATCAAATAGAACTGAGGCTTCTTAGTGACAGACAGAAATGATACCTGTAATTACTGCATCGGAGGCAACTACATCATGCTTGTCAGGGAGTACATAGAATCGTGCCTAACCTCCTCTGGATCTCTCCTCACCTCTGGGGCGACCACGAGAAGACTGACCTCCACCTCTACTAGCCTGAGATGGTGCTGAAGAGGAAGGCTGATCCCTCTGCTGAGCCTTGTCCCAATGGTGTCGAGGGCACTGCCTCCTCATGTGGCCAAACTCACCACACTCATAACAAGCACCTGGTGCTGGAGAAGGGGACTGAATGGAACCCCTTGCCGCAGAACAACCCTGGGCTGAAGAAGTAGGTGCTGCACTCTAGGCTGGGCGGCTCGAATGAGAAGGTCTAGATGAGCGACCTGCTGCTTTGATGGGAATGCTCTCCGGACGGAGCACCACCGAAACTACCGGAACCACGAGGCCTCTTGGCCTCCCGCTCCTCTCTCTCTCGGCGACGATCCGCCTCAATGGAGCGTGCCATATCAGCAACCTGCTCAAACGATGATGACAGAACTCGCTCGCTGGTCATAAGAATACGGATAGAGTAGTTGAGGCCATCAATGAACCTCCTGATCCTCTCCCTATCGGTGGGGATCATCCATGTGGCATGCCTAGCCAACTGAGTGAATCTAAGCTCATACTGGGTCACGGATATGTCGCCCTGAATCAACCACTCGAACTGGCGACGTAGCTCCTCGCGACGAGATTGAGGTACATATTTCTCTAGAAAGAGAGTAGAGAACTGCTGCCATGTGAGAGGTGTTGCTCTTGCAAGCCTACGCCTCTCAAACTCCTCCCACCAATCAAATGCGGGACCGGTGAACTGAAATGTAGTAAATGAAACTCCGCTGGACTCAAGAATACCAGCCGTACGCAGCATCTTCTAACACTTATCCAAGAAACCCTGGGCATCCTCGCCCTCAATGCCACTGAAATGGGGTGGGTGAAGTCTACCAAATCTCTCAAGACGACGCTGCTCGTCATCGGGCATAACCTGAACCATATGCTCTGGAGCTGGAGCTGTTGCAGCTGGAGGAATAACCGGTGCAACCACCTGAGCAGGGACCGCCTCTAGCGTCTGAAGTCCCTGAACAACCGGGTCAGGTGTGCGAGCTGCAGGGGTCTGCTGACCACCCCCTGACTGAGATGTCGCTACAGTAGTGGTAGCTGAAACTACCTGAACCAAACCGGAACACACTGATAATATCTAAGCAAGAGTCTCCTGAAGACCAGGAATAGCAATAGATATAGTCTGGCCCTGAACTGGGGCTGCTGGAGCATCAACCACTGGGGGCTGCTCCTGAACTGGTACAACGGGCGGGTCAGCTGGCACTGCCTCAGCTGCCCTACCGCTACCTCTAGCACGACCGCGCCCACGGCCTCTAACAGGTGGCAATGGAGGTCGTCCACCTCGTCCCGATGATCGTGTTCTCGCCATCTGCGAGAGAATAGAATATAGAAGTTCAGTTCTCAGAACAACAAGATCGCACGACAGAGTTCAAGAAAAGTGAAGTTTTTCCTAAAGGTTCGCGGCCTCCCGAGGATAAGTACAGGCGTCCCCATACCGATCCACAAGACTCTACTAACCGGCTCAAGACTCATGAGGCCTAGTAAACCTAGGCTCTGATACCAACTTGTCACAACCCCAAATCCGGTCGTGATGGCGCCCAACACATTGCTAAGCCAGCCTGACCAATCAATATCAACAACGGAGCTAGAAGCTTTCTTTAACCCATTTAAGCATTTCAAAATATGAAACAATAGTAATACTTATACCAACAGAGCGGGGAGACCAAGTCCCAAAATATACTAACTCCCATAGACCGAAGGGTCGAGAGTCATGAGCCTCTAAAGAACATAAGTGTAATAAAGTTTATAACAAACTCAGTGCGGAAAAGAAAGACAACAAGATAAGAAATGACAGCTAGAAGGGAAGTCAGGTCCTGCGGACGCTGCAGCTACCTCGACTATCCCGCACAATGCCTCCAAGTAACTACCGAATCAAGTCTGCTGAGAGGTACCTGGATCTGCACACAAGGTGCAGGGAGTAAAATGAGTACTGCCAGACTCAGTGGTAATAGACAAGAGTAAGACAGCGCAGATAAGAAATCCGCAATAAAGCACTATGTAAAGCTATAATCAGCTACCCTGTCACAGAATCAATATTCACTGTACCTATACCAACAATTACCAATAAATAGCATAACAGCTAGCAGATGTAGCTAAATGCAATGCAAATGCATGATATGACCGCTACGGCGCGTAGCCCGACTCCAATTTTGGGTACCCGTGCTCACTGTGGGGGTTCAGACTCCGGAGGGGCTCCAACAGCCCAAGCACATCTCATAGAGATTTACTGCGGTGTGCAGCCCGATACAACATATATATATCTCGCTGCGGCGCGCAGCCCGATCCACTACTAGTCGGCTAATATGCAGATACAGCCTCGCAAGCTCAAAAGTAGTTTTTGAAAACTCTTTTATCATTTTTCAGTTGGAAAATAGTAATATCAAGTTCCAGAGATTGGAATTAGCATAATAACAGAAATAGCTGCGGACTAGTAGTAAACTAGCATGTCTATATGATAAGACAATGATAACGATCCTCGCGGGATCCAATAACTGGCTCACGGCCCACAAGTATACTCAACCGTCCAAGAAGGAGGTTCAACGGCTCGAGAATAGCCAATAATACAGTATCAACAGGTCGGACTAATCTATAGTCTCCAGTTCATGATCGACCCCGCACTCTCCAGAGTGTGCGTGTCTCGCCGCTATACGGCGTCACAAAGTGATATACCGGGGTTTCGAACCCGCTGGTCATCACCCACATCTATTACTCACCTCAATACAGCGCGACGACTATTCCGCAATGCCATTGCCACGAGAATCAAGCTCCGCACGCATAGAATCTGATCAAATACAGTAGAAATACAACAAATTAGGCCAATGGGACGACACCCAATCAATACAACTCAATTTACATCAAAATTCCCAAAGTTGTCAAAACCCGACTTTCGGTACGCTTGCCAAAAAATTACGAAAGTCATATATTCGGAACCCTCATTTCGATACGAGTCTAAGCATATAAAATTTACCAAAATCGGACTCCATTTGCCCATTCAAAACCTTGATTTTCTAAAGTTCAAGCCTAGGGTTAAATCTTCCATGAATCACCCCAAATTCCTCCATTTTCATGATATAATTGCATAATATTATCAATACTAATCATAGTTTAAGTCCATAGTTGATTACCCGATGATTTCCCTTGAATTTCTCTTCAAAATCGCCCAAATCGCCTCTAAAGCCGAGACCCAAATGTGTGAAATGTTCTGAAATTTTTCTAACTTCGGATACACTTAACTCACAGCGATTTTCGCTTCTGCGGATAAAATTCCGCCCCTGCGGAACCGCTTCTGCGACCAATTGGTCGCTTCTGCGAACCCAGGCCCTTTTGGCCATTTCCGCACCAGCGATCAAGGGACCGCCCCTGCGCATCCGCTTCTGCGGAAATTAGTCCGCTTCTGCGGAATGATCCGCTTCTGCGACCAAGAGTCCGCTTCAGCGGACTCGCCTCTGCGATCAAACATCCGCTTCTGCGGATTTTCCCAAGACGGCTCAAGACCGCTTCTGCGATCGACCTCTCGCACCAGCGAAGCCGCTCCTGCGGACCAGGCTCCGCTTCTGCGGTCGGCTCCGCTTCTGCGCCTCGTTGTCCGCTTCTGCGGAGTCGCTCCTGCGCCCCCATTTCCGCAGGAGCGAAAACCACAGAACCAGAACACAAAACCTGCAATTTTCCACATTTTTCTCCCGTTTAACCATCCGAAAACACCCCGAGGCCCCCGGGACCCCATCCAAACACACCAACACCTTCTAATACCTTATTCAAACTTGCTCGAATCCTCAAAACACGTCTAACAACATCAAAACCCATAATTCACATCAAATTCAAGCTTAAATTCCTTAAAACATTCCGAATTACACATTCAATCAAAAACCCGACCAAACTAAGTCCGAATGACCTGAAATTTTGCAGGCACATCCAAAATCACCTAACGAAGCTACTGCAACTGTCGGAATTCCATTCCGACCCCCGGATCAAAATCTCACCTACCGTTCGGATTTCGCCAAAATTCAACCTTAGCCAATTCAAGCCTATTTCTACACGGGCCTCCAAATTCAATTCCGATCGCTCCCCTAAGTCACAAATCACCTCCCGGAACTAATCGAATCATCAGAATCCGATTCCGAGCCCTCTAACCAAATAGTCAACTTCGGGTTGACTTTCCTTATTCAACTTTCCTTCACAAAGGCTATATGACTCATTTTCAATCCAATTCACTCCTAACTCAGCCGATAGACTTTAACACTGATATAAAAGCATAAAACATACAATTTCAACATAACGGGGTGGTAATTCCCGTGACGACGGGCCGGGTCGTCACATACGTATGGTCAGAATTAAATTCCGGAAAGTTTAAAGTTGATTTGGAAAGAGAATTCTCATTTTAGAAACTTTAAGTTGAAAGAATTGACTAAGATTAAATTTTTGAGTAAATAACCTCGGAATCGGGATTTGAAGGTCTGCGCAGGTTTGTATGATGATTTTAAACTTGGGCGTATGTTCATATAGGGTTTTGGATGACCCGGGAGTGTTTCAGTGCCTATTGTGTAAGTTAGCATTTTAGAAGAGTTTCAAAAATTTGGGTTGAAGTACATTTCAATGCTATCAATTGTGAGCACATGATTTTTGCACCAGGCAAATAATTCCAAAATTAAAATAAATATGTTTTTGAGTGCAATTATTTGCTTTGCTTGAAATTAGTTATATTTTTGTGTGTTTGAATAAGTAAGAAATTAGAAAAAATCAAAAAAAAAATAGTAGTAATTAATTTGTTAGTTTAATTAAGTAGAAAATTAGTAAAATAGCTTAAGTAGTAGAAATTAGGAAAAATAGCAGAAAATTACCAAAAAATACTAGGAAATTAGAGTAGGTAATAAATTAGGATTTATAATTTTTCATAAAAGAAAAGAAAAAAAAGAATAAAAGAAAATACATAAAAATCATTAAAGCCAGAAAATACAAAAAAATAGATATATATATATATATATATGCTGTGTAATTGAATCTGGGCCAATTGTGGTCCAAATCGTTGGCCCAGTCCTTAAGCCCAAACAGATCCGGTCCAAAGGTTGTGAGCAGAGGTGATCTCAGCCGTTCGTTTCCTCAAATCAACGGCTGAGAATAATGGTGGAATTATAAGAGAATTAATTAATGCTGAGATTTGATCTCAGCCGTTCATTCAATGTGATCCAAGGGTGTGAGACCTTAGTCTCATAAATGACAATACTACGTCGTTTTAGTAACGCCCTTCTCAGACCGTTGATCTCCATCAAATGGACGGTCGAGATTATCTTGGACGTTTGGCCTATAAAAAGGCCTTGTCTGAACGGCCGTTTCATTTTAGCCATTTTCACAACCCTAATATCAGCCGCCTCTCCTTTCTCTCTTCATCTCCTTCTTCAACCTCAAGAAAACCCTAGCCGGACAATGGCGGCCACCACCTTCCACGGTGGTCGCCGGCCTCCCTTACCTCTCCCATCTTCTTCTTCTTTCTCTTCACTCATAGCACACCCATAAAGAACCCATAAAATACCCTGCTCTTCAAAACCCCGGTCACCGGAGTTACACCGGTGACCACCCAAAGTATGAAGAACCCCATGAAACCAATGTCGTTCTATTCCTCTCCACTAGATCTACCCAACCATACCACTGGCTACCTTCGAATCTCACCAGAACGTTTCGAATATCCCAAAAAGGGTCGTCGGAACCCTAACTCCGGCGACCCCAAGTTCAAACCCCAATCAAGAATCATTCTTTACCCTCACCCAAACACCCCTCTTCAAGCCGAAATCCAAAAAGGCTTCCCCTTTGAGCCTAAAAGAAAAATCAGAGAAAAATCGAAGAAAAGAGAGTTCTGAAAAGAATAAAGAAAAAGGAAAACAAGAAGAAGGCCTGAGAGTCTAGGAGAGTCTGAGAGAATAAAAAAAAAGGAAAAGAAAAAGAATAGGAAGCTCGGGGGACCGGCCCCGCAAGCTAAGTCCCTTCCCTTTTTGTTTTGTATTTATTTGATTTTTGTGTTTAGCATGTTTTCTTGTCTTTTCTGATTTTTAAGTTTGAGTTCGTGAGTTGTTGCTGTTTGATCATGTTCCCCATAAGTTCTGTAGTTCACATCTCTTTGTTGCTTTATCTTGTTAATTGTTGACTCTGCTATTCTGATTAGTTGTTTCACATGCTAGCCTAAGACTTTTCTGTTTATTTTCTCATGATTAAGCATTTCCTCTCCTTCTGTGTTTTAGTTAATGTCTGTTGCTTGCTTATTATCATGATCATTTCTTCTGTTTTGAAATCCTGTGTTAGTCATATTGTCTCTGTTTCTTTGCTTTCATATGTGTTTCTCTTGTCTTGAATATCTCAGCATGTTTTCTTTCTATCCTGTAGATTCTTAGTTTGTGCTTCGCATGTTAGTTATAAGATTCTTATATAATTATGTCTTCTTTTGTTTTATATCTCTTGCATGTTTCTCTAGTGATTAATTATAGGGTTTCTTTGCCTGCTTCTTTTGAGCCTGTTAATAATGGGATCTTATGTGTTGATTGTCCTGTTTTTATGGTTCTCTGCTATAAGTTCAAAATTTCATCTTTCCCCTGTCATTTTAATTGTTGAGTTGTGAGTCACTGATCTATATCTGTTATTTTAAATTAAGTTCAAGTTACTGTGGCCACTTTTGTTGTCTTTGGAAGAATCAGGCTCCTTTTTCATCTTGTCCATCTTTATAATTGTTTGCTACCAATCATGTTAAGTCATAAGAGTCCCTTTGAATTCCCTTTGTTTCCTCATCTTGTAGATATTATAGTCTTTGGACCTGTTTAGTTCTTACAGTCCAACCTTCTCCCATTGTTATGAATGCATAGTTTGGATAGTAGCTTAACTTTATTCTTTTCTCATCATTACATTAAGTTGCTTTTGAAGTATCCTGGTTGATCTTTCTTGTTTCTTTGTCACTGTTTCTCCATGTTCTTCTTTTCGTCATCTTCATTTTATTTGTCATGCATTTGTGCTAGATTTAGGATTCCTCTTCATTGTTTCTTCATATCTCTTCCCTTCTTTATCTTCATCTTGATCCATCACATATATACATAAGGCTAGGATTAATACTTGAAAAGATATATCAGCTAACATGCCTATGCTATTGTGTGTACTCTGGGCTTAAATGAATTCTGTTTCTTAGAGTTTAATATTATGAGCATGTTTATGCCTTGAACCTTGGTGATTCTGAGTTGTTCAAACTTTCATGTGATTGGAACTGGTAGTTATTAAGTCTTAATTAGCATGAATTCATACTTTGTCTCATAAAATTAGATAATGTGAATTAGTCAACTGAAATTCAACCATATCAATTGCCTTCTCTGAGTTTTGGTTGATTATTACATTTTGTTTGATCTTATGTGTCCTAATATGCAATCCATGTTGAAACTGATTTAGTTTTACTGGTTCTGGTTGAGTGTAAGTGTTTGATTAACACTGTTTGAACCCTAGGTGAATTGGTTATAGCTGTTAGCATTAGGTTCTATGAAAATGGTTAGTTTTTAAATAGGTTAGAACTGAAAATGAACAAATAGGTTATAAGTTTAATAATTGGCCTAAGAATGGTTAACCTTGCAAAAGGTTGACCAATTCTATAAGCCCTAACACACAGTTCACTGTTAAACAGTGGCTGGTTGTGCAAAGGGGCTATGTCTGCAAATGCAGACTAGCCCAGGCTCTATATTGAGCCCTGAACAGCAAAGTGGCCAAACCTGTAAAGGTTTTGGGCCTAGCTGTTCAGTATATGGCTTTAATAGCCCAAGCTAAGTCTCAACTTGAGACTGGCTAAATTTTAAATAGTTTAAACATAACAATAAAGCAGGCTATGCCTGCAATTAGCTTTAATTAAGAATAAATTGGTCTTAATTGACTGGAATTAGTTTGAAAGTGGCTAAAATTGAAATAGTTCTTAAAATAAATCTGGCCAGCCCTTAAATACTAATGCCAGGGCTGGCTATTAGTTAAATAGGTTCAAAACTATGCTAAAATCTGCCCTAGGCAAGCTGGTAAATCAGCAGTGCTCTTAGGGGCACAATTGGGTATTGAAAAGGTAAAATAGTAACTAGTAAGAACTTAGGAGGGTAATAGGGACATTCATGCTCCTGATTTCTGCAATTTTGCAGAGATTTAGGGGTATAATGGTCTCCTAAAAATGGGAAATCTGTAAAAATCTCAAATCCCTAAGGTCATACTAGTAAAAGGCCATAAAAGAGAATCTTTAGAACCTTCCAGCACATGCTGGAAGGGTTTCTAATAACTGAAATATGGACTAAAGTGTAGAATGGATAATTTTAGGAGGGGGGAAGTGGGATTAATCCCATACTTCCTCCCCAAGTATTCAGCCCTAAAGGTTAGCTATAAGTATCTCTTAAAAGGGGCTGAAAAGGGGGTTCCATTGGAGAGTAATCTGAAAACACACCTAAGCTGAAATTCACACAAAGCTTGAGAGATAAAATAGCAAAAGAGCAATAGGATTTTCTGGAATTTTTTGTGTGAGAGTTTGCTGATTTTGTTGATTGCTGGGTTCGTCTGCTCAATTAGTCTCTGGGGTTTCTTAACTTACTGTTGCTGGGTTTTTCGACTACTATTGCTGTGTTGCTGTTGCTGTGCCTTCTCACTGTTGCATTCGTTGCTTGAGTCCTTGCTATACTTACTTGCTTCTGTCCCCTTAGACTCATTGGTGTTCTTTCATTTGACCCAGGTACATTTCTCAATCCACTGAAGATGTAATTGCTGAGATAATGAAATGAAGTCTTATTTTTAATTCCCCTGTTATGATTTTATATTGTCTTTAGTTAGTTTCATCATTTATAGCTTGACTGATGTAATATGTAACAGTAGGAAACAAAGAACAGAGGCAATGTAATAGTATAGTAGTGGTAGTATAGTAGTAGTATGATTTAGTACCTCACTTAGTTAATTAGGTAATAACATTAAAACATAAGTTAACTAATAATGGTTTCAGAACTGGTAATCACTCACTCACAGTAGCTTCATCAATCACAATCACGTATTCGTCGTCCCTTAAGCATAGATAGTAAACGTTAGGTCAAGCAGTGATCCGTTCATGATTAGGTCTAATAACCTGATAATAAAACGGGTCATAATGGAATCAGTAATATAACTATGCATGAGTCTTTGAGTCATTCACCTGTAGATATTTAAGGTCGAACCATGAAACAATCAGATTGTATAATCTTTGTGAATATAGTTAGTTTAAATTCGAGGATCAGAAATAAAAGCAGGCTATAGAAAGAGGTAATTGAATATTGAAGTAATTTAATTCGAACCAAGTTTATAGTGTTAAAATGTTTATCTAGAAATGCAATGATGAATATAGTCAATTAATTAGTCCAGATTCACAGTTACTTGGGTTAGTAATTCTTCGAGTTTTCCTGTAAATCACCTTCTCAGATTCAGTATTGACTTCAAACATTAGTATAATAAGAAGCAGCCTATTAGTCCTGATATATGAAAACCAGTAATTAATTTGTAATTGATATTTGATGAATTGATGTATTGATCTTTTACTGAATAAATAGAATGCCTTTTGTTTCAAATGAGTGTCTCTGTTCTTTTACTTCAATCACTGTAATTGCTATTTAGATTAAGATTAGTGTATATTATGGGCCCGAATCGTTATATCAAGTTGACAAAGCCAGCAAGAAGAAGTCGAAAAGCCCGGGCTTCGAGTACCCAAATGGTTCAAATGTATAAATGTAAAGAAGATCAGGCCCAATTAAACAAGAAATCATATGGGCTTGGATTACTATAGTGTAGCAATGCGATTAAGGAAAGAACAAATGTAGAAAACATAGTTAAATACAATTATCGAATCCTTTAATGAAAATTGGGACGAGCCTCGCCCGAATAACACCGGGGCCCCCATTTAGTAATGATATAATACAAAATAGACCCGGGAAAGCTAATAGCTAATTCCATAGCTTCTCCCAAAAGATTTAAAAGCCGATAGACGTTACTTTAAGGCACGATTTTAATATACCTTCCTGTGAACGAGTGTGCACTTGGTGCGACTCAAATCCAAATCTCGGCAAAGCCGAAATATACCGAAAGTCATAGGCGTACTGGTTGCGGTATGACTCGAGGTGTGTTTCCGCAATGTCGCAAATTCTTAAAAAATAATATTCAATGTAAAAGCACATTATGTTGTTAAAATCTATAACTGAGTCAAACAAAAGTCAAAAACGACAGTGGAGCGACCGTGCTAAAACCACGGAATCCGGGAATGCCTAACACCTTCTCCCGGGTTAACAGAGTTCCTTATCCGGACCTCTGCTTCGCAGACATTTTAAAGAGTCAAAATTCCTCGGATTCGGGATCAATCGGTGACTTGGGACACCATTGTCATTCCCAAGTGGCGACTCTGACTAATCTCTAATAAAATCCCGAACCGATTGTCCTTAAATTGGAAAAACTCCTTCCCTTACGTTATTTTATCCGTCTCGGGTAATTGAGCGTCGGGGTATACCCTACAAGTGTAATTATACACCTTACGCATGTTGGGGTAGTAAAACGGGAGGTGTGACAGCTCTGGCGACTCTGCTGGGGATCCAACCCTGAATTTCGATTTCAGGGTTTAAGAACTCGAGCTCCTTAGAACTGCCGTTTGCGTTTTTGTTTGACTTCATTATGTGATTTGAATAACATGCTATGTGCTTTATCGCTTTGATATTATGTGGACTGTATATAAAATTGTGCCGAAAACCCTTCTCTCTTCTCCCCCGGGGATGTGCTTACTGGTTGAGACTCCCCTTTCTGTTAAATGTCACCTTAAATTAAGAAAACAGAGGCCGGATAAGTTACAAAGCCGATTGACTCCGCGGGTCACCGGTACGTAGCCCCCTCCTCGATTCGAGTTGTCCGCTCGGGTACACGGTCTAGCAATCTATGAAACCGTAAGATTTTGAACATAGGTCTAGGACGATTATTTGCATCATATTCGACTTAGGGGACTCAACACAGGGGTTGGGTCCGTCTAGGACAGGTGACCCGGTATTGAAAAGACCGAGCATGCTGTGTGTTGCATTTTATTGTCCTTGATCGTTATGCGGACCGGCTGAAATCCCGAGATTGGAAAAATTGTTGAAAAAAAAAAGAGAGAGGAAAATAATGATTTATAGAAAATAGGTACATGGAAGAATTTGAAAATTTGAGAAAAATAGGTGGAACATTTTTGAAATAATTGGTCAAATAATCTGACCGAACTACGCAGGTTTGATTCTCGCCATTAGGTGGGATACGTAGGCAACCCTTAAACGGGTCCAACCACACTTTTAGAAAAAAAAAAGATTTTCTTTTCAAATAATCGAGGTGATGCTATTTTTGGAAATGGCCGAATGTTCCGAAAGGACGACGGAAGGCTATTTTTGCAAAAATGGCCACTTCGAAAATCATTTTTCTTTTCTTTCATTCAAAATTGAAAACTTGCATTGAAAAAGATTTTTCCTTTTCTAAATAAAATCACCTTAATAAATGTGCAGGACGAGCACGATGATGAATGAACAATTTTCCCTAAATAAAATCCCTTTGGAGCTGAGATTATGGTGGCAGGACATGGGATCCGATGGTCAAGACTGGGTCAAAAGGTACTTGAAAGGCCTTACGGGGTTACTCGAAATAGTTCCTCGAGGTGATGTGGTTAGAGCGTTGGTCACGTTTTGGGATTCGGCACACAACGTATTTCATTTCCCAGATTTTGAACTTACCCCAACTTTGGAGGAGATTGCCTTTTACATTGGGAAGACCGAGGTTCCGCTGAAAGGAAAATACCCGGTATCTCCGAGGACGGTGACAGTACATCGCTTCCTCGACTCTTTGAAAATTGCCCGGAATGTTCATAATGAAGATCTGACCGACGGGTTTTGTTCTTTAAGCTTCATCTACAATAGGTTTGGACACGTTGGGGGTTTCAATGATTTTACCAACAAGCTATGTTGCAAGTCCAACCGGGCGAAATGGGAAGAACACCGGAGGTTCACATTTTTGGTGGCATTTCTTGGAGTTGTTGTATTCCGAGGAAAGATGGACATATCAATATAAAAGTCGCCGGGGTAGCTACCACACTGATAGTACAAGAAAACTGTACTCTGGCCCCGATGATTGTTGCGGATATCTATCGTGCTCTGACTGCGTGCAAAGCGGGGGCTACTTTCTTCGAAGGGTGTAACTTGATCTTGCAAATCTGGCTAATTGAGCATCTGTCCCACCACCCTTCATTCTCGAGCTATGGTTCGGCCGATCGGACATGTTTGGAAGAGTTTAATGCAAGGACAAAGGAAGTAAAGTTGCCAGAAGGAGTCCAAGGTTGGATTGTGTATCTTCGATCACTAACTGACGGTCAAATTGATTGGACGTATGACTGGTTACCTCTTGACGAGGTGATATACATGCCAACGGAGGGATCGCCGTTTTTGATCATGGGTTTGAAGAGTATACAACCCTATGCCTCATACAGAGCCCTGCGACAGTTGGGTCGGTGTCAGATTATTCCAAGAGATGGGGATCTCGGTGTGCAAGCTGTGGAGATTGGTCCGGACGGGCAATTCCCGGAAGCAAAAATCCGGCAAATCTGGAACGAGTGCCAAAATTTGAAGATTGATACTTGTGTGCCGAATAGAGCAAAGGGGGAGATATCACCTGGGTACTCCACATGGTACCGACGAGGGGTCGAACACGAACGTCTTTCAAAGAGACCTCACTTGCAAGACATGATAGAGCAATCCGAGGAAAATCTGAAATGGGCGGCCAAGGAAAAAGAATATAAGGCCAAAATCAGTCTGTTGGAAGATAAACTGAGAAATCTTCATTTCGAAAGCGGCTTACAAGCAGCATCCGATGAAGGGGAAAAGAAACAATTGAAGAAAGAAAATGATGTGTTGAAAGCTCAAATAGCTCAAATGAAAATTGCATCCGAGACCCCAGTTCGTTCAGCCCGCGATGAAAAGTTAATTGAGATTCTCCGGCGGAAAGTAAACGACTATGGCTTCGATTTGGACGTAGCTGAAAAAGAGTTAGCCAAGGCTCGGAAGCAAATGTACAAAGACGCCGAGGAAAGAGCCAAGTTGGTCCGGCAGCTACAAGGCAAGCATGATGTTGAAATAGCTCAGCTTAGAAAGAAAATGATCTCAGCCACAGTCCAAAGTAACAAGATTATCAAAGATCTTGAAGAAGAAAGAGAGCACTGCTACACGACTATGGCTAGATTGGAATTGAAGCTACAACAAGTGCAAAAGGACAACCAGCACACCTTGGATGCTCGCGCTCAACAAATAAGTCGGCTATTGCAAGAAAAAGGGGTCATCAGAGAAAAGATTGTTCGCATCGCCCAGTATATCACCCGAAAAACTCAGCTTTGTGAAGATATGACTCGGAGGACTTTTGTATCTGCAGTGAAGTTTTTTGTACAACAAGTCATGGCCGACCTGGATAGGCTTCAAAGGGGTTTAGCATATAGGCCCGCGGCAAGGCCGAACGATGCCTCGCGGGCACTAGGTGCATTAATGTACTCTTAGGTCATGCATCATCTTTTATCTTTCTTAAACATCGCTTTGTAATCAAGGTTTTGAATTATCAATGAGAAAACAAAGTGTTGTTACCAATTCTTTTACTTTATGTCATTTCCTTCATATCCGCTAGGCAAATAAATAGGAGCGTGATTATGAAAACGACAAGAAAGGAGAGAGAAAAAAAAAAGAGCAAGAAAAAGAAAAGAAAAAAAAAAGAGAAAAAGCAAGAAAAAAGAAAAGCAAAAGAGAAAAGAAAAAAGAGAACAAAAGAGCGGAAAAAGAAAAAAATGATTGAAGTGAGCAGCGGCCGGGATGATGCATAACGACTCGAGCAAATGTGTTTGTTTTTAAAGTCGTTACATCTTATTCATGCGCTAACAACTAACGAGTGTTGATGTTTGTGAGTCCAGATTTTCTAGGCAACTGGCATACTGGCTACCCACTCATACAACACCAGATCCAAAAAGATGACAAAGGTTGTATCCCAGGAGATCGAGGCAACCATTGTAGACCCTGCTCACGAAGAAGAGATCGTGGATGTGGTAGGGATGAAAGAAGAAATGTACAAGTTAAGACAACAGATGGCTGAAATGTACCAGGCTTGGTCAAGAGGTCAACCACTACCAGCCTACCCTGCTAACCCTGCATATGTCCCTCCAGCCAATCCTAACCCCGAGCCACCAACAATGAACTCGTCCTCCACCTACCCCGACTACCCTCACTACTATGCTTCCACCTCCCAAATGCCACCACCTCCAACCAAGCAAGCACCACCTCCTATACCACAAGTCGCTCCTGTATATGTGGCACCTCCGCCCGCTGTTATCCACAAATCTTCTAGTGAACCAATATTCCATATCCAGGATCCTCACTACTACCCCCCGGAGCCTACTTTCAGACAACACGAGTCTCACGCTCCCATGATAGAAGCAAGTGCCGGGCAGGAAGAGATGGCTCGGAAAGTGAAGAGTCTTGAGAATGCTTTCCGCAATATGCAAGGGCTGGGAGGGCAAGTAAGTGTAGCCTACAAAGACCTGTGTTTGTTCCCCGAGGTGCAGCTTCCGGCAGGATTTAAGTTGCCCAAGTTCGACATGTACAACGGACACGGGGATCCGGTAGCTCATCTAAGAGGATATTGTAGCAAGATGAGAGGCGCGGGAGGTAGAGATGAATTGTTGATGGCGTATTTCAGCCAAAGTTTGAGTGGATCAGCGCTGGAATGGTATACCCGACGGGACCATACAAGATGGTTCGTTTGGGATGATTTAGCACAAGCTTTCGCTAGCCATTTTCAGTACAATCTGGAGATCATACCCGACAGGTTATCCCTTACCAAGCTGGAGAAAAAGCCAGGAGAGAGCTTTAGAGAATACGGTTTTAGATGGAGGGAACAGGCCGCTAGAGTGGATCCACCAATGAAAGAAGGAGAGATGGTGGATTGTTTTATGCAAGCTTTGGATCCAACATACTACGGCCATCTAGTGTCAGCAATTGGAAAGAGTTTTAACGAAGTTGTGAAAATGGGAAGTTTTGTAGAAGAAGGTTTGAAGACAAACAAAATTATGAGTTTTTCGGCTATCAAAGCCACCAATCAAGCTATACAGAGTGGAAGCGGAGGAGTGATGGGAAAGAAGAAGAAAGAAGAAGTGGCAACCGTTGAAAGCAGGCCCTGGAGTCGCAACCCACATTATAACCCACCAAGACCCTATCGCCAACACCCACCAAGCCCGTCAACCCCATATAATCCACCACCACCATCCTACCCGCCAAATCCCTACAATGCACCAAGCCCATATAACCCACCACCACCACCATACCCACCGACTGTACCACATTACCATCACCCTCAAACCCAAGTTTATCCACCACCACCACCCCACGTGTGGAGAGCTCAGACTCCACACAATGTGTACCATACCCAAAACACATACCCAACCCCTAAACCTTACCGAAACCAGAATAGACCCAGGCCGGACGCTGATTGGAGAAACAAAGCAAGAAAGACATTCACTCCTCTCGGAGAGTCATATACAAGTCTTTTCCACAGGTTGAAAGAATTGGGGATGTTGAGACCAATCGCACCAAAAAATCCGAACCCACCCCCGAAAAATCTTGATTCTTATGTCAGATGTGAATATTGTTCAGGAACATTGGGCCACGATACTGAGAAGTGTTGGCAATTAAAGAATGCCATTCAAGATCTTATCGATGAGAGGAGAATTGAAGTGCAGGCTCCCGAGGCCCCAAACATTACCCAGAATCCATTGCCGAACCACCACGAAACGAATATGATAGAACTGGTGCAGGGTGATGGCAATCAAAAACCATCTCAGGCCGTCATGATGATAAAGTCGAGTGACAAGTTAGAGAAAGAAATTGTGAAAGAGGAAGTAATTGTTGAGAAACCAAAGCCAGTAGTGATGGGAGGTTTAAAGGTGGTAGTTCCAGGTGCAAAGACGATCGTGACTGTGAAAGGAGCAAGTGCAGAGCCAGTAATCATAAAACCAGTAGTGCAAATGCCAGTGGTGAATACAAAGACTGTGCCTTGGAACTATAACAAGGTAACAGTAGTCTACAAGGGAAAAGAGATTTCTGGTGAAATTAATGAAACGCATGGACTTACTCGATCTGGAAGGTGTTTTGCTCCAGAGGAACTGAGAAAGATGAAAACGGTAAAAGAAAGTCAACTGAAGAAGCCAGTGTCGGATGAGGAAGCAGAAGAATTTCTTAAGAAAATGAAGTCACAAGAGTACTCAGTGGTCGAGCAATTAAGAAAGACCCCGGCCCAGATTTCTTTGTTATCTTTGTTGATACATTCAGAGGAGCACCGGAAGGCTCTTATGAAGATTCTAAATGAGGCTCATGTTCCGGAGAAGATTTCGGTGTGTCATTTGGAGAAGATTACCAGCAAAATTTTCGAGTCCAATAGAATCACCTTCTCTGATAGGGAGTTGCCGGTGGAAGGAACTGAACACAATAAAGCATTGTACCTCACGGTAAAGAGTGAAGAGTCAGTCGTGACTAGGGTATTGATTGACAATGGATCGAGCGCGAACATCTGCCCACTGTCAACTCTAGGGAAGCTGAACATTAGCCCGGACAGAATCCGGAGAAACAGTATCAATGTGAGAGGATTTGACGGCGGAGGTAAGAACACGTTGGGAGATATTATTTTGGAAGTGACAATCGGTCCCGTTGATTTTACGATGGAGTTCCAGGTGCTTGATATTGCCGTATCATATAACTTGCTGTTAGGTCGACACTGGATTCATGCGGCCAAAGCGGTACCATCTTCTCTACACCAGATGGTCAAGTTTGAATGGGAGCAGCAAGAGATTGTTGTACACGGAGAGGAAAATGCTTGTAATGTGGTAGCACCTTTTGACGGTACTGATGGGGATAGGGGTCCTTGGGTCTACCAAGTGACGGATGCTGTTGAGGTGAATAGGGTTGCTGAAGGAGAAAAGTTATCAACCCCGATGTTGGCACCAACTGCTGTAATGGTGGCCAGAGAAATGCTGAGAAACGGATTTGCACCGGGGAGGGGATTAGGCAAAACACTGCAGGGAGTCACTCAACCAGTTCAGCTTCCGGAGAATAAAGGTACATTCGGCTTAGGGTTCAAACCCACCTTTGCCGATATCCAAAGAGCCTCTAAAGCCAAGAGAAACTGGACCTTTCCCAAACCCATACCCAAATTATCCGACATCTTTATCCGGCCTGGTACAAAATATCAACCATCTGCTGCAGCAAAGTGCATTGAGACCCAACTTGATGAAGAAATGCTTGGTTTCAAGAAATTGTTCTGGGAGGTGAATACGATTGAAGCAAGGGAAGGCACGAGCAACATGGACGTGCAATTTGTGGGGCCCAGAGTCACATTGAACAATTGGGAAGCTACTCCTTTCCTTATCCGGAAGGAGTCTTGGTAGTTAGCTCAAAATTTCATCATTGTTTCCCTGAAAGTTGTTATTTTATAATTTCCCCATTCCCCTCATGAAAAAAAAATCACCATGTATCCCGAACATTGTTCGTTTCTTTTATTAATGAAATGCGGTTTTTCCTTTTTCTTCACTTTTGCCTTATTTTTCTTTATTTTTCCTTTTGTACAGTTTTGCATGTGTTGATTCCAATGCCATGTCATGCGTGAAGGATTCTAGACCCAGTTCCGACAATCACGCTACTATACAAGAAATCGAGGAAGATAGTGAAATAGAATGTGAGGATGAGGAAGCCCTGGAGGAAATAAGTAAGAACATGAAACAATACGAGGAAAAACCCAAACCGAATCTGAGTGATACGGAATCGGTAAACTTGGGGAGCGAAGACGATGTCCGAGAAACAAAGATTAGTGTGCATCTGGAGGCACCCCTCAGGGATGAATTGATAGGGTTGTTACATGAATTTAAAGACATCTTTGCCTGGTCCTACGATGACATGCCCGGGCTTAGCACAGATCTGGTGGTACACAAGTTGCCTATCTACTCTGAATGCCGGCCGGTGAAACAAAAGCTGAGAAAATTCAAAACGGACATTAGCGTGAAGATAAAAGAAGAGGTGAATAAGCAGTTTGAGGCAAAGGTCATAAGAGTTACCAAATACCCCACCTGGTTGGCAAATGTTGTGCCGGTCCCAAAGAAAGATGGCAAAACCGGAGTGTGTGTAGACTATAGAGACCTCAACAAAGCCAGTCCGAAGGATGACTTCCCATTGCCAAACATTCACATATTGATCGACAATTGCGCCAAGCATGAGATCGGTTCGTTTGTGGATTGTTATGCAGGTTATCACCAGATCCTGATGGACGAAGAAGATGCTGAGAAAACTGCCTTCATTACACCTTGGGGAACGTACTGTTATAGAGTAATACCGTTTGGATTGAAGAATGCTGGGGCAACTTACATGAGGGCAATGACCACAATGTTTCATGATATGATGCATCGGGAAATTGAAGTATATGTGGACGATGTCATTATAAAATCCAGGAAACAACCTGATCACGTGAGGGATTTGAGGAAGTTTTTCCAAAGACTCCGGAGGTACAATCTAAAGCTCAATCCGGCGAAGTGTGCTTTTGGAGTACCTTCAGGGAAACTACTGGGGTTTATTGTGAGTCGGCGAGGTATTGAACTGGATCCATCAAAGATCAAGGCTATTCAAAGTCTACCTCCGCCGAAAAACAAGAAGGAGGTCATGAGCTTATTAGGAAGGTTGAATTACATTAGTCGGTTCATTGCTCAATTGACATCAACATGCGAGCCGATCTTCAAATTGTTGAAGAAAGATGCGGCAGTGAAATGGACCGACGAATGTCAGGAAGCCTTCGACAAGATCAAAGAATATTTGGCTAATCCTCCGGTGTTAGTTCCTCCAGAACCAGGGCGTCCTCTGATTTTGTATTTGACGGTGCTAGATAACTCTTTCGGTTGTGTACTGGGTCAACATGATGAGACAGGCAAGAAAGAACAAGCCATCTACTACCTCAGCAAAAAGTTTACATCCTACGAGGTGAAGTATACCCAACTGGAGAGAACTTGTTGTGCATTGATTTGGGTGGCTCAGAAGCTAAAGCATTATTTGTCAGCATACACCACGTACCTGATATCACGATTGGATCCTCTAAAGTATATATTTCAGAAGCCTATGCCTACGGGAAGACTGGCCAAATGGCAGATTCTGCTCACAGAATTTGACATTGTCTATGTAACTCGTACGGCAATGAAGGCACAAGCTATTGCGGACCACTTAGCCGAGAATCCGGTGGATGATGAATATGAACCATTGAAAACATACTTCCCGGATGAAGAGGCAATGCTTGTCGAGGAGACGGAGCAAGAGGAGAGATCAGGATGGAAAATGTACTTTGACGGAGCCGTCAACAGTAGGGGCGTTGGTATCGGAGCGGTACTCATTTCAAGTACGGGTCAACACTATCCCGTCACAGCTCAGCTTCGATTTTTCTGTACCAACAATATGGCCGAATATGAGGCATGCATCTTGGGATTAAGGATGGCAATTGACATGGGTATTCAAGAGATTTTGGTCATGGGTGACTCGGATCTCTTGGTACACCAAATTCAGGGGGAATGGGAGACACGAGATTTGAAATTGATACCATATCGGTATTGTCTGCACGAGTTGTCTCAAAGATTCCAGTCTATAGAATTCAAGCATATCCCAAGAATGCACAATGAGATTGCGGATGCTTTGGCCACATTGTCCTCTATGTTGCATCATCCGGACAAGACATACATAGATCCGCTCCAGATCCAAGTCCGAGATCGGAATGCTTATTGCTTCGTTGTGGAAGAAGAGTCGGATGGAGAGCCGTGGTATCATGATATTAGAGAATACTTAAAAGCTGGCAAATACCCGGAGCAAGCCACTGGAGACCAGAAGAGAGCCATCAGGCGTCTAGCCAATGGATTTTTCTTCGGTGGAGGAGTGGTATACAAAAGAACACCAGATCTGGGTTTATTGAGATGTGTGGACGCACAACAAGCAGATGAAATTATGATTGAAGTACATGTTGGAGTATGCGGACCCCACATGAGCGGATATGTGTTAGCAAAGAAGATCTTGAGAGCTGGGTACTACTGGCTCACGATGGAGCGTGATTGTATCGGGTATGTAAAGAAATGCCATCAATGCCAGGTACATGGGGATCTGATCCACTCCCCGCCTTATGAGTTGCACACAATGTCGGCACCATGGCCCTTTGTTGCTTGGGGTATGGATGTCATCGGCCCAATAGATCCAGCCGCTTCTAATGGGCATAGGTTTATCCTGGTTGCAATTGATTATTTCACCAAGTGGGTCGAAGCTAAGACATTCAAGGCAGTGACGAAGAAAGCGGTGGTGGATTTTGTGCACGAGAATATCATATGCCGATTTGGAATCCCCAAAGTGATTATCACAGACAATGGAGCCAATTTAAACAGTCATCTCATGGCAGAAGTTTGTGAAAGGTTTAAGATCACGCACCGCAATTCCACGCCTTACAGGCCAAAGGCGAATGGTGCAGTAGAGGCGGCTAACAAGAATATTAAAAAGATTCTCCGAAAAATGGTGGAGGGATCCAGGCAGTGGCATGAAAAGTTACCCTTTGCTCTCATGGGTTATCGCACGACGGTACGTACTTCTATCGGAACCACACCTTATACCCTGGTGTATGGAACGGAGGCCGTTATACCCGCAGAAATAGAAATACCGTCATTGCGAATTATAGCCGAATCTGAGATAGATGACGATGAATGGGTAAAGGCCCGGTTAGAACAGTTGAATTTAATTGATGAGAAGAGATTGGCCGCAGTCTGCCATGGACAGTTGTATCAGCGGAGAATGGCCAGAGCATATAATAAGAAGGTACGACCTCGAAAGTTTGAAGTTGGACAAGTGGTATTGAGGCGTATCTTACCACATTGGGCAGAGGCAAAAGGCAAGTTCGCACCGAATTGGCAGGGACCGTTCGTGGTATCACGGGTGTTGTCTAATGGAGCATTATACTTAACTGATGTTGAAGGAAAGTGCGTAGAGACTGCTATCAATTCAGATGCGGTCAAAAGATACTATGTATGATTTCCTTTTCAATTGTATGTTTTGTATTTTGTTGTGATTTTGGAATTGAAATGACGAAGGCATTTTATTCTCTATCCAAACACTTTATCCATTGTTAACCCCTTTGAGCCTTAATGAATGAATTCTTTCATATCCCTCTCTCGGAACTGCTTTAGTATAATAAGATCAAAATTGCCAGAATGAAAAATGAAATGATGGAAAAATGAAAAAAAAATGATGAAAAATGAAAAGAAAAAGAAAAGAAAAAGACAAAAATCGGGAAAAAGTCAAAAAAAAAAGAAATCCATCTAACTTTTGAAGTTGGGTGAACTACGTCTGACTTGATCCCGAAAGGGTACGTAGGCAGCCTCTCTGAGGTTCAGTCACAATAAAGAAAAAATCCAAAAATTCCCCACATATTGAAACTGGGGCAGAAGTTATGTTTTAATAATTCCGAGAGTTGTAAATATGTTTAACCCTCGTTGAAATTTTGAGCCTTTATATCTTTCTTTCTTAACCCGTCCAAAAGCCACGTTACAGTCCAAAGAAAGACCTTCTGATCAATTCTGAAATGATAACGAATACAACGAAGGAGGAGCGAAGTATCGGACAATACCCGTGGAACAGAAAACAAAATACAAAAAGGAAAAATGAAAAAAAAAAAAATAAATAAAATGAGAGAGTCTCATTAGTGAAAACCTTAGCCGGCACTGTGAGACGATTGTGAGGTTGAGAGAAATAAAATGAGAGAGTCTCATCAGTGAAAACCTTAGCCGGCACTGTGAGATGATCGTGAGGTTGAGAGAATAAATGAGAGAGTCTTATTGGTGAAAACCTTTCGAGGCACCGTAGGGCGATCATCAGAAAGGAGAAAAGCAACGAAAAAGAGCTTCGGTTTGGGGTCAAAGGCAATTCAGAGTTTGAGTAATGATTGGAACGAACTGGGTCAGAGTTTAAATACATGGCATGGTCAGCGGAATCAGCCAGCAAATACCCCAGATAAGTTCTGTCATCTCTCCAAAATACCCTTACCTTTCTTTCATTTTTTCTGCATTTCAATGTTTACCCTTTTTAGAGCTAACTACCAGCTCCTGATAACGAAAGTTGAAACAACACGGGATCAGGAAGAATGGAAGGTTGGGGAAAGGAATAAAGAAGCTTGGCAAACATGGCCAAAGAAAAAGAAAACAAAACAAAAATGGAAAAAATGAGAAAATACAAAAAGAGTACTGCAAGGGACAAGAAGTCGAAAGCCATGCAACATGAAAAAGCAAAAACAAAGGAAGCAATAAGAAGTGGGGACGGCAGATGCCAGTTGCCAGCAGTTTATATCTAATAAATTTTGTTTCATGCGGGAACAAATTGTCACTAATCACTTTAAAGTGAATGTGACCAATGTGGAAAATTTAAAATACCAAAAAGAGAAAGTACTGCCGAATAAGTGGAGAAATTCACGGGCAAGAGATAAGTTGGTAAAAGAAAATACCAAAAAGAGGAGGTAACATATTTTAAAATCCACTCCCCGGTCCTCAGGTACGGGAATATTTTCGCATCGCATTGCATGTTTAATTTACGTTAGGCGCCCACCTTCAAATACGGGAATACTTTACGCATCGCATTGCATGTTTAATTTACGTTAGGCGCCCACCTTCAAATACGGGAATACTTTACGCATCGCATCGCACGTTTAAATTACGTTAGGCGCCCACGCTTCGAATACGGGAATATTTTACGCATCCGCATTGCACGTTTAAATTACGTTAGGCGCCCACGCTTCAAATACGGGAATATTTTCGCATCGCATTGCACGTTTAATTTATGGTAGGCGCCCACCTTCAAATACGGGAATATTTTCCGCATTCGCATTGCACGTTTAATTTCTTAGGCGCCCGCCTTCGAATACGGGAATATTTTCTGCATTCGCATTGCACGTTTAATTTACGTTAGGCGCCCACCTTCAAATACGGGAATATTTTCGCATCGCATTGCACGTTTAATTTACGTTAGGCGCCCCGCTTCAAATACGGGAATACTTTTACGCATCGCATTGCACGTTTAAATTACGTTAGGCGCCCACCTCGAATACGGGAATATTTTACGCATTCGCATTGCACGTTTAATTTACGTTAGGCGCCCACCTTCAAATACGGGAATACTTTCGCATCGCACTGCACGTTTAAATTACGTTAGGCGCCCACCTTCAAATACGGGAATATTTTCTGCATTCGCATTGCACGTTTAAATTCGTTAGGCGCCCACCTTCAAATACGGGAATATTTTACGCATCGCATTGCATTCGCATTGCACGTTAGGCGCCCACCTTCAAATACGGGAATATTTTCTGCATTCGCATTGCACGTTTAAATTTTCTGTTAGGCGCCCACCTTCGAATACGGGAATATTTTCTGCATTCGCATTGCACGTTTAATTTCTGTTAGGCGCCCGCCTTCAAATACGGGAATATTTTCTGCATCGCATTGCACGTTTAATTTCCTGTTAGGCGCCCACCTTCAAATACGGGAATACTTTTCCGCATCACATTGCACGTTTAAATTCTGTTAGGCGCCCGCCTTCGAATACGGGAATATTTTCTGCATTCGCATTGCACGTTTAATTTACGTTAGGCGCCCGCCTTCAAATACGGGAATATTTTACGCATTCGCATTGCACGTTTAATGCACGTTAGGCGCCCACCTTCAAATACGGGAATACTTTTACGCATTCGCATTGCACGTTTCAATTCCGTTAGGCGCCCACCTTCTAATACGGGAATATTTTCTGCATTCGCATTGCACGTTTAATTTACTGTTAGGCGCCCACCTTCAAATACGGGAATACTTTTCGCATTCGCATTGCACGTTTAAATTTCTGTTGGCGCCCACCTTCAAATACGGGAATATTTTCTGCATTCGCATTGCACGTTTAATTTACGTTAGGCGCCCACCTTCAAATACGGGAATACTTTTCGCATTCGCATTGCACGTTTCAATTACGTTAGGCGCCCGCCTTCTAATACGGGAATACTTTTACGCATTTGCATTGCACGTTTAATTTACGTTAGGCGCCCACCTTCAAATACGGGAATATTTTTGCATTCGCATTGCACGTTTAATTTCCTGTTAGGCGCCCACCTTCAAATACGGGAATATTTTTTGCACATCATGGTTTATACAGTTAAAAAAAGCCCACACTGGGGCAGAAAAAGAAAAAAAGAGGTAGTTTGTTGTTTTGTTTTAAGCAGGTTCAGTTCGAGATCAAGAAAAACGAGAAAATCAACAAAAAAGAGAGTCAACATCAAGGAAAATCAACAAAAAAGGAAGATTCTGCATCACCGGAAAGGGAAGAAGAGCAAAAGCTAGATTAGGAACAATTGTAATTGTAGGATCATAGCTTAGAATAGCATCTTCATTTTACTTTTCCCCCCCCGGTGTAATAAGGAGTAAGTCAGCAGGTCTCAACAGTGTCAATGCAACAGTGAGTCTGGTAGTTTTTAAAACTGCCGGACCTTCCCGAACTACACTGACCTGATTCCTGTTTAGCCCAGGATATGTAGGCAACCTCTAAAGCAGGGTGCGGTCAAAAAGTTTTCAAAAAAATGCTTTCACGGAATATGCCGATGTGCAAAATCTCTCATTACTGCTCACTTATCTTTGCACTGAAACTCTTCGTGTTCCCGAGCAAAGAGGGGCAGCTGTGAGCACATGATTTTTGCACCAGGCAAATAATTCCAAAATTAAAATAAATATGTTTTTGAGTGCAATTATTTGCTTTGCTTGAAATTAGTTATATTTTTGTGTGTTTGAATAAGTAAGAAATTAGAAAAAATCAAAAAAAAATAGTAGTAATTAATTTGTTAGTTTAATTAAGTAGAAAATTAGTAAAATAGCTTAAGTAGTAGAAATTAGGAAAAATAGCAGAAAATTACCAAAAAATACTAGGAAATTAGAGTAGTTAGTAAATTAGGATTTATAATTTTTCATAAAAGAAAAGAAAAAAAAGAATAAAAGAAAATACATAAAAATCATTAAAGCCAGAAAATACAAAAAAATAGATATATATATATATATATATATATATATATATATATGCTGTGTAATTGAATCTGGGCCAATTGTGGTCCAAATCATTGGCCCAGTCCTTAAGCCCAAACAGATCCGGTCCAAAGGTTGTGAGCAGAGGTGATCTCAGCCGTTCGTTTCCTCAAATCAACGGCTGAGAATAATGGTGGAATTATAAGAGAATTAATTAATGCTGAGATTTGATCTCAGCCGTTCATTCAATGTGATCCAAGGGTGTGAGACCTTAGTCTCATAAATGACAATACTACGTCGTTTTAGTAACGCCCTTCTCAGACCGTTGATCTCCATCAAATGGACGGTCGAGATTATCTGGGACGTTTGGCCTATAAAAAGGCCTAGTCTGAACGACCGTTTCATTTTAGCCATTTTCACAACCCTAATATCAGCCGCCTCTCCTTTCTCTCTTCATCTCCTTCTTCAACCTCAAGAAAACCCTAGTCGGACAATGGCGGCCACCACCTTCCACGGTGGTCGCCGGCCTCCCTTACCTCTCCCATCTTCTTCTTCTTTCTCTTCACTCATAGCACACCCATAAAGAACCCAGAAAATACCCTGCTCTTCAAAACCCCGGTCACCGGAGTTACACTGGTAACCACCCAAAGTATGAAGAACCCCATGAAACCAATGCTGTTCTATTCCTCTCCACTAGATCTACCCAACCATACCACTGGCTACCTTCGAATCTCACCAGAACGTTTCGAATATCCCAAAAAGGGTCGTCGGAACCCTAACTCCGGCGACCCAAGTTCAAACCCCAATCAAGAATCATTCTTTACCCTCACCCAAACACCCCTCTTCAAGCCGAAATCCAAAAAGGCTTCCCCTTTGAGCCTAAAAGAAAAATCAGAGAAAAATCGAAGAAAAGAGAGTTCTGAAAAGAATAAAGAAAAAGGAAAACAAGAAGAAGGCCTGAGAGTCTAGGAGAGTCTGAGAGAATAAAAAAAAAGGAAAAGAAAAAGAATAGGAAGCTCGGGGGACCGGCCCCGCAAGCTAAGTCCCTTCCCTTTTTGTTTTGTATTTATTTGATTTTTGTGTTTAGCATGTTTTCTTGTCTTTTCTGATTTTTAAGTTTGAGTTCGTGAGTTGTTGCTGTTTGATCATGTTCCCCATAAGTTCTGTAGTTCACATCTCTTTGTTGCTTTATCTTGTTAATTGTTGACTCTGCTATTCTGATTAGTTGTTTCACATGCTAGCCTAAGACTTTTCTGTTTATTTTCTCATGATTAAGCATTTCCTCTCCTTCTGTGTTTTAGTTAATGTCTGTTGCTTGCTTATTATCATGATCATTTCTTCTGTTTTGAAATCCTGTGTTAGTCATATTGTCTCTGTTTCTTTGCTTTCATATGTGTTTCTCTTGTCTTGAATATCTCAGCATGTTTTCTTTCTATCCTGTAGATTCTTAGTTTGTGCTTCGCATGTTAGTTATAAGATTCTTATATAATTATGTCTTCTTTTGTTTTATATCTCTTGCATGTTTCTCTAGTGATTAATTATAGGGTTTCTTTGCCTGCTTCTTTTGAGCCTGTTAATAATGGGATCTTATGTGTTGATTGTCCTGTTTTTATGGTTCTCTGCTATAAGTTCAAAATTTCATCTTTCCCCTGTCATTTTAATTGTTGAGTTGTGAGTCACTGATCTATATCTGTTATTTTAAATTAAGTTCAAGTTACTGTGGCCACTTTTGTTGTCTTTGGAAGAATCAGGCTCCTTTTTCATCTTGTCCATCTTTATAATTGTTTGCTACCAATCATGTTAAGTCATAAGAGTCCCTTTGAATTCCCTTTGTTTCCTCATCTTGTAGATATTATAGTCTTTGGACCTGTTTAGTTCTTACAGTCCAACCTTCTCCCATTGTTATGAATGCATAGTTTGGATAGTAGCTTAACTTTATTCTTTTCTCATCATTACATTAAGTTGCTTTTGAAGTATCCTGGTTGATCTTTCTTGTTTCTTTGTCACTGTTTCTCCATGTTCTTCCTTTCATCATCTTCATTTTATTTGTCATGCATTTGTGCTAGATTTAGGATTCCTCTTCACTGTTTCTTCATGTCTCTTCCCTTCTTTATCTTCATCTTGATCCATCACATATATACATAAGGCTAGGATTAATACTTGAAAAGATATATCAGCTAACATGCCTATGCTATTGTGTGTACTCTGGGCTTAAATGAATCCTGTTTCTTAGAGTTTAATATTCTGAGCATGTTTATGCCTTGAACCTTGGTGATTCTGAGTTGTTCAAACTTTCATGTGACTGGAACTGGTAGTTATTAAGTCTTAATTAGCATGAATTCATACTTTGTCTCATAAAATTAGATAATGTGAATTAATCAACTGAAATTCAACCATATCAATTGCCTTCTCTGAGTTTTGGTTGATTATTACATTTTGTTTGATCTTGTGTGTCCTAATATGCAATCCATGTTGAAACTGATTTAATTTTACTGGTTCTGGTTGAGTGTAAGTGTTTGATTAACACTGTTTGAACCCTAGGTGAATTGGTTATAGCTGTTAGCATTAGGTTCTATGAAAATGGTTAGTTTTTAAATAGGTTAGAACTGAAAATGAACAAATAGGTTATAAGTTTAATAATTGGCCTAAGAATGGTTAACCTTGCAAAAGGTTGACCAATTCTATAAGCCCTAACACACAGTTCACTGTTAAACAGTGGCTGGTTGTGCAAAGGGGCTATGTCTGCAAATGCGGACTAGCCCAGGCTCTATATTGAGCCCTGAACAGCAAAGTGGCCAAACCTGTAAAGGTTTTGGGCCTAAGCTGTTCAGTATATGGCTTTAATAGCCCAAGCTAAGTCTCAACTTGAGACTGGCTAAATTTTAAATAGTTTAAACATAACAATAAAGCAGGCTATGCCTGCAATTAGCTTTAATTAAGAATAAATTGGTCTTAATTGACTGGAATTAGTTTGAAAGTGGCTAAAATTGAAATAGTTCTTAAAATAAATCTGGCCAGCCCTTAAATACTAATGCCAGGGCTGGCTATTAGTTAAATAGGTTCAAAACTATGCTAAAATCTGCCCTAGGCAAGCTGGTAAATGAGCAGTGCTCTTAGGGGCACAATTGGGTATTGAAAAGGTAAAATAGTAACTAGTAAGAACTTAGGAGGGTAATAGGGACATTCATGCTCCTGATTTCTGCAATTTTGCAGAGATTTAGGGGTATAATGGTCTCCTAAAAATGGGAAATCTGTAAAAATCTCAAATCCCTAAGGTCATACTAGTAAAAGGCCATAAAAGAGAATCTTTAGAACCTTCCAGCACATGCTGGAAGGGTTTTTAGTAACTGAAATATGGACTAAAGTGTAGAATGGATAATTTTAGGAGGGGGGAAGTGGGATTAATCCCATACTTCCTCCCCAAGTATTCAGCCCTAAAGGTTAGCTATAAGTATCTCTTAAAAGGGGCTGAAAAGGGGGTTCCATTGGAGAGTAATCTGAAAACACACCTAAGCTGAAATTCACACAAAGCTTGAGAGATAAAATAGCAAAAGAGCAATAGGATTTTCTGGAATTTTTTGTGTGAGAGTTTGCTGATTTTGTTGATTGCTGGGTTCGTCTGCTCAATTAGTCTCTGGGGTTTCTTAACTTACTGTTGCTGGGTTTTTCGACTACTATTGCTGTGTTGCTGTTGCTGTGCCTTCTCACTGTTGCATTCGTTGCTTGAGTCCTTGCTATACTTACTTGCTTCTGTCCCCTTAGACTCATTGGTGTTCTTTCATTTGACCCAGGTACATTTCTCAATCCACTGAAGATGTAATTGCTGAGATAATGAAATGAAGTCTTATTTTTAATTCCCCTGTTATGATTTTATATTGTCTTTAGTTAGTTTCAGCATTTATAGCTTGACTGATGTAATATGTAACAGTAGGAAACAAAGAACAGAGGCAATGTAATAGTATAGTAGTGGTAGTATAGTAGTAGTATGATTTAGTACCTCACTTAGTTAATTAGGTAATAACATTAAAACATAAGTTAACTAATAATGGTTTCAGAACTGGTAATCACTCACTCACAGTAGCTTCATCAATCAAAATCACGTATTCGTCGTCCCTTAAGCATAGATAGTAAACGTTAGGTCAAGCAGTGATCCGTTCATGATTAGGTCTAATAACCTGATAATAAAACGGGTCATAATGGAATCAGTAATATAACTATGCATGAGTCTTTGAGTCATTCACCTGTAGATATTTAAGGTCGAACCATGAAACAATCAGATTGTATAATCTTTGTGAATATAGTTAGTTTAAATTCGAGGATCAGAAATAAAAGCAGGCTATAGAAAGAGGTAATTGAATATTGAAGTAATTTAATTCGAACCAAGTTTATAGTGTTAAAATGTTTATCTAGAAATGCAATGATGAATATAGTCAATTAATTAGTCCAGATTCACAGTTGCTTGGGATAGTAATTCTTCGAGTTTTCCTGTAAATCACCTTCTCAGATTCAGTATTGACTTCAAACATTAGTATAATAAGAAGCAGCCTATTAGTCCTGATATATGAAAACCAGTAATTAATTTGTAATTGATATTTGATGAATTGATGTATTGATCTTTTACTGAATAAATAGAATGCCTTTTGTTTCAAATGAGTGTCTCTGTTCTTTTACTTCAATCACTGTAATTGCTATTTAGATTAAGCTTAGTGTATATTATGGGCCCGAATCGTTATATCAAGTTGACAAAGCCAGCAAGAAGAAGTCGAAAAGCCCGGGCTTCGAGTACCCAAATGGTTCAAATGTATAAATGTAAAGAAGATCAGGCCCAATTAAACAAGAAATCATATGGGCTTGGATTACTATAGTGTAGCAATGCGATTAAGGAAAGAACAAATGTAGAAAACATAGTTAAATACAATTATCGAATCCTTTAATGAAAATTGGGACGAGCCTCGCCCGAATAACACCGGGGCCCCCATTTAGTAATGATATAATACAAAATAGACCCGGGAAAGCTAATAGCTAATTCCATAGCTTCTCCCAAAAGATTTAAAAGCCGATAGACGTTACTTTAAGGCACGATTTTAATATACCTTCCTGTGAACGAGTGTGCACTTGGTGCGACTCAAATCCAAATCTCGGCAAAGCCGAAATATACCGAAAGTCATAGGCGTACTGGTTGCGGTATGACTCGAGGTGTGTTTCCGCAATGTCGCAAATTCTTAAAAAATAATATTCAATGTAAAAGCACATTATGTTGTTAAAATCTATAACTGAGTCAAACAAAAGTCAAAAACGACAGTGGAGCGACCGTGCTAAAACCACGGAATCCGGGAATGCCTAACACCTTCTCCCGGGTTAACAGAGTTCCTTATCCGGACCTCTGCTTCGCAGACATTTTAAAGAGTCAAAATTCCTCGGATTCGGGATCAATCGGTGACTTGGGACACCATTGTCATTCCCAAGTGGCGACTCTGACTAATCTCTAATAAAATCCCGAACCGATTGTCCTTAAATTGGAAAAACTCCTTCCCTTACGTTATTTTATCCGTCTCGGGTAATTGAGCGTCGGGGTATACCCTACAAGTGTAATTATACACCTTACGCATGTTGGGGTAGTAAAAAGGGAGGTGTGACATCAATATCCATTGGGGATTCCAAGTTTGAGAATAGCTCCACGCGGTGATTGTGATATTGGGAGCGTGATCGGAAGTGGATTTGGAGGTCTATAGGTCATTTTGAAGTTATTTGGTAAAAGTTAAAAAGTTGAATGTTTTTTAGAAGCTTGACCGAAAGTTGACTTTTGATATCGGGGTTAGATTCTAATTCCGGGAGTTGGAGTAGCTCCATAATGTCAAATTTAACTTGTATGCAAGATTTGAGGTCAATCAGACGAGATTTGATAGGTTTCTCCACCGAATGAAGAAGCTCAAAGTTCTAAAGTTCATTAAGTTTAAATTGGGGTATGATTCATGATATAAGTATTATTTGATGTGATTTGAGGCCTCGAGTAGGTCCTTGTTATGTTATAGGACTGGATTGTGTGATTGGACGGGATCCCGGGGGCCACGGGTGGATTCTGGGTGGTTAACAGATTGAATTGGAGTTGGGAGGAAGAGCTGAAGCCTGCTATCATCTGGTGTAACCGTACCTACAAGGTCTTGGCCGTAGGTGCAGAGCTGCAGAAGCGACCAAATGGGTGCAAATGCGGTTGAGAAGGGATAAGGTTGGGTTCGCAGATGCGTGCAGGTCGCCAAAGAAGCGAGACCGCACCTGCAAAAGAAGAAGCGCAGAAGTGGAAGGAGAGGGGTTGATGATGGACCGCAGATACGGTAGTAGGGTCGCACCTACGAAACCGTAGAAGCTGTTAAGTGATCGCAGGTGTGGAAAAGCTTGAGGTAGTGAGTTGTTTTAAAGTCAGAGGTTTTGCCCATTCTCTTCCATTTTACTCTTGTTTGGGAGATTTTTGGAGAACTTCAAGAGAGGGATTTCATCACCAAACATGAGGTAAGTTAATTCCACCTCTTGTGAGTTAAATATATAATATTGTTGCAGAAATTTGGGCATAAAAATTGGTAAAAATTTGGGGTTTTTATGGGAAGACCAAGAATTTATATTTTTGGATTTTGACCACGATTTTTAGCAAATTATATATTTGAGTTTGTGAGGTCATGGGTAAACTTCAAAGTTTTTTTGGAATCCGAGCACGTGGGCCCGAGGAAGATTTTGTCATCTTTTCGATCAGGTTTAAAAAGTTTTTATAAATTTGGTTATTATCAGTAATTTAACATATATTAATAGGTTTACATAATTATTGGCTAGTTTTGGGGAGTTATGCATCAATTTGAGTCTTCAGAAGAGCGAAGAATGTCGGTTATGGGACTTTGGAGTGATGTGAGTCTCCTTTTTAATCTTGTAAGAGGGAATCGTCCCCATATGTGAATTATTTAGATATGTGCTTCTATTTGTGGGGGCTACGTATGCACGAGGTGACGAAAGACCATGCGTAGCTACTATTATACTTAAGTGCGGGTAGTCTAGGATCCAAAATCATGCTTTACTTGCAATATTTAAAATCTTGCTGTCAAATTAAAAATGCTTAAAACATATCGAATGTGCAAATGAATTTCTAAAAGACTAGTCATCGTTTCTTGATTTTTTAGAAAAAAGAGAAATTGCCTTTTTTTGGGATAATTGCCCCTTGATGAATTCTTTATTGATTGTTTGAATGTGTTTATATATTGTTGAATGGGCCAAACGCCTCGGCAGATCAAATAGATGTATATGATTTGCGCCATTAGACCCTCTAGCGGTGCACAATTTAAATATTATTGGATCGGACCGTACATCCTTGGTATGATTTGCACATGCTTGTATTGATTGCCTTATATTCATTGATTTTTATATTTATTCTCCCTAGCTTGAGATAAATATAAAAATGATGAAATGAATTTGGGAATTTTATATAAAAGAAAGAATTTTTTACTTGCCTATGCTATTGAGTTACAACCATTTTTACGAAAATCCCCATCTTACTATATTATTGATATATCATTATTGGACCACTAGTAAGTGTCGAAGTCGACGTCTCATCTCTACTTCTTCGAGATTAGATGAGATACTTACTGAGTACACGTTATTTTTGTACTCATGCTACACTTGCTGTACATTTTTATTGCACATGCATCTCTATTGGCCTAGTGGACGTAGCAACATGGTTGATACAGAGGCTTAGGTAAGCTGAATTTCCTGAGATGACCCGCAGCCAGCCGAGTCTCTTTCAGATTACTGTATTTACTTTTCGTCCAATTTGTATTCTGAGACGGTTGTTCTATTACATTATTTCCTAGAAATTACTCATGCACTTGTGACACCGGGTTCTAGGAGGATTATGGGATCGTTCAACATTAATTTGTTAAAAACATCACTTTATTTCAATGAATTTCATTATTTATTGTTTAATGTATAAAAGAAATAACTTTAATAATTAATAAAATGGAAATTTAATTAACTTCTTGGTGTTGGCTTGCCAGACAGTGGTGTCCGACGTCATCACGACCCTCAGTGGAATTTGGCGTGTGATAACACGGTATCAAGGCCCTAGATTCCCTTAGGTTTCACAAGTCATAAGGAAGTCTAGTAGAGTCTCGCGGATCGATACGGAGACGTATTTACTTATCTTCGGAAGGCTACAGGGCTGTTAGGAGCACTTCCCTTCTTGATTTCCTCATCGTGCGATTTAATTCATTTGAGGCTTATGCCTTTGTTTCCTTCCCAATCGAGCTTATGCGATGCAAAACACTTATTATAAATTAGGAATTGAGAAATTTTAAGGTACTACATAGGTGGTGTGAGATACTTCTCCCTACGTAGTTGATTTGACTATTGTCGTTGCCTTGTTGAAGGATATTCTCTCATTTCAGCTCAGTAGTCGTACTTCTGAGAGCTCTGAGGCTAGGCATAAGTTGTAATGGTACTTATGAACGCTTGTCGAATGTTATTGATATGATGGTAAGATTGTTTCCTATGCATCGGGGTAGTGAATGACTCAAAGATCGGTTTACTCAGTGCATGATTTAGGGATTTGGTATCTTATTCTCGGTAGGGAAAAGGAAACCGCACTAAGAATGTTCAGATTTGGGTTGATGGAGTAACGAGACTTGGTATTTGCGAGCATGGTGGAATTTTCATCTGTGATGAGATGTCGTTGTCCTTGTTGAATGTACTAAGTTCACCGGTGTTAAGACCTTCTACAAATTGCCTTTAGGGCAGGATATTGTAAGAGAACAATGGAGAAGCAGTTGTTATAGATCGCAGGGAGAGGTGGTTCAGGATGGAATCGATGTTTATAATGTCAATGGTTCGAGAAGAGATGATTTTCGAAGAGGGTTAAAGTTAGCTGCGGTCTATTAGTTCAAGAGCTACCAAGTTAGATTTCTTATCTAAGGCATCAAGTGAGCAATGAAGGATGATGAAGGACACGTGGAAAGTGTTAGGCGGTGGTTGAATTTTTAGAAGGCCAAGTACAAGAAGCGGAAGTCAAATAGTTGCTTAAACAAGAGGGTTTGGAAAAAGTGGGAGAGTGACAGAGCAACATGTGGATTCAGTGGCAGGATAACTACCTTGGAGGAAAGTTTGGAGTTATTTGGGAATTTTTAGTGGACGGTGATTGAGTCTACGAGCTTAATTTTAAATATTGGCTAGCATAATGGCGGGAGATTTGATATGACAGAAAGGAGCTGCTTGATATGAAGAATGATACAAGATAACTTTAACTTGGAAGATATTGTCGCACATCTGGTTAATGTCCAAGAGGAGTGAATGCAGCTGGTGGATGAGCACGGGCTCAGGATAGGTTATTGATGTCGTAATAATTATACCCCGTGCAGTGATATTAGAGGATGTCGACGCATAGTCTCCATATTTGGGGATATTTCCTATGAGCTTATCAACGGTTGCGTGGCTGGCGAATCTTCGGCGAAGTATTCTATTAACTATCCGGTAAGAGGTCTAATATGTGAATGTTACTAGAGTTTTAAAGTGTTCATGAAATTCTAAAGGAAGATTTCGAGGAATCTAGCAATTTAGTTGCGCAAGGTCATATCAATGAGAGATAAAGAATATTGGTGGGTTCCAAAGTTGTGTAATAGTGGCTTCAAGCTAGTGGGAGAGTCCCACCGCCTACGGTTGGATTGCCTGGTCGCCTATTTATGAGATTTCTAGTTATTAGCATATTGATGGGTTACCACGACTAAGGAAAGAGAATATCAGTAGTAATTTGAGGAAATGAATTAAAGAATGTGTTATATAATTGGCACCATTGATTCATGTTCAGGCTTTGGGAAGACTCAGGAATTATGCTTCGTGGAGAAGTGAGTTGGAAGGAAGGTGATTCGGTCGGGTGCTTCTTTGAAAGGGTGGTGATGTGCTAATAGAGCCTTGCAGTTGATTATATTTGGGACCATGTCAGAGTGGGTGACTCTCAATAATGGCCCTAGTGAATCCAAAGGTAGAAAATGTAGTGCCTAATAGTTCAAGCCCGTAGTATGGTTAAGAATCAAGCTTTTATAGCAACTTATGATAAGAGGCTCAGAATTTTGACTTTCGATTTGTAAAGTAATTATCAGAATGGGTGTATCAGTTGAAGATGCGAACATGCATATAAGGAGTGTATGAAATGATTCATAGGTTTGGAGACATGCTGGTCTCGTGGAATGGGGTTACTCAAGGTGAGTGCGGATTCAGGTTGGTGATGTAAGGAATAAAGCTATTATTATCTCTAAGGCAAGCTAAGAATGAATTAGAAGAAGATATGTTGGTTCGCCATGGTAGAATTGGCATAGTGATAGCGGTGCGTGTGACGCTCGATGACCATCACAATTGATATTGTTTGGAAGTATTCAGGTATCATGGCATGTTGTGTGTAGGCAGATCCCATAAGGGTTGTGGTGGTTTAGGCCACTACTTGAGGGTTTGAATGTTCTATGGTTATGAGAATTCGCCCGTGCATTGCTGTGGTTCTATTGGAATGAGTTAAGTAAAAGTTTCCATGTGAGAAGGCGTTTACCATGTCAGTGGTTCAGGAGTTGTGATATAATTCTTGAACTAACGCATACTGGCTTTTTAGGTCAATGAGCAGTATGAAATTTGAAAGTGAAGATCAAGGTTGCGGTTTGGTGTTAACAAGGACGCCGTGAGCTCGGATGAGCATGAAAGATATTTGGATAATTAGAGTAATCTGAAATTGTCTTCAGCGTCACCTAAGATCAATGTTTTGTGAGAGAGGCTTTGCATCCTAACTATGGATTCTTAATCGATTTTCAGCGTTAGTGTGGCCAGCGGTATGTATGTGCAGACTTGCTATATATTACGGAAGGCCTTGGGGTAGGGGTGTATTCTGGGCCGGTCCCGGGCCTAAACGGGCCTGGCGGGCCGGTCCCGGACGGTCCTGGGCTTCGTGGGCTTTTTTCTGGCGGTCCCGGGCCTGGCGGTCCCGGGCTTGGTGGGCTTGGTGGGTAAGACCGGCCCGTGACGGGCCTAAGCCCACGTGGTCCCGAGCCTGGCGGTCGGGGCCTGGCGGGCTTCGTGGGCTTTTAATTAAAAAAAATTATTTAATAAGTATATATATGTTAAGTATATATATGTTAAGTATATATATATATATATATATATATATATATATATATATATATATATATATAAATGTTAAGTTTATATATGTTAAGTATATATATATAAGTTTATATAAGTTAAGTATATAAGTTAAGTTATATATATATGTGTTAAGTATATATAAGTATATATATATATATATGTTAAGTATATATATATATATATATATATGTTAAGTATATATTAAGTATATATATATATATATATATGTTAAGTATATATATATATATATATATATATATATATATATATATATATATATATATTAAGTTTATATATATGTTAAGTATATATATATATGTTAAGTTTATATGTTATGTATATATATAATATATATTATGTATATATATTATATGTATATTTATTAAATAGATATATATTATGTATTAAGAGATAAATCAAAAAATTGTGTAATAATTTTTATTACTAAAAATGACATATTTTTATTAGTCTTCTCTCCCCCAATGGAATGAGCACAACAAGGTACTAATACCACCATTAAAAGGAAAAAAAACTAAATAAGATGTGCCAAAGTACAATTTACAACACAATCTACATATCTCTAACAAATCTCATAAATCCTTCAAGATTTGGAGGAGGTTCCGTTGGCGGTGGTGGAAAAGAAGCTTGTTCATCACCACTTCCCGGCGAAGCAGCATCCTCAGCAAGCTCTGCAATCATTTCTTCGTAAGCTTCATCCACATCCGGTTGTGATTCTGCAAGTCCAAAGTTTCTTCTTTCCGAGCGGATCCAATCTCTAAATAGCACCGACTTCTCCAAGCTCTCCCTCATAGATGCTCTATGATCTCCTATTTGAAGTCTTGCTTGGCTGAAGGCGCTCTCTGATGCAACTGTTGAAGCTTGAATAGATAATATATCGCGAGCCATCCTTGCAAGAACACGAAAATGTTTTTCTCTTAACTTCCACCATTCCAAAAGCTCAAAACTCCCATATGGATTCTCCTTCTCTAGTCCCTGCGACAAATAAACTTGAAGCTCATTTAGATGGGAAGATTCGTCAAAATTATCTCCTTGAGAACCCCTAAACTCCGTCCAAGATTTAAGTGCCTTCAAGCCCGCGGCTCTTTTGGACGACTGTGAAGTAGACGAAGTAGGGGTTGGAACATTTGGCCTAGAATTTTGTAAGGCTTGTTGGTATGCATTATAAATTGTTTGAGTATTAATTTTAATTGATGCTTTTGCATCTGCAAGAGTAGCACGTTCTTCTATTGTAAGATCTAAAGCGTTATAAATATTTGTATACCAAAAATGAGGACCTCCTAATTTCATTGTAAGGTTTAAAATTGCTGCCACACCATAAATAGGAGGGATAGGGAAAAAATATTTTTTAAATGTTTCTTTCATTGCATTTATAGCAAGTTCATAAATAGGTCCACCCTCGTTAAAATCCACAAATAATGCACATAAGGCTGCAATATAAACTAAATAATTAGAAATAGTTGGATAATATTGTCCGGAAAATACATTTGTAGCAGCGTTAAAATGTTCTAAAAAATCTATAAGAGTTTTAACATTAGTCCAATCTTGGGTTGTAAGCATTTCATCATCATCCACACCCCCAACCCGAGCATTGAACGTTGCATTAATAGGGTTCCAATATTTGTAAGCAACTACCAAACTTTCGTACATATAATTCCACCTAGTGGGGCAAGGTTTAGGAACCTTTCTTTCTCTAAGGCCATATTCATCACATTTTTTATAATACTCCCTAAGTCTACTTCTGCGGTTAGAATAAAAAAGCCAATTAAGAGCCATTCTAACCTTTTCAATTTCTACATTTGAAATTCGCATACCATCACCGACAATTAAATGATAAATATGACAAATACATCTAACATGAAATATATTACTAAATGCAGGATTTAATGTGTTTGTAAGAGTGCCTACTGCACTAGTGTTACTAGAAGCATTATCCATAGAAATTGATATTATTTTATCATTAATGCAAAAATATCTACAAATATCACCAACGAGTGTTAGTGATAAACTTACCTGTGTGACGGGAGTTAATTATTCTATATGCAAGAATGCGTTTTTGCATTATCCACTCCTCGTCAATCCAGTGACTAGTAACAGTTAGGTAGTTACACTCATTATTACTTCTACCAATATCGGTGGTAATAGAAATTCTATTAGTTATATGAGTAAATAAATACCTCAAATATTGTTCGTATTCATGTTTAAATTTATATATATCGGCCTTAACTGTTGCACGAGGCCAACCTTTATAAGTAGGATTAAAAGCTTTTCTAATATAATGCACAAAATTAGGATTAGAAGGAAAAGTATACGGTAAACACATAACGGTAACCATCTTTGCTAATTCTTCCCTATCTTTGTTTGGATCATAATATAATATACCTCCGGTGACAGTGTTAATTCCAGGTTGAACTAGATTAGAACCTGTACTAGCGTTACCCGCTTTTTCTACACTTGTCCCCTCTAGCTGTGCTTTTAATCTGTTATATTTAGCTTTTTCAGTAGGGTGTGTTTGTATGTGCCTAGTCAAAGTACCCGTGCCACTACGCTCTCCAGTATATCTATGAACCAATAATTTTTTACAATTTTTACATTTAGCCTTATTTTGATCTCTTAGTTGAGTAAAAAATTGCCAAACTAATGAGGTTTCTTGGCGTTTAGAAGGTTGTCTATTAAAAGTAGGTGTTTGTACAGGTGGGTGTTGTGGTTCAGTTGGGTTATTAGCCGGACTAGTAGGTGTGTCATCTAAATTCGGTTGGGTTTCATCTACATCCTATTGAGTTTTATCAAAATCCTCTTGGGTTTCATCAAAATACAAGTTCATAGGCAATTGTATTTTGATGAAACCCATTTTAATTAAAATGCCATTTTAATTATAATTATGCAAACAAAATCACACAAAATATATTCTTAAAAATTAAGAGTTGGAACGACTTTACCGAATTGACGAACAACTTCTTCAAAATTGAAAATTGCAAATTGTTGAAGACTTGAATACTTCAATTCACCAACTTCACAAAATTTCACAAAATTGGAATAATAATATAAGCAATTGAGAGAGATTGAGAGAGATTGAGAGAGATTAAGATAGATTGATGAATTGGTGAGTTAAAATGAAAGAATGGGGGGGTATTTATAGTTGAGAATTGGGAAAAAGTGTAATTATATAAAGTTTGCGGTTATATTGAAGTTGGGGGACCATTTGGGTATTTTTTAAAGACTAAAACGGCTATTTTTGAGGCTCCAACGGCTACTTCTTCAATCTGCCCGTTGGGTCATTTTTTAAAATTTTTTTTTTTCATTTCTTACCGTTAGGACCGCTAGAGACCCGCGAGGCCCGCTAAGACCGACCCATGACCGCTAGCCGGTCCCGGTCTTCGCGGTCCCGATCTCGCGGTCCTAATGGGTTGGACCGGCCCATCACGGGCTTCAAGCACGCTCAAGTCCGGCACGGTAAGACCGGACCGCCAGGACCGCCAGGCACGCGGTCTCGGTCCAGTCCCGGTCCAAGACCGGCCTACTTAACAGCCTTACCGTGGGGGGATTTCCCCAAGGGAAGATTGTATAATCGTGGCATATAGTCAATGAACTGATTGAAGAATCAAACCAAATATGAAGATTGTGGTGATATCATTAATTTGAGAATTTATGCATGGAGAGCACTCAGTTTATTGGGTTGTGGACTATTGAGGACTACTTTAGTTATGATGGTTGTACTTGTGTGTTATGGGGAAAATGGGTTATTATGGACCCGGAAAAGATTATTGGCCTAGTTCGGTACAATCAGAATCAGCTTGAGTTTTGTGGATGGATTTAAATATGAATATGGGCTCGATATTAGGCCGAATGTGTTCATTTCAGCATAACTCTCCTTATGGAGGACTATTCGGATGTAGGATGTTAATTCGTCAACGGCTATTTCATGTAATGCTATATTGTGCCGTGTGAGTTGTGAACGGCTCAATAATTTTCCTATGTGTTGAGGTTCAGCGTAGCGATGGTGTTATGTGAGCAGGCTGGCTCTTTAGCTTAAGAACATATATCGCACCTCAATTGTGCTTGAGTTTGTTAGCTTATGGCGCTATATGTCCCCTCAGGGATGGTATTATACACTTAGTGTGCTTGTGACAGGTATTCGGTATGTTGTTGTAATAGGTAACTTTGTTCAACCCTTTCCAACCTCCTTTGAATTCGGTGGATTTCAGGGGGAATGCCCCTTGTTGTTTCAAAATTTGGTCGTAAGGGTAGCTTCGAGCGATTTTGTGGAGTTTCTCCTCTGGTATCTCCGCGGGCGTTGCCTCATTAAAAACCTTACCAATAAAACCCTTCTTCTTTTTGGGATAAAAAACTCGGTCCAAGAAAAAAGTGCAACATGCACATTATTTGGGGTTCTCGAGGTCTTCTGATAGTGAGTGTCCTGGTATCTTCGGTCGACTGCCTGCATGAGGGTTAATTTCTAATTTGAAATAAAATAAAAGAAACGGTAGTACCTTGTGAACGGATATATAGGTGATACCTTGAAGCTCAATTATTACGATCGCTCGAGGTCGGACACATGATGAAAATTTCTATTTTTGCGTTTGTCAAACCCGACCAGTGTTGAGGCCTGATTGCCTATGAGATTACTCGAAAGTGGAGGTACAGGCACTGACAATGCATCGTGTATTGCGAACATTTCCCTTGATGTGTGTTGTTCTCCATAGATGTTTTTTATTCCGCCTTGGTCGGGAATTTTATCATCTGGTGGAGTATGGATGGTACTGCTCCCATGCAATTTATCCACGATCGTCCGAACAAGGCGTTATACCTCATATCTCCCTTGATGACATGGAATTTGGTGTTTTAGGTTGTGCCAGCCACGGTGATGGGGATGATGATCTCTCATTTCATTGTTTCGCTCGCCATGTTAAACCCATTAAGGACCCGAGTGGCGGGCACGATCCGTTCGGTTAATCCGAGCAGCTCTACCACCCTCGACCCGATAATATTGGCCGAGCTACCTGGATCCACGAGTACATATTTTATCTAAAAAGAATTTTCAAGAAAGCAAATTACCAGGGCATCGTTGTGGTGTTGAGATAGGGCCTCTATGTCTTCTTCACTGAACGTAAGGGTGTCCTCAGGGATATATCCCGAGTCTGTGTCTCCCTGGTGATAGCAATTTTTGTTTCCTCATCATGGGTTCATGCGGGGTATCGGCGCCCCCCATGATCATATGGATGACATGTTGTGGTTCTTTTACTTTGTTCTTGACTGCATCTTTGTCTCGGAACTGATATTTGGCCCGATCTCTGAGGAATTCCTGGAGGAACCCTTTTTTGAGTAACTGGGCTACTTCTTCTCGTAGTTGATGGCAATCCTCAGTTTGGTGCCCGTGTTTGTTGTAGTGCTCACATGTTAAGTTGTAATTTCTCAGCGAAGGGTCTGACTACACTAGTCTGGTCCATTTTTCGTCCCTAAATTTTGCTGATGGCGAACATGATGTCTGATACGTCGACACTAAAGTTGTGTTTTGATAAGTGGGGTGCATTAGTTGGTGCCATGTTTTGATTGAACCTGGTCCTGTTGACGATCCCCCAAGGATCCTGTCCTCAATCTATTCTCCAATCATTATGGGGCAGGTTGTACCTCGAGGGGTTCCTTCTGTCTTCGAGGTAAGGTTGGTACCTTTCTTTGCTTGGACTTTTCTCTCTCGCTAGGAGTCTGTTTGCATATACTGAGCCCCAAAGGGCTCCCAGCTGGTCATCCTTGGCCCTATTCTTCGACCGGTACCGGTTGTGGATGCCCGACCAGGTCACGACTAGGTATTTGATTAGATTGTGCTTCAGCTATTTTGAATCCATTGAGCTTCGTTCGTTCAGGCATTGGGTGAAGGCCTGCACCGTCCAATCATCAGAGACTGGTGGTAGCTCCTTTCGCTCCATGTGGAATTGGGACACGAATTCCTGCAGCATCTCTTTCTCTCTCTGCTTGATTGTGAAAACGTCGGGCTTCCTCATTGCTACTTTGATGGTTCTGGCATGTGCTTTTACGAAAGTGTCCACTAGTATGGCGAATGAATATAGGGAGTTGGTAGCCAAGTTATGGTACCACATCTTGGCCTCCTTTAAATCATTTCTCCAAATTGTTTTAGCAGTACGAACTCGATCTCGTCATTTTTTATATCGTTGCCTTTTACTATGTAGGTGTATGCAGTGACGTGTTCGTTGGGGTCGAAGGTGCCATTGTACTTATGGAATTCTGGCATTTTGAACGGGATAGGTTTCGAGGGTTTTTCTTCGGGGAACAGACTTTGAATGAATTTTTTCGAATCTAAAACCCTTAAGGACCAGAGGAGCGCCTGGGATCTTATCAACCCTAGAGTTATAGGTCTTGACCCTTTTATCGTTAGTTGCAATCATTTTCTCTCCTGATTCAATCCTTTTGGTGAGTTCCTCGAGCATTTTTATGATCGCAAGATCAGCCACTGACCCATTGTTGCATGATCTTTCGAGTACTCGCTCGGCGGGAGGAGTCTTCTCCGGTGCCACTTTACTAGGGGTTCTTGGATGACTTTGCAGCTAAGTGGTGGCTAACTATTGTGCCTGCAACATCTCGAAAATAACATGAAGACTAACTTCTTGTTCTTCCCGGGCTAGGGTTTTTTACTCTTCCTGTTGGTCGCTATGTCGTACACTCTTGTTGATGTGAGAAGTTTCGTTTACTTGTTGCGTGTCCTGCAAATTTGCGTATACTAGGATTGGTCCCGGGATGACATTAAGATTCTACAGAGGTGCTCCGGTGGCTAGGATAGCCACACCGTTTTCCCCATGATCTTTGAGGTTGTTATTCTCAACTCTATTTATCGAGCCGGACATTTTGACCTTCAATCAAAGGATCTTGGGCAAGAAAAAGTGTGAAAGATAAGGTGTATTCGAGTGAAGAAACTAGCAAGCAAATAATCATTTTTATTTTTAGCCCCACGGTGGGCGCCAAACTGATTACCGTTAAAATGGTAACAATAATTAAATTTGTAAATAGGATTCTAAAAATGCGTGATCTATTCCCGAGCTAGTTTGTTAAGGTAGTTAGTGCTAAAACGTGACATATAATGATGAAAAGTGAGTTAAGCAAGGCAGTAATCGAACTAGTAGGGGTTGTTGCCCGGGCGTAAGGTCAGCCAGCAGATACCTCGGGGCCAAGGTTCGAGCCTACCTCGAGCTATCGAGGGCAGTCGAGAAGGGAATAATATGCAAAAATATAGCTAAGCAAGACTCTATACCATCAATATTAAGTGAAACAATATAGAACAAGCGAGAACATGATAAAGTGCTAAATAAGGAGAATGGCTAACAATCAAAATGACTTTGAACCAGAGAGAAATAAGTGAATTAGAGAAAAAGAGAGAGAGAGAGAGAGAGAGAGAGAGAGAGAGAGAGAGAGAGAGAGAGAGAGAGAGAATATTATTGTTCTTGAGTAAGACAATTGAAGACCCCTTTACAAGGTGTTGGTGACCCTTCTTTTATTAGAAAGGGGACGTCCCAACTTAGTACAATATACATAGTACAACAAAAAAGAATGAGATGTGACAACCCGTTATCATTATGTCATATGAGGGCTAGCGCCGAGCCGCTTGGATAGGTTTCATCAATCTTGGGTACATCCCTCGGGGGATACCTTCGTTCATCGGGGCCTTATCTGATGTTTGATCTTGGCAAGGCATTGATAGATCTCGAGAGAAGCGAGCGATCCGAGACCTCGTGTCTTCGGGGTTACTCTCCGAGCATCATTCTGGGGGAAAATTGGTCCCCTGATTTTACTGTACACAACTAATTTAGACCTTCCGGTATTGACTAAAGTAGATCTAAATGAGGACCCTCAAGTATTTATTGATAGAATGCACAGAACGTTAAAGGTAACGAAGGCCACTGCGACCAATTCAGTTGATCTTGCTTCCTTTAGACTTCGAGATATAAATGTTAATTGGTATAAGTCTTGGGAATTATCTATAGGTAAGGGTGCCTCTCCACCAGTATGGCAGGAGTTAGAGAAACTTTTCTTCATCATTATATGCAATCGGACATTAGGCGAGCCAGATTTGATAGATTCTTGACCCTTCGACATGGTAACATAAGTGTTTGAGAGAACAGTCTTCAGTCTGATTCATTGGCTTGGTATGCTCCAACTATTGTATCTAAGATGGAAAATCAGGTACACCAGTTCGTGATAGGATTAGATCCTCACTTGCTTAAAGATGGTATATCGGTCACACTTCAGCTAGACATGGATATTTCTAGTATTCAGGCACACGCTCAGGGTGTAGAGGAGCATAAAAAGAAATAGCGGGCTGATCGTGAGCATGATAGGGCCCATAATAAGAGAGAGAGGTCTTGGGGTACTTCTGGTGAGTTTCAACGTGGTCAGAGGCAACATTACTCGAGGTATCCATCCCAACCCTTGGTTAGAGTGCCCCATCAATTTGGCAGTAAGGTATTCAATCATTCCACTTATTCAGGGTCTTATGAGAATTTCAATGCCTTGGGTTCTCAATATAGGGGTGATCAAATCAGATGAGGCTACCCTTGCCACGATGTACTAAATGCGGTAAGCAACATACTGGGTAGTGCCATATTAGATTAGGTCTTTGTTATACTTGTGGTTATCCGGGCCATGTTATGAGGGATTGTCTGATGAGAGGTGATGCAAGACGAGCTCAGCTAATTGGATCTGTAGCTGGTTTGTCATCATCAGTACACCCCCTATGCAAAGTCCCCAAGCACCAATGAGTTATGATAGAGGCAGAGGGAGAACATCTAGCTCGATCAGCCCTCAGAATCTCTTTTATGGGTTGGTAAGATGACAAGACCAAGAGTCATCGCCTGATGTTGATATAGGTATATTATCAATATCATTTCATGATGTATATGCACAGATTGACCCAAGTTCCACCTTATCATACGTTACTCCGCTAGTTGCTGGTAAGTTTGGAATATAACCTAAATTGGTTGAACCTTTGGAGGTATCTCCACCTGTTGGGGACTCGGTGATAACTAGTAAGTATATAAGGTGTTGGTCCAAGATCAGTTGAAGTTTTGAAGAATAACAAATGAACTCAGTGAAGGACTTGGTTCATCTTAGGAGACATAGTTATTATGGCCCATACACATGAGATGCACGAGAAGAAGATAAGTCCTTGGGATTAAACATCAATATGTTAATGAATATCTTCTAAACTAATCGAAAAGATTGCATATAGGGTAAGGAGTTAAAGTCTCCTTATAAAAAGAGAATTACATCCGGATCAAGAATATGGATTAGAAGTTAGAGTTGTTCTTGGACTCAAATTGATAAAGGATCTACAATTCGAGTTCTTATCAAACTCTGATTACTAACTCTATAAATATAATGACTGTTCTCTTTTACAGGTGATTGCGCATAAGCTGAAGTTAAATCAAATTGAGAGCTAAAGAGCTAGGCAATTTTTGCAAGCAATTTGTGTGTGATACAAGTGTGCAAATCTGAAGCTACAAGAACTAAGTGTGAATAAACAATTCCACTGTTTCTTTCTTTATTTCTAGTTCAATTGTAGTAGGTTTTTTAACACTGTACCTTTCCAGCTTTCTTAAAAGCAATTGTATTAGGTGCGTTGAGTATTCAAGTTAGAGTTAACTTGAAAGTGTCGCAACAGTTGAGGCTGTGTGCTACACTAAGATTAGAGTTAATCCTTAGGTTAACAAAGAGTTTTGTAAATGCTGTTTTGGCTTATTGAGTTTAGTGGAAATTTGGGAAAATCCTACTGAGTAGTAGGTCATGGGTTTTTCACCTTTTGATCCATGTATTTTCCACATAAAAATCTCTATGTTCTTTATTTCTATATTTTAATTCCGCAAACAGTCGTAGTTAGAACACTTAGAAGAACCACGTTCTTCTAGTGCAAAAATTAGGTACCACACAAATCACCCCCCCCCCTTGTATGGTATTGATGTATGAAACATCAATTGGTATCAGAACAGGCTATCCTTGAAGAGGCTAACACCTTAGGAGAATATCAAAATGGGTGCACCACCTGGGAATTGGGAAGGGCAATCCACTGCCAGACCTGTAACGACCCGGCCCGTCGTTACGGGAATTACCACCATGTTACCTTGCAATTACATATCTTATGCTTTTATAACAGTATTAGAGTATATCGGGTGAGTTAGGAGTGATTTGGATTGGAAATGAAGCAAATAGTATGTTTGAAGGAAGCTTGAATATGGGAAGTCAACCAAGAGTTGACTATTGAGTTAGAGTGCTCGGAACCGGATTCTAATGATTCGACTAGTTTCGGGGGATCATTTATGACTTAGGAGAGCAATCGGAATTGAATTCGGAGGTCCGGTGTAGTTTTAGGCTTGAATTGGCGAAGGTTGAATTTTGGCAAAACCGGATGGTAGGTGATATTTTGATCCGGGGGTCGGAATGGAATTCCGACAATTTCTATAGCTTCGTTATGTGATTTTGGATATGTCCGCAAATTTTCAGGTCATTCGGACATCGTTTGATCGGGTTTTGGATTGAATGTTAGTTTTGAAAGTTTTGAAGAAACTTAGGCTTGAATTCGTGAGTAAATGGTGATTTTGATGTTTAGGATGGTGTTTTTGTAATTAGAACAAGTTCGTATCGTGTTTTGGAGTATGTTGGTGGTTTTCGTTGGGGTCCCGGGGGTCTCGGGATGAATTCGGGGGTCCAAACGAACCATTTTTGGGAAAAATGAGAAGGCTGGTTGCTGTCATAAATGCAGCAGGATTTTGCTATCCGCGATCGCGGGGAGGGGGACGCGATCGCGTAGGGTTAGGGGCTAGACCAATGTGATCGCATGAGCACCAGTCGCGATCGCGTAGAGTTAACCGGGTGGCCATCGCGATCGCATGAGCATCTACGCGATCGCGTAGAAGAGAAATGGGGTCCAGGGAAATTTGTGCTACGCGATCGCAGGAAGAGAGACGCGATCGCGTGAAGCCGGATGTTTGAACATCGCGATCGCGTGAGGCGAGTCGCGATCGCGTGAGGCGAGTCGCGATCGCGTGAGGCCGGATTTTTTGAACATCGCGATCGCGTGAGGCGAGTCGCGATCGTGTAGAGCAAAATGTTCTGGCAGTGAATTTATATCACAGAACAGAAGGCTTTCGGGTTTACACCCCCAAAACATAATTTTGAGCCCTAGAGAAAAGAAAACTCGAGGAAATCACTGAGAAGTCATCGGGTATTCGTCGGAGGTAAGATTCTTGACTCAAAAACATCATTTTATGGTAGAATTAACATCAATCTTCATAAAATTGGGTGGAAATCTTGAAGAAATGTGGCCTAGATATTGAAAACGGGATTTTTGGATTTGGAAGGCCATTTGAACTCCGATTTCGATAAATTTTATATGCACGGACTCGTGGCGAGATGAGGATCGCGTTGGTACTAATTTCGGAATTTTCTGAGCAGTGGGCCCGGGGTCGGGTTTTACCAACTTGGAATATTTATGCGAATTTCATGTAAATTGTAATGGGTTATGATTCTTTGACCCGTATTTGATATAATTATTGTGGTTTGACTAGATTCTACGCACGAGGGAGCTAAATTCAAAGGAAAAGGCACCGCGGACGAGTCTACGACCGGCTAGAGGTGAGTAGTTTGTGTATATGGTAGCCTGAGGGTTCGAAACCCCGGCTTAGCACATTGTGATGCTAGTAGGGCGTGATTCGCACACCGTGGCAGGTGCGGGATTGATTGTGACTAGGGATTGAGACTTGGTCCATCCCGGATGTGAATAATATGTTGTTAGTGTTGGAAATACACTCTATTTGATATATTTGTGGGCTGTAAGCCTTGTTTGGGGCCTTGAGCCGACCTGTAGTGTCCTTGGAGGAAAATATTTATGTGATAGCGATATTGCTTAAATCTCTGATCTCAGTCCTGGAAATTGAAATCACCTTTTGAAATGCTAAGTCACCGAGCTTTTGCAAATTTAATAAAGTTAAAGTAGTTTTCATGAATTATGAACTGGAATTAAGAAAAATGAACTGTTTTGTGACTTAATTGTTTATTGTGGATTGAGCATGGGATCGGGCTGCACGCCGCAGTGGTTGCTATGAGGATTGGGTTGCACGTCACAGCAGTATTGCGCTTGGGCTGTAGGAGCCCCTCCGGAGTCTGTACACACCCCCGGTGAGCGCCGTCGACGTTAAATTGGATCGGGCTACACGCCGTAGCGGTTATGTGCATTGCATTGCATCTGTATTTGTTGAATTACTCGGTGGTAGCTGTATGGTATTGTTGCTGGTAGTTCGTAGGAGATTCGGACTGTAGTGTAGCTTCATATTGTGGTATTTTGTGGATTTCTTACTGTCAGCTACTTATATATATTTGTTACTCACTGAGTACTTAGTACTCACCCTACTCCCTGCACCTTTTGTGTGCAGACTCAGGTACTCAGGAGCAGTAGACAGGCGTTTCCCGCGGTTGCAGTGTCATATCGAGTTGCTGAGGTAGCTGCCTACGTTCGCAGAGCCTAGCTTCTCCTCTCCTTTCCAGTTGTTATTTGTATTTTGTATTCAGACTTGAGTATTTCTATACAGTACTCTCTATTCCTGTTGGGTTTTGTTAGAGGCTCTAGACTTGTTACTCCGGATCTTTGGGAGTGTCAGTATTTCGTTCATTATTATTATTATTGGAGTTCTTAAACTCATATATTCTTCTTGGGTTGTCCATTTGGGACTGGTATTCGATGTGATAAGTAATTGTTGGTCTGGCTGGCCTAGCTTGATTGTTGGGCGCCATCACGATCGAATTTGGGTCTTGACAAGTTGGTATCAAAGCCTAGGTTATTAGGACTCGCGAGTCATGAGCCGGTTTAGTAGGCTTTCGCGGATCGGTACGTAGACGTCCGTATCTATCCTCGGAGGGCTACAGAAACTTTAGGAAAAACCTCATTTTCTTGGATTCATATCGTGCGATTTGTGTTATCATGAAATTAAATTTTTCCATATTCTATTCTCTCGCAGATGGCGAGAACACGAGCTAACGAACGTGGCGGACGACCACCATTGGCACCCGAGAGGCCGTGGTCGTGGTAGAGGTAGGGCGGCGGCGACCGGCACCTGGCCGACCTACCGGTGGCCGGACTCGGGACCGGATTCCGGTAGCAAATGCTCCGGCAACTCGGGTTCAGACGCACCGGCGGTGCCCGTTGTGATACCGGGTCTTCGGGAGACCTTGGCTCGGATCTTATCGGTGTGCACGAGCTTGGCACAGGTAGTTGCAGAGCTACTGCTGCAGTATCTTCTTCACCGGTAGAGGGAGGGAATCAGACCCCGTGGCTCGCACACCCGAGCCGGTAGTCCAGTTGCGCCCGTTGCACCGGCTCCTGCTTATATGGTTCCAGGCTATGCCCGATGATGAGCGGCGTCGTTTGGAGAGATTTGAGAGGCTACGGCCTCCGACATTCGGTGGTGCTGAGGGCGAGGACGCCCGGGGTTTTCTTGACAGATGTCGGCGCATGCTTCGCACCGCGGGTATTCTAGAGTCCGGCGGTGTTTCATTCACCACTTTTCGGTTTACAGGTGCAGCATTCCAGTGGTGGGAGGATTTTGAGAGGCGTAGGCCCGCCGGGGCAGTGCCCCTCACTTGGCAACAATTCTCCACGGTATTTTTGGAAAATTACGTGCCTCGATCTCGGAGAGAGGAGGCTGCGACGTCGGTTCGAGTGGTTGAAGCGAGGAAGATATGACGGTTAATCATACGAGATGAGATTCACACGGTTGGCCCGTCATGCCATGTGGATGGTTCCTACAGGACCGAGAGAGGATTCGGAGATTTATTGATGGCCTTATTTATCCCATCCGCATATTGATGACCGGGGAGAGAGTTTCGGCAGTTACCTTTGAGGAGGTGGTTGATGCTGCCCGTCGTATTGAGACAGATCGCCGCAGAGAGCGGGAGGAGAGAGAGGCTAAGAGGCCTCGTGGTTACTGGCAGCTTCGGTGGTGCTCCGTCTAGGGGCCAACCCCGGTATAACGAGGGTCGTTCTTTCGAGGTCTCATCGGTCCGGACGTGCGGAGTCCGGTGGGGTTTCATCGGATCTTGGTCGTCGGGGCCATCGGGGTTATCGGGGTCGGCGAGCCGTCGGCGAGTCGGCACTGCGCCGAGTGCTCTTCCGGCTAGAGCTGCGCTCTCGCTTCCTCGGCACGAGGTTCATCCGTAGCGAGGGGTCCTCGGCAGCCCCTTTTTCCATCTTCGGGCCGTTGTTTTGAGTGCGGTGATTTGGGCCATATCGGGAGAGAGTGTCCTCAGTGGCTTTGTAAGTGGTCTCAGCAGAGGGATCGACCCTCGTCTTCTACTCCAGTTTCTTCAGCGCCAGCACAGTCGGCTAGGACTGATGGCCAGGTATTCAGAGGTCGCCCTAGGGGCGAGGATCGTACTGGTGGAGGTCAGGCTCGTTTCTATGCTCTTCCGGATAGGAAGGATGCTAGTGCTTCAGATGCGGTTATTTCAGGTATTATCTCAGTCTGCCACAGGGATGCTTCCGTCTTATTTGATCCCGGATCCACCTATTCTTATGTCTCTACTTATTTTGCACATCATTTGGGTATGACCCGTGGTATTCTTGCTTTGCCCGTACATGTGTCTACCCCGGTGGGGGATACTGTTATTGTGGATCAGGTATATCGATCCTGTATTATTACTATTGGGGGTCTGGAGACCCGAGTTGATCTATTACTACTGGGCATGGTAGATTTCGATGTTATTCTAGGCATGGATTGGCTATCTCCTTACCATGCGATTATGGATTGTCATGCCAAGACAGTCACACTAGCTATTCCAGGTAATCCGAGGATCGAGTGGCGTGGCTTGACTGATTATGTGTCCGACAGGGTGATTTCTTATATAAAGGCCCAACGAATGATTGGCAAGGGTTGTTTATCTTATTTGGCCTTCATTAGAAATGTTGAGGCCGAGATACCCAGTCTTGATTCGGTCCCCATTGTGAGGGAGTTTCCGGATGTATTTCGAGCAGACCTACCAGGCATGCCGCCTGACCGAGATATCGATTTTGGTATTGACTTGGTGCCGGGCACTCAGCCCATTTCTATTCCTTCCTATCGCATGGCACCAGCAGAGTTAAAAGAATTGAAAGAACAGCTTCAGGAACTCTTAGATAAGGGTTTCATTCGTCCGAGTGTGTCACCTTGGGGTGCACCGGTGTTGTTCGTGAAGAAAAAAGATGGCACAATGGGAATGTGCATTGATTACAGGCAGCTCAACAAGGTAACAGTGAAGAATAAGTACCCATTACCTCGTATTGAGGACCTATTTGATCAGCTCGAGGGAGCTAGTGTATTTTCTAAGATTGATCTTCGATCAGGCTATCATCAGTTGAAGATCAGGGACTCAGACATTATGAAGACATCGTTCAAGACGCGATATGGGCACTACGAGTTCCTGGTGATGTCTTTCGGGTTGACTAATGCCCCGGCAGCATTCATGCACTTGATGAATAGTGTATTTCGGCCGTACCTTGATTCTTTTGTGATTGTGTTTATTGATGATATTCTGGTATATTCACGCAGCCAGGAGGAGCATGCACATCATTTGAGGGTGGTATTGCAGAGGTTGAGAGAAGAGAAGCTCTATGCGAAATTCACTAAGTGTGAGTTATGGCTTGATACTGTCGGTTTTCTGGGACATATAGTGTCCAGTGATGGTATTCGGGTTGATCCACAGAAGATCGAGGCAGTGCAGAATTGGCCCAGACCTTCCTCAGCTACAGAGATTCGGAGTTTCCTCGGCTTGGCAGGCTATTATCGCTGGTTTGTTCAGGGTTTCTCATCTATTGCTTCACCGTTGACTAAGTTGACATAGAAGAATGCTCCATTTGTGTGGTCTGATGAATGTGAGGAGAGCTTCCAGAAGCTCAAGGAGGCTTTGACCACAACTCCAGTACTTGTGTTACCATCAGCCTCAGGGTCATATACGGTGTATTGTGATGCTTCTAGAGTTGGGCTCGGTTGTGTGTTGATGCGGGAGGGTAGAGTTATTACATATGCTTCTCGTCAGCTAAAGCCCCACGAGAAGAACTACCATGTTCATGATTTGGAGTTAGCTGCTATTGTTCATGCCTTGAAGATTTGGAGGCATTACCTATATGGTGTATCTTGTGATGTATATACGGACCACCGCAGCCTTCAGCATTTGTTTAAGCAGAAAGATCTAAATTTGAGGCAACGGAGATGGCTTGAATTGCTTAAAGACTATGATATTACTATCTTGTACCATCCCGGGAAAGCCAATGTAGTGGCTGATGCATTGAGCCGGAAGGCTATTAGTATGGGCAGTTTGGCGTATATTCCAGTTGGGGAGAGACCCCTTGCAGTTGATGTTCAGGCGTTAGCTAATCGGATGGTGAGGCTGGATATTTCTGAGCCTAGTCGGGTGATGGCTTGTGTGATGGCTCGTTCTTCTTTATATGATCGTATTCGAGAGTGCCAGTATGATGATCCACACTTACTTGTCCTTAAGGACAGAGTTCACCATGATGATGGCAGAGATGTCACTATTGATAGTGATGGTGTATTGCGGATGTAGGGCCGGATATGCGTGCCCAATGTTGACGGTTTTCGTGAATTGATATTGGAGGAGGCTCACAGCTCGCGGTATTCTATCCATCCAGGAGCCGCGAAGATATATCAGGATTTGAAACAGCATTACTAGTGGAGAAAGATGAAAAAAGATATTGTGAGCCATGTGGCTCGGTGTCTAAACTGTCAGCAGGTCAAGTATGAGCACCAGAGACCTGGTGGTGTATTCCAGCGTATTGATATTTCTGAGTGGAAGTGGGAAAGGATTACTATGGACTTTGTTAGTGGACTCCCTCGAACGGCGAGGAAGTTTGATTCAGTTTGGGTGGTGGTGGATAGGTTGACCAAGTCAGCTCACTTCATCCCAGTGTGTACTACTTATTCCTCAGAGCGGTTGGCATAGATATTCATCCGTGAGATAGTGAGATTGCATGGAGTTCCCATTTCTATTATATCAGACAGAGGTACCCAGTTCACTTCTCAGTTCTGGAGGACATTTCGGCGAGAGTTGGGTTCACAGGTAGAGCTGAGCACAGCATTTCATCCACAGACGGATGGGCAGTCTGAGCATACTATTCAGATATTAGAGGACATGTTGCGTGCTTGTGTCATTGATTTCGGTGGTTCGTGGGCTGATTATTTGCCTTTGGCGGAGTTTGCTTATAATAATAGCTATCGGTCCAGTATTCAGATGGCACCGTATGAAGCTTTATATGGGATACGGTGTAGGTCTCCAGTCGGTTGGTTCGAGCCCGGCGAGGCTAGGTTGTTAGGGACAGAGTTAGTCCAAGATGCCTTGGACAAGGTGAAGGTGATTCAGGAGAGACTTCACACAGCTCAGTCACGTGAGAAGAGTTATGCGGACCGGAAGGTCCGAGATGTGTCTTATTCAGTACGTGAGAAGGTGTTGCTGAAGGTTTCGCCTATGAAGGGTGTTATGAGGTTTGGAAAGAAAGGGAAGTTGAGCCCAAGGTTTATTGGACCTTTTGAGGTGCTTAGAAAAGTTGGGGAGGTGGCTTATATGCTTGCTTTGCCACCCAGTTTGTCGGGGGTTCACCCGGTGTTCCATGTATCCATGCTCCGGAAGTATGTCGGAGACCCGTCTCATGTGTTGGACTTCAGCACGATACAGCTAGATGAAGACTTGACTTATGATGTGGAACCGGTAGCCATTTTGGGTCGACAGGTTCGTAAGCTGAGATCCAAGGATATAGCTTCAGTGAAAGTGCAGTGGAGAGGTCGTCCCGTGGAGGAAGCAACTTGGGAGACCGAGCAGGAGATGCGGAGCAGATATCCACACTTGTTTGATGCTCCGGGTATGTTTCTTAACCCGCTCGCGGACGAGCGTTTGTTTAAGTTGGGGAGAATGTAACGACCCGGCCCGTCGTTACGGGAATTACCACCCCGTTACCTTGCAATTACATATCTTATGCTTTTATAACAGTATTAGAGTATATCGGGTGAGTTAGGAGTAATTTGGATTGGAAATGAAGCAAATAGTATGTTTGAAGGAAGCTTGAATATGGGAAGTCAACCAAGAGTTGACTATTGAGTTAGAGTGCTCGGAACCGGATTTTGATGATTCGACTAGTTTCGGGGGATCATTTATGACTTCGGAGAGCAATCGAAATTGAATTCGGAGGTCCGGTGTAGTTTTAGGCTTGAATTGGCGAAGGTTGAATTTTGGCAAAAACCATATGGTAGGTGATATTTTGATCCGGGGGTCGGAATGGAATTCCGACAATTTTTGTAGCTTCGTTATGTGATTTTGGATATGTCCGCAAATTTTCAGGTCATTCGGACATCGTTTGATCGGGTTTTGGATTGAATGTTAGTTTTGAAAGTTTTGAAGAAACTTAGGCTTGAATTCGTGAGTAAATGGTGATTTTGATGTTTAGGATGGTGTTTTTGTAATTAGAACAAGTTCGTATCGTGTTATGGAGTATGTTGGTGGTTTTCGTTGGGGTCCCAGGGGTCTCAGGATGAATCCGAGGGTCCAAACGGACCATTTTTGGGAAAAATGAGAAGGCTGGTTGCTGTCATAAATGCAGCAGGATTTTGCTCTCCGCGATCGCGGGGAGGGGGACGCGATCGCGTAGGGTTAGGGGCTAGACCAATGTAATCGCAGGAGCACCAGTCGCGATCGCGTAGAGTTAACCGGGTGGCCATCGCGATCGCATGAGCATCTACGCGATCGCGTAGAAGAGAAATGGGGTCCGGGGAAAATTGTGTTACGCGATCGCAGGAATAGAGACGCGATCACGTGAAGCCGGATTTTTGTGATACGCGATCGCAGGAGAAGAGACGCGATCGTGTGAGTCCGAATTTTTGAACATCGCGATCGCGTGAGGCGAGTCGCGATCGCGTAGAGCAAAATGTTCTGGCAGTGAATTTATATCACAGAACAGAAGGCTTTCGGGTTTACACCCCCAAAACATAATTTTGAGCCCTAGAGAGAAGAAAACTCGAGGAAATCACTGAGAAGTCATCGGGTATTCATCGGAGGTAAGATTCTTGACTCAAAAACATCATTTTATGGTAGAATTAACATCAATCTTCATGAAATTGGGTGGAAATCTTGAAGAAATATGGCCTAGATAATGAAAACGAGATTTTTGGATTTGGAAGGCCATTTGAACTCCGATTTCGATAAATTTTATATGCACGAACTCGTGGCGAGATGAGGATCGCGTTGGTACTAATTTGGAAATTTTTTGAGCAGTGGGCCCGGGGTCGGATTTTACCAACTTGGTGTATTTATGCGAATTTCATGTAAATTGTAATGGGTTATGATTCTTTGACCCGTATTTGATATAATTATTGTGGTTTGACTAGATTCTACGCACGAGGGAGCTAAATTTAAAGGAAAAGGCATCGCGGACGAGTCTACGATCGGCTAGAGGTGAGTAGTTTGTGTATATGGTAGCCTGAGGGTTCGAAACCCCGGCTTAGCACATTGTGACGCTAGTAGGGCGTGGCTCGCACACCGTGGTAGGTGCGGGATTGATTGTGACTAGGGATTGAGACTTGGTCCATCCCGAATGTGAATAATATGTTGTTAGTGTTGGAAATACACTGTATTTGATATATTTGTGGGTTGTAAGCCTTGTTTGGGGCCTTGTGCCGACCTGTAGTGTCCTTAGAGGACAATATTTATGTGATAGCTATATTTGCTTAAATCACTGATCCCAGTCCTGGAAATTGAAATCACTTTTTGAAATGCTAAGTCACCGGCTTTTGCAAATTTAATAAAGTTAAAGTAGTTTTCATAAATTATGAACTGGAATTAAGAAAAATGAACTGTTTTGTGACTTAATTGCTTATTGTGGACTGAGCATGGGATCGGGTTGCACGCCGCAGTGGTTGATATGAGGATCGGGCTGCACGTCGCAGCAGTATTGCGCTTGGGCTGTAGGAGCCCCTCCGGAGTCTGTACACACCCCTAGTGAGCGCCGTCGACGTTAAATAGGATCGGGCTACACGCCGTAGCGGTTATGTGCATTGCATTGCATCTTTATTTGTTGAATTACTCTGTGGTAGCTGAATTGTATTGTTGATGCTAGTTCGTAGGAGATTCGGACTGTAGTGTAGCTTCATATTGTGGTATTTTGTGGATTTCTTACTGTCAGCTACTTGTATATATTTATTACTCACTGAGTACTTAGTACTCACCCCTACTCCCTGCACCTTTTATGTGCAGACTCAGGTACTCAGGAGCAGTAGACAGGCAATTCCAGCGTTTGCGGTGTCATATCGAGTTGCTGAGGTAGCTGCCTACGTTCGCAGAACCTAGCTTCTCCTCTCCTTTCCAGTTGTTATTTGTATTTTGTATTCGGACTTGAGTATTTCTATACAGTACTCTCTATTCCTGTTGGATTTTGTTAGAGGCTCTAGACTTGTGACTCCGGATCTTTGGGAGTGTCAGTATTTCGTTCATTATTATTATTATTGAAGTTCTTAAACTCATATATTCTTCTTGGGTTGTCCATTTGGGACTGGTATTCGATGCGATAAGTAATTGTTGGTCTGGCTGGCCTAGCTTGATTGTTGGGCGCGATCACGACCGGATTTGGGTCTTGACAAGACCTCCACTTTTCAATAGTTTGTATTACACTTTATGGAGGAAGAACAGAATGAGAGATCACACCATAGAGTAAGACTATGAGCTTTGGGATATAGTTACTGATGGTCCCCTAACTACCACTAAGAAGAATGCAGAAGGAATTGATGTGCCAAAAACAAGGGCTGATTGTACTGCTGAGGATTTGAAGAAATTGGAGAAAAATGATAAAGCCAAAAAGTTGCTAGTGTGTGGTCTAGGACTAGATGAGTACAGCAGGATTCAAAGTTGTACACCTGCTAAGTAGATACGGGACATTCTAGAAGTGGCTCATGGAGGAACACCTCAAGTGAAAAGGTCAAGAGGAACTCTTTTGTATTCTCAATATGAGAATTTCACTATGAAGGAAGGAGAAACTATACAGGAGATATATACTAGATTCACCACTCCGACTAATAAGCATAAATATCTTGGAAGGACCATCCTTGAAGAAGACAAGGTTAAAGAGATTCTGACAAGAGTTCTGCCAATCACTTGGGAAAGCAAGATCACTGCCATTTAGGAATCAAAGAATATTGCTACCCTCAGGCTGGATAAACTTATTGGGAACTTAATTGCCTATGAAATGAGGAGACAAACAATAAAGATGGATACCCCCAAAAAAGAGAGAAGTTTAGCTCTCAGAATCACTGAAGGTGCAGATTTGGAAGATGATGAAGTAGCCATGATCACTAGGGATTTCAAGAAGTATCTAATGAGAGGAAAGGGTGCTTCAAGAAGTACAAACTTCAATAAAACATGAGCTCCGGAGAAACAGACCAATGACGGCTGCTATAAGTATGTTAATATTGATCACATGATCAAAAACTATACTCAATGGGAGATTGAGTGGAAGAAAGAAAGAGATGAAAGAAGAAACAGGAAGAAGGAACATGTTCAACCAAATAGAAACAAAGGTTCAACTAAGGCTATGGTTGCTGCTTGGGGAGAAACATCAAATGAGGACTCTAAAAATGAAGTTGAGGAGGATCAAGCTCTAATGGCCATTGAAGAATCAGAGGATGAACAAGAGGTAAGTATTCTTCATCTCAAAGACAAGATCAAATTCTTGTCTAAAGAAAGTCTAGCTCAATTCTTAACAGACTTCATTGATGAGTCTGAGATAATTAATAATGAGAACGAAGTTCTGTCTAGGGGATGTGTGATTTAAAAGCTAAATGTAAAATTCTAGAGTCTAAGGCCAATGAGTGTGATAACAAAAATGTTGAGTTGAAGAACCAGGTTCTTAAACTTGATAACAGTGTCCTAGAACATAGATCTGAAAATCTAAACTGAAATTAGGATCAGGAAAGAAGATAGTTGATCATACATATCTTACCCTAGAAGAAAATTTAGGAAAAATGAAGGATGAATTATATAAGAAAGATGAATTCATCAAAATCTTTAAAGAAGATCAAGGAATGGTAAAACATGAACTAGACAGAACTTTCAAGTGGAACAAAGCATCGGATGCTCTCTCTTGGTTGCAAGAGCATCATAGCTGTAACAAAAGAGGACTTGGCTATGTAACTCAAGCTCCTAAATGGGATCCAAAAAGCAATTACCTCATTCTTCCTGAAAATAAAATTTGCACACACTGTGGTAAGGCTGGTCATTACAATTATGAATGCAATGCAAAAGAGAAGGCCAATCAAAGGAACAAGTCTTTTGTTAAAGAAAAGAATAAATTGCCTGAATTGGCAAGAAGGAATTTAATCTATCATTTTGCCTATAGAAAGGGACCCAAACTAGTTTGGATTCTTAAGACTAACCCCTGATTTCATTTTGTAGGTTCAAGTGAAAGGGAGGAGACAAATATAATATATGGATAGTGGCTGCTCAAAACACATGACCGGGGACAAGGACCAGTTCTTTCACTTGAGGACTTAAAATGAGGTATGTCTCCTTTTGGTAATGGAAAGAAAGGTGAGATCATTGGGGTTGGTAAGGTAGGCAAGACTAATTCTCATTCCATAGAGAATGTCTACATGATAGATGGTTTGAAATATAGCCTAATAAGTGTGTTACAACTGTGTGATAGAGGTGACCTTGTAGCTTTTACCTCCACCAAGTGCTTTGTGATTAATCTTATCACTGATAAAATTGTTTTGCAGGGAAAAAGAGCTAACAATATTTATATTGTAGATTTGTCAACTCTTTCAGAAAGTGAACTCATATGCTTAAGCGTGTTGGTTAATGATCATCTCCTATGGCACAAAAGACTTGGTCATGCTAGTCTAAATCAGCTAAACAAATTAGTCTCCAAGGACTTGGTTGTAGGTTTACCTAATATCAAGTTCAAGGAAGACAAAGTTTGTGAGGCATGTGCAATGGGGAAGCAGGTAAGATCATCCTTTAAAACCAAGAAAATGGTAAGTACGTCCAAGACGTTGGAACTGGTTCATATAGATCTTTGTGGTCCAATGAGAACCATGAGCAGAGGTGGAAAGAAATATGTAATGGTGCTAGTTGATGACTATTCCTGATTCACCTGAGTTTTTATTTCTAACCTCTAAAGATGAAGCATTTGACATGTTCTCTGCATTTGTTAGGAAAACTCAGAAACAATTAGGAAATCAACTTGCATCCATTAGGTCTGATCATGGAACTGAGTTTGAAAACTCTAAGTTTGCTGAATTTTGTGATGAAAATGGCATAGATCGTAATTTCTTTGCCCCTAGGACTCCATAACAAAATGGTGTAGTTGAAAGGAAAAATAGAACTCTTGAGGATATGGCGAGAACAATATTATTATCTACCAAATTACCTCACAGTTTCTGGGAAGAGGCTGTAAACATTGCATGCTACATCATAAATAGATGCATGACCAGACCACTAGTAGAGAAGACTCCCTATGAGTTACTTAAAGGGAGAAAACCAAACATATCCCATCTTAGTGCTTTTGGTTGCAAGTTCTATGTGCACAATAATGGAAAAGACTCTCTAGGAAAGTTTGATCCTACAAGTGATGAGGGAGTATTCTTGGGATATTCTTCACATAGTAAAGCTTATAAAGTTTATAATAAAAGAACTCTATGTGTAGAAGAGAGTGTGCATGTAGTATTTGATGAAACTAACATTATTTCTGAGAGACAGGAACAAGAAGATGAAGCCATTGGACTAGTCAAAGATCTGGTTGAATCATCAGCTCAAGTCAAATTGGCACCCCTAGATGGAACAGGTTCATCCTTATAGGGCAATCTGACAAAGGGAAGAAATCAAAAAGGAACTTAAATAAACCCCTTAAAAGAACCTACTCATGAACCTATTCCTCCTCAAATTGCTGAAACAATCCAGTAGAAGCCAGTTGGTTGTAAAACCTCACAAGTATCAAAGTTCTCATCCCATTGAGAACATTCTCATTGATCCAACTTCTAGAGTTAAAACCAGATCACAGTTAAAGAATATGTGTGCTTTTGATGCTTTCTTATCTATTATTGAACCTAAAAATATTTCTGAGGCTTTGTAGGATGCAGATTGGGTAAATGCAATGGAGGATGAGCTAAACCAGTTTGAAAGAAGTCAATTTTGGCACCTAGTTCCTAGACACAAGAACAGATCAGTCATTGGTACCAAATGGGTCTTTAGGAATGAACTTGATAAAGATAGAACTGTCACAAGAAACAAGGCAAGATTGGTAGTTCAAGGCTATGGCCAAGAGGAAGGAATAGACTATGATGAGACATTTTCTCCAGTTGCAAGATTAAAGTCAATCAGGTTTCTCATTCCCTTTACAGCACATATGGAATTCACTCTCCATCAGATGGATGTCAAAAGTTCTTTCTTAAATGGCTATCTCCAGGAGGAAGTGTTTGTGAAACAACGTCAAGGATTTGAAATCAAGGAATGTCCTGAGCATGTGTACAAGCTAGACAAAGCACTATATGGGCTCAATCAGACCCCAAGAGCTTGGTATGAACGACTATCAAAATTTCTACTGGAGCATGGGTACATAAGAGGTAAAATTGACAGCACTTTGTTCCTAAGGGAAAAAAGGTAAAGACCTCCTTGTTGTACAAATTATATTGATGACATAATATTTAGGGCCACTACTGATAGGTTGAGTAAGGACTTTGCAAAATTAATGGGAAGTGAGTTTGAAATGAGTATGATGGGTGAACTAAATTTCTTACTAGGCTTGCAGATCAAACAAAGTCCAAATGAAACCAAGATCCATCAGCAGAAGTATTCATAGGTGCGGACTCAACCCTTGGGAAGAGTGGGCGCTAGTGGATTCGGGGTCAATATCCTAAGGGAGCTAGTTATGGGAGTCGAGTATTTGCAAACTTTAGTAAAGTGTTTTAGCTCCTAATTTTGCATCGATCATTTTTGTTTTTTTCTATTGTTTATCAACTAAATTTATCGACTACAATTGTAAGCTAAAGTATCCTAGATAATAATGCTAGTTGTATGCAATAATAAAGAAGCACTAAGGTCGTAGCACTCGCCTAGGTGACTAATTAACGGGTATAGAATTCTAATGTAAGGATGATAATAAGGGATATATGGATAACCATTGCACTTAGCACTCACTCTCACACCTCTCGGTAGAAAGAATAATTTTACCCAATTGACACTCTCGAGACCAATTGGGTAGGCTAATTTGCCCAAGCAAGTAATGGTTCAACTAGGGTAATTACTCTCTCGAGGTTTAACCCGTTACTTGGGACTACCATTCTCATGGGTCCATCCAAAATCCTTGTTGGGTTAATTTTGAGGTCATAGACTCTCTTTCTCAAGTAGAGTCAAGACCCACTAAGCTAGACTTAGTGTTTGCAACTACCAAATCCAAGTGAAAACATACAATTAACCTAAATACCAAACACCCACAATCATCCAAACATTAAGCAAAAACACCCATTAATTACACACACTAGGGTAGATCCACAACCCTAGCTAATGGGTTTAGCCAGACATGGAAGTAGTGGAAATAGAAGAAATAGCAGAAGAAATTGACATAATCATTAACTATAATATTAATCCACGTGAATCCATGCTAAATGTATGAGAAAATTGCCTAAAATAGGATAATACAAGTTGTCATGTGCTCATCTGCTCAGATAGATTACAAAACTTGACCTAAAAAGTAAATGTTCTATTTATACTACACAGAACAAATCGGATAAAAATACCCCTGAGGGTCTGTTGCGGACCACATAGAAATGTCATGCGGCCGCGTAGTGTAAATGGTCTTTATATTCTGGCTTCTGGACTTGAGGATGCAGACCACTTAGAAATGTCACGTGGCTGCATAGGCAAGGTCATGCAGACCGCATAGAAATGTGCGCGGTTGCATAAGGCTAGCAATGCAAACCGCGTAGAAATGGCTTGCGGCCGCACTTACAAATTGTCCCATTGTTGGCTCTCTAATCTTGTATCCACGCGGACCGCACTGATTTGGTGTGTGGCCGTGTGTAATTCTGCCTTAGAATTTTTAGCCTCCGATCACTCTTCGTTGTGGTCCGCGTGGAACTTCTTCAAGATATAACTCTATGAACATTTCTGCGTGGCCGCATAAGAAAATAGTGCGGACCGCGCAGCTTGGGCTGATACTTGATTATTCTCGGAAAATTCTTGTGTGGCCGCATGATAAATCAGTGCGGCCTGCATAGGTATCTTTTTCCCAGGTTTTATTCATCTTCTGGGGCTTGTCAAGTTTCACTCCTTATTGAGTTGATTTGTAATATTCATCATCTAGCCGCTCAAACCTGCAATGAAATGCAAGTTATAAGAAATTCAGATGCACAAAGCTTAGGTAAGAATCGGTATAAAACATGCTCAATTCACAGTTATCAACTCCTCCAAACTTAAACCTTTACTTTTCCTCAAGCAAATAAAATAAGACCTACCCTTCAATAGAAAACATCCAGGTAATTCTTGTTTTTTTGCTAAAGTTACCTCAATCAAACATCAATTGGGACTAACAATTTCCCTCAATGCGAATGCGTCATTAACACATTTAAAACTTTGAAAACTTATAGCTCAAGTGTGACACAAGAGCCTCAAGGGTTGACACATCTCATCAAGGAACCTTTTTCAAGGACTTTGGTCATTGTGTAACCTAAACTCAAATATCCTCGACTTTCCCTAAGTGAACCTCACCTTTTTGAGTAATTGCACACAAATCGAGGTGAATGAATTCTTAGCTCATCTCTCTCAAAGAAGAGACCCTAAGCCCAGCTCTTAGTACCATATGCTTGCCCTTCGTGTAAGTATCCACTAATGTAGGCTTCCCCCAACTCAAGATCATATAGGGCTTTTTTCGGAGTCATTGTGAAGGCTTTTGGGTAAAGGTAAGATATGCTTTCGTCCATATGGGTTCAATCTTCCCTAAAGCACTTCTGTTGATTCGTTTTGGCACACTTTCTTGATTCATTTGAGTAATTCTTCTTTCAAGGGGTTAGAGAAACAAAATGTCACTCTTTCGTTTTCAATTCAAACCTTTCTCCTTTTTGTTCACTTTTTCACATTTTTTTCTACTTTTTGTTGACTTTGAGTTCCCTCTTTGGGTCTTTTTCACTTTTGTCTTTCTTTTCCTTTTTGCATTTATTGCCTTTTCTACCACATTGGTGTCTGTCTTGTCTCTCCCCCAAACTTAGATTTATGCCATTACTCAAGGGAAGATTTTGGGTGCCAAGAAAGGGTGTCATTAAGAACGGGTATAGGCTTGTAACTTGGGTTCATGAAAGAAGAAGGCTTAAGGCTCAAAATGGATGGACTAGGGATCATTGCATTGGTAGGTCATGAAATGGATCAAATTAGCATTTTTGGATCAAGGAGAGCCTACAATCACGTCTCAAGTCAAATTCCACCTATTATTTCGCCTCAACAAACATTCTGGGCAAGTTCTAGACCATTGGCTTGGTACTTGGGCTCACAAATCGAATTCTCGCCACACATACACTCAAGGATTGCCAAGGACGGAGTCAAAGGCCCATAATCTTAGTCAAGATTAAAGCGCACAATGGCCCATATTGACCACATGATGATTTTTTGATCAATACAAGAGTCTCAATACCACGACTTTCACCATTCTAAACACAACTTAATGTCTTTGACCATAAGAACAAAGGAAAATGTGCTAGGCCCAAGTGAAGCTTTACATGAGGTACTCTTAACTATGAAAAACTTGAAAATCAAAAGAAAAACTCAAAAGCTAACTCAACCCTTAAGAAAGTTGTCACGTTATCTATCATTAGGAAGAGCCACTCGGTTCACACAACACTCTACCCTTGGAAACAACCGTGGTATTAAGAAAACCAAGGGCTTATTGCAACATCAAAGTAAAACCAAAAAGAGACTATGAGACTAAATTTGCACTAAAAATAATTTTTTTTAATGAAAATAACAAAAAGAGAAAGAAAGCTCAAGTGATAGCCAAATGAATATGTAGACATGAGAAGTCGAATATACAACTAAAGGAGTTCAAAATGAAATATTATATACAACCCATCTATGTCTATGAATGTAATATAAATATAAAGTATATACAGTCATCCATAACAAAAAGTAGGGCCACACCCCCACGAATAAGACCTAGCATTGTCCCTAATGCTAACTACCAAATAAAACATCAAAAATACAAGCAAAGGATATAGAAGTGGCCCCTCAAGCCTCATCAGCTGCTCTATGCGAGTCAGTGGCACCCATGTCCTCTACACTGGCAGGGACCTCAGACTGGTCCCCGACCTACTGCTGATGTATTGCTGGGACGGGTGCCTGCTCAGAGTCTGGCTCATTAACTGAAGGGGCACTAGAGGGACCCTCAGGCTCTGGAGCTACTCATATAACAACTCCCTCAGTTATGGGGAGTTTCCTCTTCTTCTTCGGCCTGTGCTCCTCCTCTTGTGGCTGCTCCAATGGTGGGTCTACAATTGGCTCCTCAAATAACAAGTCTAGTGGCAGTTGATCAACCATTAGCTTGTCCACCTGCTCCTTCAAAGCTGTCACCTCCTCCTTCGAGGCCTAAGTCTTCCTCAACTTCCTGTACTCATTGGCCAAGGTCTTGAGTGCCTTGCTGTGCTCGCCAACTGCCTTGGCCAAGGAATCCTTCTTTGCTATCATCTACTCCTGGTTGGCCAAGATTTTCTTCAAGGTCTCATCAATAGAAGCAGGTACCTCAACAGTTACCGGTACTTGCTGAGCATGTACAACTATGGTCAATATGGACAACTTGGATGTCGCTGCCGACATCCAGTTGTTCAGACTGCTAATGAGTGCGTGAGCTGGTTGGCGGTGAATCTGTGAGTCTTTGATACCGGAATCACCGGATCAGCTAAGGTGGAAGGGGGTGTTGTGGATGGTCCTGGGGGCACTGTAGTTGTTTTAGTAGGCCACTTAATAGCAGCTGGCTCTTCAGACTGGCCAGCTGCAGAATAAGTGGAGGCTTTGCTTTTCTTTGCATTTTTTGGTTTATCGGGGCCTTTTTGATCATACCACGAATATGGGCTCACGGCGGGTACCATAACATTATATGTATTCTTTTCCACCCCCAGCTCTTTGAAATACAAGGACAATGTGTTGGGGAAGGGGTAGTTTATCTTCGTTTCATTGCCCACCGTGGAAATCACCCTCTGCATAATTTTGCCCACATTCAATGGGAATCCGGCCAAGCAACTAATACAGCACGATAAATAGGGATAGAGTGATCATGTGTGGTTGGGTCAAGCCGATTACACACGAATGCCAACCACCCTTTTGCTTCAAAATTTAGGGTGTTGCGGGATATCTTTCTTGTGCCTTGCGCCACACCGGGACTATTCCTGGAGCCGCTAAAATCTCAGCCAACCATGGCCAAGCTTCTTCTTTCAAAGGTAACTTCTCCAAATATTGAGAGTCGTCCTCCTCCTCAAACCCCAAGAATTCATTAAGAGACTTCGCATAAAAAAGCACTATCTTATCCCTCACCTTTGTAGCTGTGGAGCCCCGAACTACATGGTGAACATTGCTATAAAATTTCTTCACCATGTGTTTATTTTCCAATCCCACTCGTTCTTTGAAAATATCCAACCCTCTCTCGTATGAAACTATGCTTGCACGTGATGGTTGTGAGGAACCAAATCAGCATCAATAAACCTCCTCTCTGGGATGAGCTTTCTCTTGGGCCACCACTCCTTGAACCGGTGGAAAGCAACCTTACTGACAAACCTGTCCTCCCAAACCTCAGGTTTCCTAGTCCGCTCTATCCCCCATATTTATGGCTCACCTCCTTCCTGTTGTTCTCCACTCTCCCTTGATAATGAAGCTACAGGAGAAGTGGAGTATTTATCATCACTACCCTTTTCTATTCCGAACCCATCAGACGAGTCCGAAGATACCACATTCATTGTCCTCTTGGAGCTGGCCACATTTGTTTGCTCAGGTGAAGATGATTCATGTGCGGGGACCTCCACAGACATGTGTGTGGGGCGTACTCTGAAGTCACACTCTGAGAGGGGACATATTCACTACCAGTTGACTGGGAAGCAGCTTTGTCGGTTGTCCGAATGATCTTCCTATTTTTTTTTATAGTTTCCCTGTCCTTGGCAGTGAGCTTTACCACTCTTCTAACTGTCTTCCCTCGGGAAGAACCACCCCTCCCAGGTTGCTTATCTTTGCCCCCACATTATAGTTGTCCTCCTCCACGTTTTTTCACCATTTTCTACAAGAGATACAAGTCTAAACTTGTTAGTGGAAGCACATGAGAAGTGGACAGTTTAAGATTTAATGCACAGATGCAGACAGTATTCTAGATAGGAGGGATGTGGACCACACTAAAATGCCACGCGATCCGCACATGCAAACGATTATAATTAACATCCCTCTAAAACTGACCTACGCGGACCGCACTATTTTGGATTGCGGCTGCATAGGTCCAACATGGACCACACAATTATGTCATGCGGTCCGCACATGCAAGACACCAAAATACCAAATCTCTGAACATGGCCTACGCAGACCGCATTGTTTTGTATTGCGGCCGCGTAGGTCCAATGCGGACCGCACCAAAATGCCATGCGGTCCGCACAGATCAAACACTTAGAAAATAAACTCTCTGAACTTTGGCCACGTGGTCCGCACTATTTTGGACCACGGCCGTGCTGGTTCACGCGGACCACACAGAAATGGTCACACTGACTGCGCTGAAGAATTCTTCATTATCAGACAAATCACGCGGACAACACACAAATGTTGTGCGGCCGCGTAGGGAAAAAATAAGTGGTCAGAAAATTTTTATTCTTTTTAGTCCAATTTTTTAACATCCTAAGTGTCCCTACTCAATTTCTTTTCAATTAAGAACAAATGCCCACTTTCATAAATATTCAAAAACCTATTCTAACCACTAACTAATATGAACAAGGAAGATATTAGAAAAAAATTAAGAAGTTAATCTACTGAAAATGAATTAAGATAAACAAAAATTAAACTAAGAATTTAAATATAGGTGAGTTGTTACTAAGGATTAATGATAGTGAAAATATTGCACAAAATATATGGCTGAATAGTAAAAAAGTACTCATAGATGAATAGTTTGCGAAAAGGTTAAAAGAAGGCCCAAGTCTCCTATTTATAGAAAACTGTAGGGCCCTTATCTTACCTACCTGCGCGGCCGCACAAAAATGTCATGCGGACCGTGCAGGGTTTTTCAACCTGTTGACTATTGGCATAGCCCATGCGGATTGCACTATTTTGGTGCGCGGCCGCATGGGAAACTTCAGAGACCCATCTCAGTAGGCAAATTCCACGCGGACCGCACTGATTTGGTGTGCGGCCACATGGAGAACTTCAGAGACTTCACAAATTTTGATTTTTCAGTGCGGACCGCACAAAAATGCCATGCAGCCGTGCTGGGTTGTTTGAGTTTCTTCCTTTATCATTTTAATCCCATACAAACCGTACTGTTTTGGTGTGCGGCTGTGTGGGCACTGTTCAGAGACTGTTCATTTTTCATTTTTATCGTGCACTAATTCAATATTATCCCTGCAACACTTCACAAACCATCAGCTCAAAAATCCTACTCTATAAAGGAAAAATAAAGAAATTCAAAGGATATGGATTGCCTCCCAAGAAGCGCCTGATTTAACGTCGCGGCACGATGCGGGTTACCGTCATATCACTTCATATCAAGAATCGCCACCACATGGCTCTCATCAAACTCTCCAATAAATAGTAAAACGTACGTCCACCATGTTGTCATATCATATTGTCAATAAATAGTAGTGGGTAGTGATGCCGATGTGGCACTTTGTTCAAAACTCCATCCTTCTAACGATCTTGCCTCATTTGAGATGATTGTTTTACACACTGCACTACATGAAAATTTGCCACTGTAGTCTTTTCATCCTTTGTTTTCCTAGAATGATCTGGGGGAGTCCACGGGATATTGGGAGTCGGATATAGTATCACTTGCTAGATCACATCATCTAACCCCATTTTTGTTTCAAACACATCTTTGCACCATTCTCTAAGAGATCATCAGGTTCACAAATTTGTAGACACGTGTGTGGCTCATTTGGTTTTGTTCCTAACACCAGAGAGACTTTAATTGCTGGCTTGACTAAAGGATTCTCCCATTCATCAAGGTCCAATAACAACCTACTAGGACCACACAATTCCATGGCATGCAAAGCATCAATACACATCACCCTACTTGAATCATCATTCACCTCACGAATTAGTGGAGTGGATACAAGTGGATCTTTAACATTACTCATAGAACTTGTATCATCCATTATCACTGCCACGACAATATCAATGAAGGAACACACATCAGTGCTATTAGGTTGCTTCATGGATTTGCACACCGGGAAAACCACTTTTTCATTGCCAACTCGGAAGGTCATCTCTCCTGCCTCGATATCAACCAAAGCCTTCCCTATTGCAAGGAAAGGCCTTCCAATAATTATTGGGACTTCAAAGTCCACCTAACACTCAAGAATGATGAAATCATCCGGCAAAATGAATTTATCTACCCGCACAAGGACGTTAGCAATTATTCCTAACGGTCTCTTCATTGACTAGTCTGCCATTTGAAGTCTCATCGAGGTTGCTCGTGGTTGACCAATTCCCAACGTTGTAAACACTAAATATGGCATTAAGTTGATGCCTACCCCCATGTTACAAAGGGCTTTTGCAAAGTCGGCAATTCCAATAGTGCATGGGATAGTGAATGTACCAGGGTATTCTTGCTTTGGGGCCATGGAGTGCACAATTTAGATCACTTGATGCATCATAGGTATTGTCTCACAATCCATTGACCTCTTCTTGGTGACCAACTCTTTCATGAATTTGGCGTACCCCGGTATTTTCTCAAGTGCTTCAACCAAGGGGACATTGATTGTAAGAGCCTTCATCATGTCTATGAACTTTTTGAACTGGTGATCACTCTTGCTCTTAGCTAACCGTTTAGGATACTGTGGGGGGCTAGGCAAAGTTGCCTTGGCTTTGGATACCCCCGGCTCAGGTATGTCAACAACATGTTCCCTAAACGGGTTCCTGTTCTCTTAAGTCTCATCTTCAATATCTTGAATGTCAATTCTCACTTTATATTTCTTTTAGTTGGTTCCGCAACATCATCAACTCCCCTAGGCATACAATCATTAGGTAACTCATCTTCCTCCGCCATGCTTTGATTCTCTCTTGAGGCTTGCAATCACTACCTCGTCCACTTTGTGTGGTCACTGCCATCACATGGTTGGTATTTCTGTCCTTTGGGTTTACTACCGTATCACTCGATAGAGTCCCCTTTGGGCGAGTATTTAAAGCTTGAGAGATTTGTCTGATTTGAACTTCCAAGTTCCGGATGGATGTATTATGAGATGCCAATTTTTCATTCGAATCTTGTATCTTTTTTATCATTTGTTCAAACATATTCTCAATTCTACCCAAATCACTTCCAGATGAACTTGGACCTTGAGGAGGAAAGGGGGTGGCATGTTCGGATGTTGATACGTGGGTGGTCGTTGAAAGCCTTGATTTCCATCATTATTGTTCCAATTGTTATTGTTCCAATTATTATTATTTCCACTCCAATTGCCACTATTGTTTCCTTGATTCCCCCAATTTCTTTGATTACTCTCATTCTAATTTTCGCCGCTTTGGGGTTGATTATTATTGTTCCAGTTACCACCACCTTGTTGATTATTCCAATTCCCCTGAGAACGCCATTATTGGTTGCCTTGGTTTCCTCTATTCCCTTGATAATTGTTCACATATTGGCAATCTTCATTTTGCTCATCATAACATTCATTTGAATACCCACTACCGTCATCATAATTTTCACAAGTCCCTTGTTGTTGTGGCCCCCTTTGCCTTCTTTTCATCATGTTTACTCTTTCCAAAGCATTGAATTGTCACAGATTTTGCTTTTGTTGCAATCGATTCATGGTTGTTGTAAGTTTAGCAATGGTCATGCAACTTTTCATGCAATTATAACATTGGGATCACCTTGAGGAACATTCGCTTGACTTTTCCACGCCGAAGAAGTATCGGCCATCTCATCTAGGACTTCACATGCTTCATTGTACGTGAGCTTCATAAAGTTACCATCCGCCAATTGGTTTACAATACATTGATTTGTTATGTTGATACCTCTACAGAATGTTTTTTGAATCATCACATCATTCATGTCGTTGTTCGGACACTCCTTTACCATGGTTCTAAACCTCTCCCATATTTTATGCAATGGCTCCGTCGGTTCTTGTTTGAAGGCTAAAATCTCATCATGGAGCACCGCCATATGACTCGGAGAAACGAACATGGCAATGAATTTGTCAGCCAATTCGTCCCAAGTAGTGATTGAATGATTAGGTAACCTCTCCAATCAATCAAGCATTTTACCCCGAAGAGAGAACAGGAGAAGCCTTAACCTTAAAGCATCTTCAGAAACATTGGTTTGCTTACTTCCTCAACAAGTATCCACGAACGCCTTCAAGTGCTTGTATGCATTTTGATCGGAGGCGCCCGTAAAATACACTCGTTGTTCAAGAAGTGTCAACATAACATTTGTAATTTTGAAGTTCCCCTCACGGATTCGGAGATGAACTATTGCACTTGCATAACCTTGGTTGGGGAGAACCATTGGAGAAACTCTTAGTGGAGGCGGAGGAGGGTATGGAATTGCATCATTAGGATTAACATTAGCGTTTCTACCTCGCATTGGTATTTGTGGTACCTGGAGTTCCTCTTGTTCAACATCACCAACCTCTTCCCCCGCGACCACGTTGTCAAGAGGGATATTCCCATTCAAAGACATTTGTATCCGTTGGTTTGACACTAATAATGTTAGTAAAAAGAAGGAAAAAGGAGCTAAACACAAATAGCCCGTAAGCTCCTCGGCAACGGCGCAAAAAAAGTGATCGGTGCGGACTCAGCCCTTGGGAAGAGTGGGCTCTAACAACTTTTACCCGATAGTGGATTCGGGGTCAATATCCTTAGGGAGATAGTTATGGGAGTCGAGTATTTGCAAAGTCTAGGAAAGTATTTTAGCTCCTAATTTTGCTTCTATCATTTTTGGTTTTGTCTATAATTTATCAACTAAATTTATCTACTACAATTGTAAGCTAAAGTATGATAGATACTAATTCTAGTTGTATGCAATAATAGAGAAGCACTAGGGTCGTAGCACTCGCCTAGGTGACTAATTAACGGGTATATAATTATAATGTAAGGATGACAATAAGGGATATGGATAACCATTGCAATTAGCACTCACTCTCACACCTCTTAGTAGAAAGAATAATTTTTACCCAATTGACTCTCTTGAGACCAATTGGGTAGGCTAATTTTCCCAAGCAACTAATGGTTCAAGTAGGGTAATTATTCTCTCGAGGTTTAACCCGTTACTTGGGACTACCATTCACATGGGTCCATCCCAAATCCTTGTTGGGTTATTTATGAGGTCATAGACTATCTTTCCCAAGTGGAGTCAAGACCTACTAAGCTAGACTTAGTGTTTGCAACTACCAAATCCAAGTGAAAATATACAATTAACCCAAATACCAAACACCCACAATCATCCAAATATTAAGCAAAAATACCATTAATTACCCACACTAGGGTTGAGCCACAATCCTAGCTAATGGGTTTAGCTAGACATGGAAGTAGTGGAAATAGAAAAAATAGTAGAAGAAATTGACATAATCATTAACTACAATATTAATCCACGTGAATCCACGCTAAATGTATGAGAAAATGCCTAAAATAGGCTAATACAAGTTGTCACATGCTCAGCTGCTCAGATAGATTACAAAACTTGACCTATAAAAGTAAAATATTCTATTTATACTACATAGGAAAAACCAAACAAAAATACCCCCGAGGGTCTGTTACGGACCGCATAGAAATGTCATGCGGCCGTATAGGGTAAATGGTCTTCATATTCTGGCTTCTGGACTTGAGGATGCGGACTTCATAGAACTGTGCGCGGCCGCATAAGGCAAGCAATCTGGACCGCATAGAAATAGATTGTGGCCGCACTATACAAACTGTCCCATTGTTGGCTCTCTGATCTTGTATCCACGTGGACCGCACTGATTTGGTGTGTGGCCGCGTGTAATTTTGCCTTAGAATTTTTAGCCTCTGATCACTCTTCGTTGCTGACTGCATAGAAATGGATTGTTGTCCGCATGGAACTTCTTCAAGATATGCCTCTCTGAACTTTTCTGCGCGGCCGCATAACAAAATAGTGCGGACCGCGCAGCTTTAGCTGATACTTGATTATTCTCTAAACATTCCTGTACGGCCGCATGACAAATCAATGCGGCCTGCACGGGTCTCTTTTTCCCAGGTTTAGTCATCTTTTGAGGCTTGGCAGGTTTTACTCCTTTTTTAGCTGATTTGTGATATTCATCATCTAATCGCTCAAACCTGCAATCAAATGCAACTTATAAGAAATTCAGGACTAATCAAGAGCAATTTATGCACAAAATTTATGTAAGAATGGGTATAACCACTGCACTTAGCACTCACTCTCACACCTCTTAGTAGAGAGAATGATTTTGCCTAATTGACTCTCTCGAGACCAATTGGGTAGGCTAATTTGCCCGAGCAACAAATGGTTCAAGTAGGGTAATTACTCTCTCGAGGTTTATCTCGTTACTTGGGACTATCATTCTCATGGGTCCATTCCAAATTCTTGTTGGGTTAATTATGAGGTCATAGACTCTCTTTCTCAAGTAGAGTCAAGACCCACTAAGCTATACTTAGTGTTTGCAACCACCAAATCCAAGACCAAATACCAAATACCCACAATCATCCAAACATTAAGCAAAAACACCCATTAATTACCTACAATTGGGTTGAGCCACAACCCTAGGTAATGGGTTTAGCTATACATGGAAGTAGTGGAAATAGAAGAATAGTAGAAGAAATTAACATAATCATTAACTACAATATTAATCCACGTGAATCTACGCTAAATCTATGAGAAAATTGCCTAAAATAGGCTAATACAAGTTATCCCATGCTCATCTGCTCAGATATATTACAAAACTTAACCTAAAAAGGTAAAAATTCTATTTATACTACACAGGAAAAATCAGACAAAAATACCCTTGAGGGTATGTTGCGAACCGCATAGAAATGTCATGCGGCTGCATAGCGCAAACGGTCTTCATATTCTGGCTTCTGGACTTGAGGATGCGGACCGCGTAGAAATGTCACGCGGCCGCATAGACAAGGTCATGCGGATAGCATATAAATGTGTGCGGCCGCATAAGGCAAGCAATGCGGACCACGTAGAAATGGATTGCGGCGGCACTGTACAAATTGTCCCATTGTTGGCTCTCTGATCTTGTATCCACGCAGACCACACTGATTTGGTGTACGGCTGCATGGAATTTTTCCTTAAAATTTTTGGCCTCTGATCACTCTTTGTTACGGACCGCATAGAAATGGATTGCGGTCCACGTGGAACTTCTTCAAGATATGCCTCTCTGAACTTTTCTGTGCGGCCGCAGAACAAAACAGTGCGGACCGCGCAGCTTGGGCTGATACTTGATTATTCTCTGAACATTCCTGTGTGGCTACATGACAAATCAGTACGCCCCGCACATGTCTATTTTTCCCAGGTTTCAGTCATCTTCTAGGGCTTGGCAGGTTTCACTCCTTTTTTAGCCGATTTGTGATATTCATCATCTACTCGCTTAAACCTGCAATCAAATGCAACTTATAAGAAATTCAGTACTAATCAAGAGCAATTTATGCACAAAGCTTAGGTAAGAATGGGTATAAAACATGCACAATTTACAGTTATCAAGTATACGAAAGAACTAATCAAGAAGTTTAAAATGGAAGATTCTAAAGAAATTGATACACTTATTGCAACTGCCACTAAATTAGATGTTGATGAACCTGGTTCATCAGTTGATCAAAAGTTGTAAATGGGTATGATTGGTTCACTCTTGTATCTTACTGCCAGCAAACCTGACTTTGTTTTCAGTATAGAACTTTGTGCTCGTTTTCAAGCTAATCCTAAGGATATTGAAATATCTGAAGGGGACTACTGAATTGTGTCTATGGTACCCTAAAGGTAGTAATTTCAACCTAGTAGGTTATGCTGATGCTGACTATGCAGGTTTCCTATAGGATAGAAAAAGCACCTCAGATATGGCTCACTTTCTTGGTTCATGTCTTGTATCATGGGCTACCAAGAAGCAAAATTCAGTAGCCCTATCTACTGCTGAAGCTGAGTATGTGGCTGCAGCTTCTTGTTGTGCTCAACTACTATGGATCAAACAATAACTAGTAGACTTTGGTATAGACGTGGGATGCATACCAATATTCTGTGATAACACTAGTGCTATAAGTATGACAAAGAACCATGTTCATCATAAAAGGACCAAGCACATAGATGTTAGACACCACTTCTTAAGAGATAACTATGAGAAATGGTTAATCTCCATAGAATTTTATGATACTGATAAACAAATAGCTGGCATATTCACTAAAGCACTGAGTAGAGAAAACTTTGAAAGGAACAGGTTGGAATTAGAGATGATTAAGACCACCTAAAAGGTCCAATTCAGAATGCACAATGGAAAAAAATGATGAACTTTTTTTTTTGAAAAATATGAAAAAATATATTTTTGGTTAGGAGTTCTTAATTCGATGTAATTATCAAGAACAATTCTTACTCAGTCTCATACTTTGATTAGTATACTCATGTGACATGTGTTTATATGAATCATTAATCTCTTAGAAATTTTTCTATTCTGACATTTGAGGCATGACCAAGAGAAGTTTTACTTGAAGAACCTGGTTCATCAGTATATGCTCATAAGAAAGTTCAAGTATGTTTCTATATTTCGCACAATTAGCAAGATAAAATTATCAATCATGAGTAGAAGTCATAATTACACGAAACATTCATAAATTCTATCCGTTGAACATTAAACCAGTTTCATTATCCTAGGAGTCTAACTAAAATGGGATTTCCCCCCTAAAAACTAGGGCCACTCATTAATCTCTAAAGAGACTGGAACTTTAATTTATTAGACTTCTAATTGACTTCTGAAAAAGCTGCCGTTACAGGCTTAATCATGATCCCTCTTTAAATACACTCCAAACCTTCTCTCATCACTTCTCCTTAAAACTCATACAAACTCGCTCGCACGGTCGAAATACCAAAATAATGCCTAGAACTATGAATCGGACACCAAATAAAATAATTTTTTTTAGAAAACTCTAAAACTTTTATTTTATCAATCGAACGTCCGAATGACGACAAACCAACTTCTTTTCTCACAAAATTTGACATGCAAGTCATAAATATAGTAATGGACATATATTGGACAAAAATATGGACCCGGTATTAACAAAGTCAAAAATCGATCAATTCTTTAAAATTATTAATCCTTTAAACTTTCAATTTTCAACGAAAATCAATAAGTCGAGCTAGGGACCTCCGTATTTAATTTTGGGCACACACCCAGGTCCCAAATCATGATATGGATCCACCTGAACCATTAAAATGTGATTTCGGGTTTGTCTGCTCAAAACATTGATCGAAGTCAACTCAAATAAACATTTAAGGCAAAATTCTTACTTTTATCAGATTTTAACATAAAGCCTTTGAGAAAAAGACCCGAACTGTGGACGCAAATCGAGGAAGGCTAAAATGAGATATTTGAGGCTTTGAAACACAGAATTAGGTTCGAAAACTCTAGATGACCTATCAGGTCAACACATTCACCACCTTTAAAATAATTGTTCATCCTCGAATGAACATAAAAAAGTACCTAGACTGGTAAAAAGGAGTGGATATATACTTCGCATGTCCGACTCAGAGTCCCAAGTAGCTTCCTCAACGGATTGACCTCTCCATATCACTCGAACTGAAGGATAACTCTGTGACCTCTCCATGCACTCGAACAAAGATCACCCCCAAGTTGATCCCATCACCTTCGCCGTCGAGTACTCCAGGCTATCGAACATGCTCCCCCGCTAATGCTATTTTCGGGGTCGGTGGGCAAGTTTGCTTCAACAACCATATGTGAGTTAGTATCGATGGATCCGCGACTGGAACTCCAATAGGATTAGCAGGGGATGCCTCGATGTTGGGCAAAACATTGTTTTTCTCGCCGTGGTGGCCACACTCACCATCAACATTCAAATGGGCAGATTGGGAGTTTGACATTTTTAATATGATTTTAAATTAAAAGCTCAAATAACAAGTGTAAAATAGAATGTGTTATGAAATTTATATCAAATTGCCACTATTATCCTTAGCCTCATGGTGGGTGCCAAACTATTTACCCTAAAAAACTAATAACAATTGAATTAATATGTGATTTTAAAGATATGTGAATTATCAATACGAATGATAAATAATGTTAGATTAAACAAATGTATAGATGACCAAACCAATGATAAAGGTGATCCGAGCTCAGTTGATGGCTCAATGAAGAACCTGCCCTGATATGAGGAACTTAAGAACAAGAATAAGAACTTTAAGAAACAAAGAGAATTGAAATAAATTGCCTTGATATGCATGTTACAATGTCCCATGAGTAATAATTTCCCCCTTTTATATAATAGGGGAGTTTTATCCAAAGTACAATTCAAAAAAAGATAAAAAAAAATTGATTTTGCTAATCATTTATTTTTGTCGATACGGGTCGAGATTTATGTCATGATATCTGATTAGGCACTGACATCATGGCCTTTTGTTAGTCATGTGCAGCTATTTGGTAATTCTCTCCAAAGTCTCAATCCACACCCGGAGGATATGGCCCCAATAACCCCAAGGGCAGATATTTTTCCCGAGCCCCGATACGAAGGGCTCTTTGCTTTGACCCAGATCTATTACGATCATGATCCTACTCTGTTTGTTTCACCAGGAAGACGAGCCATGCAGTAAGCTCGATTTTTCCTGTATACAATAATCCTTAGGTTTGGCATTGAAAACTTTGTAATGCTAGCATGCATACTATTCAAAAACTTTTCAAACATGATCTTATCATTGGTCTTCCAAAACCAGTATTTTTTAAAGATCAATATGTGATGCATTTCAGTTAGGAAAACAAACCAGGCCCTCTTTCAAAGTTAAAAACATAGTCTCTACTACAAAACCTCTTCAACTTTTGCATAAAGACCTTTTTGGTCCAACTAGAACTGCTAGTATTGGAGTAGAAACTATACTTTTGGTATAGTAAATAATTTTTCTCGATTTATCTGGGTTATTTTGCTGAGTCATAAAGATGAAGCATTGAGGAATTTTAAAGTCTTCTGGAAGAAGGTATAACATGAAAAGGATATGACATATTTTCCGTAAAAAGTGATCACGGAGGAGAATTTGAACGCAAACCATTTGAAAATTTCTGGAATGATCAAGAGTTTCTCACAATTTCTCGTCTCCCAAATCGCCTCTACAACATAGATCGCAAAAATTGAACATTGCAAGATATGGCAAGAACTGTGGAAAACTCCTTCCCATACCATTTCTGGGCAGAAGTTGTAAGTTCGCATGTCACATCATTAACAGATGCCTGATTCGAATTTATCTAGAATCTAGTTACATTTCTTCTTTCCTCCTCTTTGTCTCTCTTCACAATAGAATCTAGAATTGATCATGGTATTTGAGCTAGACTTAACCTAATTCTTATCTCAACTAATGTTGGTCCCCTTCTTATATTGTGCACGCTCCTGATATCTAGTCCTGGCGTGCTGGGGAGGGGGAGAGGGAGTGTCGTGTCTCACATTGGTAGGTGGGGTGGTAATTTATTACCTTATATGGTATTGCACAATCTTCACTTCTTGAGCTGGCTTTTGAAATTGAGTTAGCCAAAAGTCTATTTCTCCATCGTATAGTAACATATAGTATGTACTATCTAATTTATTTATTTTTTATTATTGTCTGTAATTTGTTTTTAGTAAACTGATAATGTATGTGTTATTAGGAATTATTAATGTATAAAAATTAAACAACAACAACAACCCAGTATAATTTTACTTAGTGGAGTATGGGGAGGGTAGTGTGTACGCATATCTTACCCATACCCTGGGATAGAGATGCTATTTCCAAATAGACCATCGGCATCCTTCCCTTTAAGAATTTTCCATCTTACTTTTGGAGAGATTCGAACTCACAACCTCTTAGTTGAAAATGGAGGTTACTTACCATCCGAGTACCCCTTTTGTCGAAAACTTGCCACCGAAGATCTGAGTTGGGAGAATATGATGAAAATTATTATAATAATGATTATTAGTGGAATGTGTGTGAATACGGTTAGTGGTTAATTATGATAGAAATGAACTTTGCCAGAAATGGCATGTAGCATTTTCTTCTTTAAGGTAACTTAAATTTTATTCCTTTTCTTTCTTTGGTATAAAATGGAAAAATCATTATGTCTTTGTTTTCACATTGATTCAAATGAAAAAAAAATGTAAACAACTTTCCTATGCCAACATAGTAAATACTTATATAATAGTAGTATATAATTTAAATACATTCTAGTTATATCTTAATCTTCCACCTTAAATAACTCCTCAATTTCTGCTTTTCAATTCAGAAAAAAAAAAATCATGGGAAAAGGAGGTGGATGTTTTCCTAGCAAGAACAAGATTGTTAAAACCACAAACAAATATGCAAATTCTGCAACAAAACCTACCTCTGCAACAGACACGACGGTTCTTTCTCCGACCAAGAATCTTAAAGTCTTCATCGTGTTTTATTCAATGTATGGACACGTGGAGAGCTTAGCAAAGAGAATGAAGAAAGGAGTAGACACAGTCGATGGAGTAGAAGGTCTACTATATAGAGTCCCTGAAACATTGTCTGAGGATGTTCTTGTCCAAATGCAAGCCCCACCTAAGGATGACACCATTCTTGAGTTACATTCCCCGTTGGAGCTTGCTGATGCTGATGGATTCTTGTTTGGGTTTCCCACCAGGTATGTATAGGTGGATTTCTGACCTTTCACGGGATTTTTTTTTTTTTATTTCAACTATATATACGTATGAAAAGAAAAGTACTAGTATGTACCGTAGTTTAAAGTTTGTGGCCTAAAGTAAAATTTTGTTAAAAGACCTTAAGAGAAAAGAATCTTTCAATTGACAAAATAATTGAAATTTATTTTTCTAGCTTTTGAGATGAAAGTTAGTTAATAAATATTTAATAATTCCTTCTCTATTTTTTCAATTGACAATATAACTTATCAATCACGTGGTTAAAATGTTCGATTTTCATTTGATTAAATAAACTCCAGTAATTTTACTTAAAAATATTATGTAGCTTTTGAAGAACATTAGACAAAATCTAGTACTATTAGCTAAAAGAAATGGGCCCTCAAAATTTAGAGGCTTAAAAGCACTGTCTCAGTGGATTTGGGCTTGAATTGGGATTTTTACATATATATATATATATATATATATATATATATATATGAAATCTTATTACGCTCAATGTTTAAGATTTGTATTTATTACATTTAATTATATCAAATTATAATTTATATACCAAAATTCAAATTAAGGGTATAATTATTGTTTCATTTATTCTAGGCGTGATTTTAGGTTCACATATTCACTTTTTTTTTGTTTACCCGCCTCTCTCTCCTCCCACCCCTCACACCTCCCACGATTTACCTTCAATTAACCCCCCCCCCCCCCCCCCACGATTTACCTTCAGTTTTTTGTAGATGTTCTACGTCTGAATCTCTTCTACTAATATTCCTCTCTTCCTCTACTTTTCTCCTCATCATCGACATCTTCAACTGCACGACAAAATCCTTGTATTGAACATCTAGAAAGTTCTTTGACTAATTTACATAATGGCTGATTGAAGGAGTAGTTGGGTTGTGCAATTTATAAAGGAAATGATTTTCTCGTGGAAGACAATAAAGTTGACAGTGTGGGTACAGTTGTAGTTTATTTGTAGTTTTTATGTAGAAATTTTGTAGATGAAGAGCAAATTTTATTGTCAATATTTTTTCTTGACACAAGATTGTAGTTTAATTGTAGTATAAATGTAGTAATTTTGTAGATACTCTTAAAAATAATACAACTTTATACAATACTTAAACTGATTTGTAGTTTATTTGTAGAAATTTTATCTACAAGATATCTACAAACTGAATAAATTGAATTTTAATATCCCAATTTCCATTTCAATTGTAGCATAATTGACATTTTCAACATCATTGTAGAAGACTTGTAGAAGTTTTAGTCTTTCCAATCTACAATTTATCTATAATTTATCTACAATTCTTTGGAAATATGTCGTCTTCTTCTTCTTCAAAGAGTTTCAATCTGGAATTCAGTCAAAACCAAGATTATTCTTCACCAAAATCCCTCAAAATTGAGATATAAACTCCTAAACATATTCCAAATTATTTACAACAACACCCAATCCAAACAAATAATGATTTTTGAAAACCCGAATTTGAATTTAAAATCTTTCAAGCTTTTAATGGCTATTAATGGTGGAAAATATATGGAAGAATAGATTTTTTTAATTTTGAGATTTTTGACATGATTTAGTGTAGATGATAGAGAAAAAGACGAAGAACAGATATGATTTCGATAATTTGAGTATTGATGTCGACGAAAAATAATTTTGTATTCTACAATTTGTATTGCGTTGTAGAATTCGTAGAACCAATTTGATTACTCGAGCTTCAGTAGCTTGCGTTTTTTGAGAATTGTAGTAGAGCGAGAGAAGACATATCTGTTTCAGTTGAGGAAGGAGAGAATTTCGCAGGATCTCCTTTTGTTTCAAAATTCAATACGCAGATCTGGTGCCTTATTTTTAGCGCGCTTTTTGTGGCAAAATCTACCTATTATTGGATTGGTATATATTTTGTAGAAAAAGTATGGACTACACAGGTAAATAACAAATTATGAACATTTTTTGTAATAAAGTTTTATATATGGCATAAATAGATAAAAATCCCTATACATATAGCAAATTTGCAAGTTGTGACGGATGTGGGCTTGTTAAATTAATAAACGGGCCATGACTCAACAAGCCCGAAGTTTGTTTGAGTAGTTTTGGTCGAATAATGGGTCATATTTTAGTCCGCCCAGCATGATCCAACTTAATGTTTCCATTTTTATTTGTTTTTGAGAAAGAAAACTAACGTAATTGTCTCAAATATTAGCTAAGTTCTTCCAAATTTATATATTTCTCACTCTCAAGTTTAATTTTGTATGTTTGAACTTCTGTCGCATTTTGAACCCTTGGGTTATATACTTGGGATACTTAAAAAAGGTTGATTTGACATCCCTAGTTCAGCTGAGCTCATTTGTTGGCTCAAAGTATATATATACAGACAAAAAATTTAAATATAATAAACATGACACTCGTTTTGAATCTACTAACATTAAACCTTGGATTCATCCATGTAGATACGGTTGCATGGCGGCTCAAATGAAGGCATTCTTCGATTCAACTGGGCTTTTGTGGAAGGAACAGAAGCTTGCTGGAAAGCCTGCTGGGTTTTTTGTGAGTACTGGGAGTCAAGGAGGTGGACAAGAAACCACTGCGTAAGCTCCACTCATTCTCTTTATAGATTACTCTATCCCATTACATGTTTAAGCAAAAGCGGAGCCAAAATTTAAAGTTTAAACTTGGACGGGGTACTTAAAAATGAGTTAATCCGCGCAGTTGGACAGCAATCACCCAACTAGCACACCATGGAATGCTCTTCGTTCCAATTGGCTACACGTTCGGAGCTGACATGTTCAATACGGACTCCATCCGAGGTGGTTCACCGTATGGTGCTGGTGTATTTGCTGGAGATGGTTCGAGAAAAGCTACTGAAACCGAGCTGGCACTCGCAGAATATCAGGGCAAATATATGGCTGCAGTAGTCAATAAGCTGGTTCATGGTTGATGAGGACATTGTCCCAGGATGCTTTTAATTTTTCTTGCTTTACTCCAAAATTCACTACTACCATTATTTTTTTCCTATTGTGGAAAGATTTATCCCTTTTGCATTATGTTGCAGTTCATATCTTCTGATTGGGCAGGAAGATACTGATAATTCATCTTTACAAAGACTAGATTATTCATCCCCTTCCCCTACGTTGCCCTTTGATATCAGTTTATCGACGATTTTCATGGTTTCATATTCGTTTCCATTGAATGTTGGTTTTTGTTTTTTGCCATTTATCACTATATTGAACTTTTTAATATGTTATAGAAGTAGAGTTATAGTTTATTGGTCGTTTCAGCTATGTGCATTCGAACAGGGTGATGTAGAGTTGACATTGTTTGTTTATTTCGATAAACACACACACACACACACACACACACATATATATATATATATATATATATATATATATATATATATATATATATATATATATATGTATGTATAGACAGGGGATGAAAAAAGCATTAGTTATCTCCGTTGTGTTAGGTCCGACAAAAATCAGGTGTTATGCGGAAGTTAGTAACGCAAATTTTGAACGATGATAAGTCGGACAACAAAAGAGAAATACATCAAAAGAGACATAAATATATAACGTGGTTCGATCAACTGACCTACGTCCACGGTGGACATGAGCAATCCACTATAATAAAAAAAAGAGTACAAAATCGAGAGAACCTCACGAAAAGGCAAATACAAGTCACACTAACACTTGTCCCATAAAAATTCCCCCCTAAACGCGACTATCAAGCCTCATATGGCTACATTGTGGATGCTACTGAATGAGAAGGAATGATCCTTAATTTATAGAAGTTCAAACCTTTTTGTACAAGAAAAAGGGCTAGCCAAATATAAAAGAATTATAATTTCCTTCTACAAAAAAAAAAAAACTCAATTAAGGTAATTATATTGCATTTTCCTTCAAGAGATAGGAAAATCAAATATGGTAAAAAAAAATTATGGCAAATACCTAACAATTCTCCGCATTCCTGAATTTTCTGACAAAATAAACTTGATCCACCTTCTTCACATAGCCTTCAACAGGTTGCATCTTCAAATCTCCACCATCAAATTTGTCTCAACGTGCGTAGCACACCGGTTAAATTTTTCATACAAAAATCACGATTATCGTCAAATAGGTTGGGACAAAAACTGAGCCTGCCAAGATGAATCTGTTTTGAACCTTGCTCTGATACCACTTGTTAGGCCCGAAAAAAATCACGTGTTATGCGGAAGCTAGTAACGCAAATCTTGAACGACGATGAATCAGACAACAAAAGAGAAATGCATCAAAAGAGACACAAACATATAACGTGGTTCGGTTAACTGGCCTATATCCGCGACGGAGATGATCAATCCACTATAATAAAAAGAGAGTACAAAAATCGAGAGAACAATCTCACGAAGAGGCAAATACAACTAACACTTATCCCTTAAAGTTCTTCCCCAAAATACGACTCTCAAACCCCATATGACTACATTGTGGATGCTGCTGAATGAGAAGGAAGGATCCTCAATTTATAGAAGCCTAAACTTTTTCCTACAAGAAAAAGGACTAGCCAAATATATGAGAATTATAATTTCCTTCTACAAAAAGGAAAACACAATTAAAGTAATTATATTGTCCTTTTCTTTCAAGAGATAGGAAAACCAAATATGATAAAAATTTATGGCAAACACCTAACAAATTGGTGCTACCATCTTTCCCATAACTATTTTCGATGGTTTGGCGTTCATATCATAGGAAGACGACACTGTTAAGTTCATGACAATATCTGCGATACTAAAATCCCTCAAATGACATTAGCATTTGTTAATCTTTGAGGGTATGTTTATTTTGGTCCCTAAAATATAACCATCAGCATATTTAGTTCCTTAAGTATATTAAAGTGGAGCACCTTTAGTCTTACTAAGAATAGTGTATTTAAAAACTAGCAGGGTTAACCAACTCTGATTCATGAAGCTAATCTTCTGCTCTAAAGCAAAACTTTTCCTCTCCTTTTATTAGATAACGTAGATTATCACTTTAATTCTTCATTTTTAGATAATTTCTATAATTTTAAACTTGAAAATATCACCATTTTTAGCTATTAGATGTATGGTGCTAACTAAAAGTGATAATACAATCTGCTTATTCATTTGCTTCAATAATATGCTCAGAAGTGAACTTGGCAACTCTGTTTTTTTTTTCAAATTTTAACTTTTCTTTTTGGAAAAATCAGCCGAAATTGTTATAAGTAAAAGTTTTAACGTTACAATTTTAAATTTATTAGCTAGGTACTATTAGTGGGAGTTGGTTTATAAATATTTTCGATAAGTAAATTAAAAGGAAGGTGAGTGCCGAAACCGACCCCGTAATTGATCTTGGACAGATTCAGTCAGTGAGACTAGAGACGCTCCACTTTAGCTTACTTAAGGGACTAAATATACTGAGAGTTATATTTGAGGGACCAAAATAAACCTGTCATCAAATATAAGAGACAATATTGACCAAAAACTCTAAATTTAACGGTCGGTATTTAGCATCAGTTTGCTCTTCACATCCAAAATTATATTAACCGCATTATTTCTTCCAAAAGAGTGTTTCTTTTATATCCCTAAATCATATCCAATGATCTAATGGTGAATTATTTTTTGAAGAAGAAAAATAAAATGTTGACATATTTAAATCCAGAAGAACGACCAATGGAATCTTACTTTTAATAGAAGATTTCAAAATCGTATCTCCTTTTTTACCTTTGTTTCTCTAATATCACCCGCGTTATCCAGATGGATACCTACATCAAATGTTTGAAAAAGAAATTGATCAATTTTTCAGTGAAAATATTAAATAAGTCTCTGGTACTATTGAGATTGCTATGTATATTTATTTTTCCTTCTCTGTATTTTCGGTAGAGTTTAGCTAGCTTTGTTTATTAATCATAGTTAGTTGGTAGTTAGTTGGTACTTAACTATGGCCTAGCTGTCAAGACAGTTAGAATTAGTTAGTGGAGTGGTACCCACGTGTATATATACACGGTTAGATATCACAATAAAACAGCTTTTATTCTCCCATACTTGTAAATCAAATCTTCTTCCTCCTTAGCTCATGCGAAGCTTCTAGAGCTCATCAATGGAGTTTCTAATCAACGGTTAAACTCAATATCTCAAATCCACAAGTTTACATGGTATCATAGCATATGAATTTACAATTCAATCGTCTCTAGTATCTTCTAGCTCAAACGATCTGAGTAGTGTTCTTCGATTTGCCCAAATTCTCAATCGATCCGCGCTGTGTGAGCTTCACCTTATTTTATATTTCACTTTCCTAAATTTTTCTCTATTTTTATACTCTGTATCTCTTGAATTTTTCAATATGGTTGTTGTCGAACGATGTGACTGATAATACCGTAAATGTCGAAACTACTATCAATTCTGTTCTAGACCCCAGTGATCTACCTATACTCATCGGATAATCCTAGACCAATTCTAGTTAGTGTGGCTTTCATGGAATTGGATATATATCTTGGAGGCATGCATGTATGCGTGTCCTTTCTGTTAAAAATAAAACTGGCTACATTAGTGGAGAGTGTAAGTGTCCTGATCCTCAATCTCCCAAGTTTTGGTAGTGAGAACGGTGTGATGAAATGGTGACGCCGTGGATTCTAAATTCACTCTCAAATGAGATAGCAGATAGTGTAGAATATACAAGTTATGCTGTTGAATTACGGATGGAATTGGAGGATCGATATGAGCAAACTAATGGTGCGAGATTGTATCCAATCCAAAAGGAGATCAATGACCTATCTTAAGGAGTCCTAGACATCACAGGCTACTACACTCAATTGAAGAAACTCTGGAAGAGTTGAGTACTTTGAATGCAAAAACTTAATGCAGCTGCCAATGTACATGTGGTGCTCACGAATGAGGCACAAGGATGAGTAGGATCGGAGGTTAATTTAAGTCCTCATGGGGCTCAATAAAGTGTACACAACAGTGAGGGGTAGCATTCTCATGATGAACCCTCTTCCTTCAATGCCACAAGCCTTCTCTTTGCTCATCCAGGATGAAAAGCATCGTGAAATGAGACCTTCAAATCATATGGTTACAGAGTCAATTCCCTCCATGCTAATACTTCTGTTAATGACAACAATTCAGGTACAATAACTTCAGGACTAATTACACTCCCAATTCCAATTTTCCAAATACCAATAGGTCAAGGCCTTTTTGTGACTACTGCAAACATCCAAGACACACTAAAGACAAGTATTTCAAACTTCATGGTTATCCCTAGACTTCAAGCAACAATCAAAACTTCAAGTACAATATGAACAAAAGAGTTATGGACAATGCACTCTTCAACCTGTCTGATGAGATCTCTACCAAAACTGAAGAGTTTGGACCCAAGGATAAGAATTAGAATTTGAACCTGTCCAAGGAACAATATAGCCAATTGATTAATATACTTCAACACTTCAATACCAGCAGTAGAGGAGGAAGTTCGCAGAACATAAACCATGGAGCTGGATCAGTAAACCTTGCTGCAGGAACTATGAATTTTGCATGTATAATAACTTGTACATCCTCTATTGATTTTGGAAAGTTATCTTTTATATATTTCAGAACTTGGACTTACACATGGATTTTAGACTTATGAGCTTCAAATTATATGACCTTTAATAAGACTTCATTAGTTGATATTAGGATTATACCTTATCATTTGCTAGTCACTCTCCCAAATGGCTATAGAGTTATGGTAACATAGATTGATAGTGTGTATCTTGCTCCCCAAATTGTCATATTTGTTCCCTCTTTCAAGTTTAATCTCATTTTCATATCCTCTTAAATGCACAACTTAAATCCTTGATATCCTTTACTCACACATGTTTTCTGATGCATGCCCCGTCAATGAAGAGGCCTCTAGAGATTAGTAAAATTAGGGATGGTCTATATCTCTTGTGCTCCACGTGTTTTAAGAGTGTTAGTACTGGTTTTGCATCTGTTTCTTCTTTTCCTGTTTCATGTCATGTTTGTGACGTACATAGTTTGCAAACTCCATCAAGTGTTTGTAATCACAATCCTTCATATAGTCATTGCTTTTCAAGTGTAAATAATTCCATTTGCAATAAAACATATAACTGTGATTCTTCATGGTCTCATAAGAATGATGATAATGTGTTATGGCACAATAGATTAGGCCATGTTCATTTTGCAAAGATGAGAAATATCACCAATATACTTGTTTCCTTTTCTAATAAACAACCCTTCATGTGTTCTATATGCCCCATGGCCAGACAGACTAGACTACCCTTTCTTAACAAAGCCAGCAGCACTAAACAAATTTTTGATATTTTACATGTTGATTTGTGGGGACCCTATCATGTCCCCCACACATGACAATTGCAAGTACTTCTTAACCATGGTAGATGATCATAGAAAGTCTACATGGACTCACTTTTTGTCTAGTAAAAGCAATGTCATGCATATCCTTAAAGCCTACATATCTTTTGTCAAAACTCAGTTTCACTTGACCATTAAATCAATAAGATCAGATAATGGTTTAGAGTTCACCAGTATAGAAGCAAACTCTTTCTTTCAGACCCAAGTATTGTTCATCAGAGAACTTGTCCATACACAACACAACAAAATGGTGTGGTTGAGAGAAAACATAGATACCTTCTATAGACACCCAGAGCATTTTTATTTAAATTAAAGTTACCTATAAAGTACTATAGTGAATGTATCCTGATAGCTACATACCATATTAACAGATTACATACCTCATACCTCAAGAACAAATGTCCCTTTGAACTCATATACAAAAGGAAATCAAATTACTCCCATTTAAGAAGATTTGGGTGTCTATGTTTCCCCACTATACCAAAGATACGTAGGGAAAAATTTAATTCTAGAAATGTGCCTCATGTCTTTATTGGATATCCCTTTGAAACCAAAGGATACAAAGTACTAAACTTGCATACCAGGAAGATTCATAATGCAACCTTCCATGAAAATGTGTTTCCATATACTGTCACCTATTACAAGTTCTTCTTTTCCAACTCTACCACCTTTTATTTCTGATCTACACACTACTACATCTCAACCTACGACATGCAATCCATCAAGCACAGACAACTCTGAAGCAGGACATGATCACTCTTTATCTGATCACCCTCCATCTGATCACTTTGCACCTACTTTTTTAAAATCACACTCTCGCTCTCTTGAAATCCTCCCACATAATCTTTTTTATCACACTTCACAAAGTGAGTCTTTTGTCCTAGAGCCTAGAAGGTCTGGTACAGAACATAAATTACCTGCACACCTGCAATATTACATTTATTCCATACATCAATTGAATCCAACTTCTATTCATCTGCCTACTTATCCATCAACCACTCCAACTTCTCGTAGTGCCTTATTCTCCTTACATAGTCATGTTCCTACTGATTCTTTAATCCATGATAGTCAATTGCTTGTTATGGATGTTTGCAATGATTCTAAACCATCTTTATATAAGGAGGATGCTCTTAAACATGTTTGGCAAGCAGCAATGACACAGGATTTTGAAGCCCTGCATGCAAACCATACCTGGGATATAATGCCCTTACCAAGTGGGAAACAAGAAATTGGCTGTATATTGATAGGTTACAAGTACCTTGAGCATAGGTACTTTACTTTATGTTTTGATGATATAACAAACTTACAATCCAGAACCAGATAAGGAACCTGTTACACATTTACAAGACCTCGAGATCACAAAGTTCCAAGTTGGAATCTAGTGTAAGATATAACTTGTGAGCACGTAATTTTTCCCCAAGCAATTAAATTCCAAAATATATAAAAAAAATAACACAAAATAATTTTTGTTTGCAATTGTGTGATTTGGGTGAAATACCAGTGTTTGTTTGAAAATAAAATTGAAATGAAAATACAAAATGAATTAATTAGGAAAATATCACAAAAAATGCTAAATATTGGAAAATACAAAAAAAAATATCGGAAATTCAAGAAAAAAATACAAAAATGGAAAAATAAAAGAAATATATCAGTTTTAAAATAAGTACAAAGAAACAATAATAATAAAATACAAAAAGAAAATACAGAAAATTAAATAAAATACAAGTTATAATAATAAAATACAAACATACAATACATTGTATAATTAACATTGGGCCAAATACACATAATACACCCAGCCCAAACACAAAACACAGACCATGCCCAAAACATTTCCACCGGTCTCCCACAGCTGCTAACCAAACGACACCGTATAAGTTGAACAAATCAGAACCGTTGATTGTATTGATCAACGGACCAAAAAAGGCGGTACATCTCTTAATTAAACGACGTCGCATTTGAAACCAATCACAGTCGTTCATTACAATTGATCAAACGGATGAGACTATTAGGCCAATTAAACAAAACGACATACTTTAAAGAAATTGATCTCAACCATTAAACAATTTAATCTAACGGACCTCATGAGACCTCTCATTAATTCAAACGATAGTGTTTAAGATCCAAAAGATCCTGGCCGTTCATCTCAATTGATCCAAATCAACAATACATTTTCAATATATATCTCCTTTCTCCCGTTCAACCCTTCATTATACACACACACACACACATTTCATATACTAAACCCTAGCCGCCTAGGTCTTCTTCATCCTCTCCAACTGTCTCCCATAGAGATTACCGGAGACTACCTCAGTCTCCATCTCCGACCAAAGCCAGGCCACCAAACACACATCTTCACCTTCAAACCACCATAAGAACCCATTAACCCCGACCAAAAAACCACCAGTCCCTTGTTCTTGAAATCTCGGTTGCCGGAACCCTAGTCGGCGACCACCCAAAGTATGAACTAGACCCCCAAAATAACACCCCTTAACCGTCTTTAGATGATCTACCACCCCACCTAAGTGGTTTCCTTCGAATCAGCCTCAAACTTGTCGAATAATCGAAAAACCCTCGCCGGAACCCTACTACGGAGAGTACCAAAAACAAACCCCACTCCCAAAACCTTACCCCGGGTCTCATATCCCTTCCCATACACTCAAAATCAAATCCTAATGCCTTATTTTGGGAGATCTAACACCCAGAGACCAATAGTCTTTGAAAATCAAGAAAAAATGAAAAGAATGAAGAGAAAAGAAAGAAGAAAGGGAAAAAAGAAAAGGAAAAGAAAGGAAAAGCCTAAAAGCTAAGTACCCTACCCTGTCTTTAGTCGTAGATTTTCATATGTTCATCCATTCTGAAAACTTGATTCTTTTTGTTTTTGAACTTGTTCTGTTAACTGCTTATCATATTTCTCTGTTTAAAACTTAAAAATCCCTCTGCATGTCTTAAATCATGACTCGACCTCTGTTTTGTATCTTGATTCATACTTATGCATACCAGCAATAAATTTTATTTATTATGTGCCTGAAATCATTTAGGTGTTCTTAGGTTCTGATATTAGCTACTTGTGAATCATATGCTAAATTAGCCAGTTTTATGTGGTTGTTTATTATATTCTGTCTCGATTGGGTTTTAGTTAATTGGAATTCAACCATTATCAAATTTTTCCTCTAAGTTCTGATTAATTGGAAGTTAATTCGTGATTAGGGTTATGTGTGCAAAATAACATGAATATGGCTATATTTGCAATTTGATTTATATTTTAGTTTTTTCTGAACTTCTGAGTACTTATGTGTACTTAGGTTATATGTGTAATATTTTATGGCTATGTTTGCAAATTAAGAATAAATTCTGATTAATGGCTATTTGTGTAAAAGTGGTTAATGTTGAAAGGTTTATAATTTGAAACTAGTTAAGACTTAAAGACATGGTTTAGGATGGCTATTTGTTAAATAAGTGAATACCCTAGTTCTGCCAGACCTAAGCCATGCCGTGTAATAATAATTAAATATAAAGGGTAAATGGCATTATTGTGGATTATATAGAGCCTATAGGGACAAAAGTGACTTTAATGTTTAGTATTTTTGAAATTACTTAGATAATAAAGGGTATAATAGGTAGAGTTAAAAGGAATTTGTGTTATAAACCTTAGCAAGTGAGAGTAATTGAGTAAAACCTACCTAATAGAACTCAATATAACTGCCCAGAACCTTCTAGTAGGGGTTCTGGGCATTTCGATACATTTTTAATGGACCATTCTGTAATTAATTAAAAAAATAAGGGGAGGAAAATAGAATTAATTTATTTGAAATTCCCCCCAAAATACCTCTATAAATAGGCTTCTAATAAGCTTGAAAAAAAGGTTAGACATTGATTGGCAATTAGGAGGTTCCAAAATCTTCAGAAAAAAAGGAGTTCAGAAATTTGGGTTCCACACATTAGGGTTCGATCTCAGATAATTAAAAAAGGTACACTAAAATTCACTGAACTACTACTACTATTTCTTTGCTGCTGGTTCAAGTGATATTTTAGACCTCTGTTCGTTATTCTTTATCTGTTTGGTTGAATTCACTGGGTCTTCTACTTGTTTGGTTGAATTCGCTGGGTTTTCTACTTTGAAATTGCACCTGTTGTTGTGTTAATCTGCCTTCATTGCTGTTGATACTTGGTTGTTGTCTATTACTAATTCTCTTCATCCTTCACTCTCCTAGAACTCATTGTTTATCTCAATTTGATCAGGTACACTACTACCTCTTAAGGATGTAACTGAAGTGCTTTTGAAGGAATGAAATGCATGATAATTTCCATTTGTACTTGTATTTCCATTTTTGTCATAGCTGTAGGTATTTAGAATTCATGTAATTCATTAGGAAGGGTTGTAATAACTAGCAACTGCATAAATTCGATCTAGAGTAGAGTAGTTAATGTAGAAGTTAAACTCCTATCACCTAATCCCAAAACTAAAACAGGTTAATATAGATCTAATACACTTAGATAAATAAGCATGATTCTGAAACTGAACTTATAAACGTACATTTGTCTATTTTGTTAGCTAAATTCTGAATTAGGATCGTTAACCTAAAGAGTATAAATAAATCAGTTTGTAGTATTGTTTATGTCTACTGAATAAGAATTAACTTCATATCCGTTTTTAAACTTGGTAAATTTCAGTAGTTCAAGCATGATGGGTTAAAATCGGAACGCTATTTTCCTCTAGTTAAAATAAGTAACAAAATAATCCTGCAAGTTAGTATCATAATAATTACTTGAATATCAAAACTTACCATATAGTATAATATCACTGATACAAAAGTATTATGTTAGAATTTTAATTGGTAATTAGATACTGAAATTAACAGTAATCGAGAATGTAACTTGACATCTTTTGAATAATATGATTTTATTGACTTCTCTGTCATTCGAATAATACTTGCTTAAATATTGTTATTGAAGTGTTAGTTTGTTTTAGCTTATATATTCTGGGCCTAATTATGTATACAGGCCCAGATCCGATTAATGTGGCGTCTGGATTCTTGAATAGGACAGTAGAGTACATTGGGCTTCAGAAGCCCAATTGCCTATAATAATGGATTGCTAAGTAGTCCAAAGTCGAGGCCTAATAATGAATACAAGGCATGGACTCCAATGTTATAGTTTTAAAAATATAACACAAAAAATAGATATAAAATAGGAAGAAAAAACAAAAATAGATAGCATAGTATATGAATAGGTTTGAGCCTTAAAATAAGGGATGAGCCTCGTTCCGAACATAAAAATACACGTGGCATCAAAACGGATTTTAATGTAAAAATATTAGACTTGGAGGGACAGTTTAGCGAATTTCACTATTCTTCCCAAAGATAATAAAGACGTGGACATTATAGGAACGATAAATAAAAACACATTCCTAATACGGGTGCACATATGTGACCCAAATCTCAAATCTCGGCGAAGCTAAAATGCACTAAAGTCACAGGCGTACTGGTTGCGGTGTGACTTGAAATGCGTTTTCGTGACGTCGCAAGTCCTAAAAATCAACAAAGCGGAACATTAAATAACATTTTAAAAATTGAAGCATATAAAGAAATCGGATATAACAAATACGGTAGTTGAGCGACCGTGCTAGAACTACGGAATCCGGGAGTGCCTAACACCTTCTCCCGGGTTAACAGAATTCCTTATTTAGATTTCTAGTTTTGCAGACTGTTAAACAGAGTCATAATTTCCTCGGTTGGGGATTAAACCGGTGACTTGGGACGCCATTGTTTTCCCAAGTGGCGACTCTAAAAATTAATAAATAAATCTCGTTCTAAATGCCCTTTAATTGGAAAAATTCCTTCCCTGCTATTATTATATCCGTTCCCGGGGTGTAGTAGTAAATAGTTGGGCTTCCGTTAAAAAAGGAGGTGTGACAGCTCCGGCGACTCCGCTGGGGATAAGAAACCTAGAACTTCGATTAAGGGTTTAAGAATTTGAGCTCAGTTAAAATTGTTGTTTTGATTATATCTGATTTTATTATATGCTTTGATCAACGTGCTATATGTTTACCGCTTTGATATTACGTGAATTCTATATAAAAATTGTGCCGAAAATCCTTCTCTTCTTACCTCCGAGGATGTGCTTACTGGTTGAGACTCCCCTTTCTGTTAAGTCAATACCCAATAAGAAATAGAGGTTGGATAAGTTACAAAGCCGGATGATCTCGTGGGTCCTCGGTACGTTGCTCCCTCCTCGATCCGAGTTGTCCACTCGGGTACGCAGTCTAGTACCATAAAAAATCAGGATATTGAGCCTAGATTTAGAACGATTATTTGCATCATATCTGACTTAGGGGACTCAACACAGGGGTTGGGTCCCTCTAGGACAGGTGACCCAGATATCAAAGACCAAGCATGATTATATGTTGCATTTATTTATCCTAGATTATTATGCTGACTCGCTAAATACCTAAAAATAAAAAGAAAAAAAATAGCAATTTTATAATAGAAATACCGAAATATTGACAAAACACCGTCGAATGTTTGAAAAGAAAAGTCTGAAAATAGTCAGAATAATTTTGTCGAAATAATTGGTCTTAAAACAATTTGACTGAACTACCCTGATTTGATTCACACCACTAGCCGAGATACGGGCCACCCGTGACGGGTCCAACCACCCCTTTTCAAAAAAATAACAAAAAAATGCCGAATTTTAATTTTATCAATAAAATCAAAGTGATACTATTTTTGAAAATAGCCGAATATTCAGAAAGGACGCCAGAAGGCTGTTTGTGCAAAAATGGCCGCTTTTGAAGTCATTTTTCTTTTAATAATAATAGCCTTGAAATTTTCGAATGAAAAATGGAAAGGTTGATTCTTTTGAAATAATGGAAATTTTCCTTGAAAAAATATTTTTGTTTTCTTTTTAAATTTAATAAATCGCCTTTAATAAATGTGTAGGATGAGCACAATACAAAATAAACCCTTTGCACTAATGAACAAGATCCCTTTGGAGTTACGATTGTGGTGGAATCATTTAGGCCAAGATGGACATGATTGGGTCAACAAATATTTGAAAGATCTTACTGGACTGCTTGACATAATACCTCGAGGTGATATTATTCGAGCTTTAGTTGCCTGTTGGGACCCCACACACAATGTGCTCCACTTCTCGGACTTTGATCTTACTCCAACATTGGATGAAATTGCTAACTACATCGGAAAGGGCAATGTTCCCTTAAAATACAAGTATCCGGTTGCTCCAAGGGCTATCACTGTGCATAGATTCCCCGACTCCTTAAAGATCGCCAGAAATGTTCACAATGAAGATTTGGTCCACGGGCTCTGCACCATGAACTTTACATACCGTAGATATGGCCACGTTAGAGGATTCAATGTTCCAATGAACAAACTCTACAGCAAAGCGAACCGGGCTAAATGGGAGGAACACAAGCGTTTCGCCTTTATGGTAGCCTTTCTGGGGTTAATCATATTTACGGGGAAAGACGGGAATATCAACATTAGAGTTGCCGGAATTGATAGTACCCTCCTTACCCAGGATTACAGTACTTTAGCACCAATGATAGTGGCCAATATCTTCCGTGCTCTCACGGCCTGCAAAGCGGGAGAAGATTTCTTCGAGGGGTGTAATCTATTTCTTCAAATGTGGATGATAGAGCATTTATGCCACCACCCTCAGTTTTCAAGCTATGGATTGTCTGAAAAGACATGTATTGAAGAATTCTACATGAGGACAAAAGAGGCCAAGTTGCCAAAAGGGTCGAAAGGTTGGATCACGTATTTCCGATCACTGACTGCTAGCTAGATAGAATAGGCATATGGATGGTTGCCCCTCAATGAAGTCATATATATGCCAGCAGAAGGGTCGTATTTTTTATTAATGTGTCTCAAGAGTATCCAACCTTATGCGCCATACCGAGTATTAAGGCAACGTGGAATATATTAGATTGTGCCGAAAGATGGGGACCTCAGCCTGAGATCAGTCCCGATGGGCAATTCCCAAAAGAAAAAATCTGGCAAATATGGAATGAGAGCCAATGTCTGAGAATAGACACATGTGTGAGAGATCGGGCTAAAGGTGAAGTATCACCGGATATTCCGCATGGTATCGTAGAGATGTTGAGCATGAGAGATCGACAAAGAGGCTTCATATTCAAGAGTTTAATGAGAAATCGAGGGAACAAAGGGATTGGATGGCCAAGGAAAATGAATATCGAGCCAGAATCAGCATATTGGAAAAACAACTTCAGGACCTCAAATTCGAAAGTAGCTTACAAGCAGCAGTCGATGAGGGTGAAAAGAAATAGCTGAGGAAAGAAAATGAAACATTGAAGGCTCAGATTGCAAAAATGAGAACAACAATCGAAACCCCAGTTCGACTTGCCTGGGATGAAAAGCTAATTGAAAATATACGGCGTAAGGTAAACGATTATAGCTTTGATCTAGATAAATCTGAGAAAGAATTAGTTGGGGTTCGGAAATAATTGGCTAAGAATGCCGAAGAAAGGGCTCGGATGGTTCGACAGTTAAAGGATGAACATAATGTTGAAGTAGCCCGATTAAGGAAGAAGATTGTTGCGACCGAGGTCAAAAGTAGCAAACAAACTAAAGAATTAGATATAGAGAGAGAGCATTGCTACATGGACATGTCCCGATTAGAATTGGAGCTACAATAACTTCAAATGAAGAGCTAGCAAACCTTAGATGCTCGTGTCAAACAGATTGGGAGGTTGCTTCAAGAGAAAGGGGTCATCAGGGAAAAAATTGTCAACATTGCTCAATACATTACGCGGAAATGCCAACTGTGTGAGGATATGACCCAGTCTACGTTTACCGCAACAGTAATGATCTTTGTGAAACAAGTAATGATCAACCTGGACAAACTCCAAAAGGGATTAGCATAAAGGCTCGCGGTAAGACCGAACGATGTCTCGCGGGTACTAAGAGCTTTAATGTATTCATAGGGCATGCATTTTTGTATTTATATTTTTCTGCATCTCAAAGGTTGTAGTACAACATTATCTTTTGTAATCAATATTTGAATGTCAATGAAAGTCAAAAACGTTGTCATTATTTTTTTTCCTTATATGCAAATTGCTTGAGCGATAGGCAAACATATAGGATCGAAAAACGAATAAAAAAAACAATGAAAAAAATGATGAGTGGAAACAAAAAATAAAAGAAAAAGAAAAGTCGAAAAGAAAATTGGCGGGTCAAAAGAAGAATAATAATGCTAGGATGATGCATAATTGCCAGGCAAAAGTTGTGTTTTTAAAACTTGTGATGCTTATTTATTGTGATCTAACTATTAATAAGTTTTTGTCATTGATGAGTATCAGATAAAACAAGTAGCAACTGGCATTCTAGCACATCACAACTACAACACTCATTCTAAAAGCATGCCAAAAGCAGTGACCCAAGAAATTGAGCCGACAATCATGGATCCCGTGCAAGAGGAAGAAGTAATAGATATAAACGGCATGAAGGAAGAAATGTATAAGTTGAAACAACAGATGTCGGAAATGTATCAGGCTTGCTCAAGGGGGCAACCCTTACCTACTTACCCAGCTAACCCCACATATATTCCTCCCTCAAATCCGAACCAAGATCCACCCACCATGAATTCACCTTCTACATATCCTGATTACCCACACTATTATGCCACTACATCACAAGTACCACCCTCACTTCCTAAACAAGCTCCACCACCACCACCCAGGCCGCTCCTGTGTATATGGCACCACCACCATCCGCTTTACACAAATCCTCTAGTGAGCCTGTATTTCAAATCTAGGATAACCATTATTACCCTCAAGAACCCACCTTCAGACAACATGATTCTTACACCCCACTTATCGATATGACGCAGGAGGAGAAACCTGCTAGAAACCCTGAACAAGAGGAGATGGCCAGGAAAATGAAGAGCCTTGAGCAGTCATTTCGCAATATCCAGGGTCTGGGAGGCCAAGTTAGTGTGGCATACAAGGACTTGTGTTTGTTCCCCGAGGTACAGCTACCTGCCGGGTTTAAATTGCCAAAATTTGACATGTATGATGGCCATGGTGATCCAGTGGCCCATCTGAGAGGATATTGCAGCAAAATGCATTGAGCTGGGGGAAAGGATGAACTACTTATGGCCTACTACAATCAACGCCTTAGTGGCTTAGCATTGGAGTGGTACGGTCGTCAAGATCATACCCGATGGTTCATTTGGGATGATTTGGCTCAATCAATTGTGAACCATTTTCAATATAATCTGGAAATCATCCCTGATAGACTGTCATTGACCAAAATGGAAAAGAAGCCCGGAGAGAGTTTTCGGGAGTATGGTTTCAGGTGGAGGGAACAGACGGCCCATGTGGATCCACTAATAAAAGAAGAAGAAATGGTAGATTGTTTCTTACAAGCTTTGGAGGCGACATATTACGGATATCTGGTGTCTGCAATCGGAAATACCTTTAATCAGGTAGTAAAGATGGGGAGTATTGTGGAAGAAGGTTTGAAAACAAACAAGATTATGAGTTACTCAGCCATCAAGGCTACAAATCAAGCAATTCAGACATGGACGGGAGGATCAATTGGGAAGAAGAAGAAAGAAGAAGTAGCGGCTATAGAGGGGAGATCTTGGTCCCGGGGCCCCAACCCATATCATCACCAACCTCGCCCATACCAACCATATCCACCAACACCGTATAACCCACATCCATATTATTATCCTCCAAATGGTCCTCAATTTTCTGTCCAACATGCCTAGTCTTACCCTCCACCTCTACCTTCATGGCGAACCCCAGCTCCTCAGAATGTATACCATGCCCAAAATGCCTACCCACCATAAAAAAACCTACAGAAATCCTAACCGAACCAGTTTCCGTCCTGACCCTGAAGTGAAAAGTGATAGGGCTCAGAGAAAGAAGACATTCACTCCTCTGGGAGAATCGTATACCAGCCTCTTCCACCGACTGAGAGAATTGGGAATGCTGATTTCCATTGAGCCTAAAATTCCCAACCCTCCACCAAGAAACTTAGATCAAATCATCCATTAATACTGTTATGAGGCACCGGGACATGATACGGAGAAATGTTGGCACCTAAAGTCTGCGATACAAGAACTCATTGACTCCAGAAGAATTGAGGCGCAAGCACCTGAAACTCCCAACATAACGCAAAATCCTTTGCCGGTGCATCATGAAACACATATGATAGAGCTAGTACAGGGAGAAAGCTGCAAAATACCCTCTCAGACTGTGATGATAATCAAAGCAAACAGCAAGGCAGAGGAGAAAGTTGAGAGTGAGAAAGTGTCAATCAAGCCACCAGCAAAACAGCCATCAGTGATGATTGAGCCAGAGCCGATGAAAGTGATAGTACCAGGGGTGAAGCCCATACTGACTGTGAAAAGGGCTTATATAGAACCAGTTGTTATCAAGCCAGTTGTTAAGATGCCAATTGTGAAAGTTGTACCTTGGAATTATGACAAGGTAACTTTTATGTACAAAGGGAAAGAAGTTAAGGGGGAAATCTACGAAACTCATGGTTTGACCCGGTCTGGACGATGTTTTGCCCCTGATGATTTGAGAAAGACGAAAGTGGTGAAAGAAAATCCAGCTTATGTGAAAAAAGCGGTCACCGAGGAAGAAGCTGAGGAATTCCTAAAGAAAATGAAAGTTCAAGATTACTACATAGTTGAGCAATTGAGGAAAACACCTGCTCAAGTATCTTTGGCCTAGTTGGTAGTTAACTATGGTCTAGTTGTCAAGGTAGTAAGAATTAGTTTGTGGAGTGGTACCCACATGTATATATACATTGTTAGGTATCAGAAATAAAACAGCTTTCATTCTCCCATACTTGTAAATCAAATCTTCTTCCTCTTCAGCTCATGTGAAGCTTCTAGAGCTCATCAATGAAGTTACTGATCAACGTAGAAACTCGATATCTCAAATCCACAAGTTGACAGATACAATGTCTATAAAAGTATGATCATTTGCTACTCATTTATCACATTGATATCTATTCTCTTTACTAGCATGTACTAGTTGTAATTTTGCACCAACTAGTGATGTTCTCATATGGACAAGAGCGGGTTGCTCTAGTGGTGAGCACCCTCCACTTCCAATCAAGAGGTTATGAGTTCGAGTCACCCCAAGAGTAAGGTGGAGAGTTCTTTGAGGGAGGGATGCCAAGGGTTTATTAGATATAACTTCTCTACCCCAATGTAGGGGTAAGGTCTGTGTATACACTATTTTTCCCAGATCTCACTAATGGGATTATACTGTATTTGTTGTTGTTGTAGTTGTAATGATGTACCTACAAAAGTAGTTGGCGAGAATCATGCAATTTTATTGTTTAAGCTGCCTTTTCAAACCTGTAACCAGAGATAACAAATTGTTGAGATAGATCTTAGTATCAGCTTGGTTCTGTAGTTTTAAGCCACAAATTAACAAGTTCTTATAAAAAGGGCTAAGGTAGAAACTAAATACGGGTTCACCATGGCTAGTAGTTTTAGTACAAATCATGTATATGAAAAAATTCAATATATATGTATAAAAGTTAAATCAAAATCCAATTACTAACACTTAACATTGCTAATTTAAAATTTAAAACCCATAAAATTTAAATTTTGATTCCTCTTTTCTTATATGTCCATCCACCTTGGATAGTAGACAATTTACCAGAACATTGTTTCAATCTTTTTTCGTAAGAGTGACCAATAATTTCAACAAAAATTCAGATGTGTTATACTAGCAAAAGAAAAGAAACATCCAAGAGAAAAAATAGTTTGAAATAACACGTAAACAAGATGCGAAAGCAGAAAAAATATAATTGTTGGAAAAGGCTAACACAAAAAAAAAAAGAAATCACCGTTGCCGGGGATCGAACCCGGGTCACCCGCGTGACAGGCGGGAATACTTACCACTATACTACAACGACTTGTTGTTGTAGATGGATCATACAACTTTATTTCAACTAAATTTGAAAGCATTAGCTTGCTCCGTTATAGTTTACTAGCTTGGTGAATGTGTGTTAGAGTCGGTGCTACACAAACAAATAAATGATCAGCAATAAATTGTAAATGGTGGAATTTTCTTTAGAGATTTAATTATAGTTAAGATTTTACGTTGGTAATATATGTCCCAATAAAACAATCCTTAAGTGTGTTCTTACGTTTGTAATAACTCAACATAGGCTTATTATGGTGTGTTTAGTTCATTGTTATTTAGCAGATACACTAAGATGGTATCGACAATTTAATGGCCAGAGATTAAAACAAACCAAGATTTTGAAATACACCTGAGTTACTAGAGGAGATTTCACTGATAATCTTGGCTTGCTTTAATCTCTCGCTCTGAATTTGAAAATATTTTGTACTCTTCTTGAAGTTCAATTTTTCTATGGATGAGGTTTCTATGAGGTGTAGTGTTCGAGCCCACCCAAGGAACACTATTTTTGTTTGTTCGAAGAATTAACCTAAATAGACATTCACTTAATCACTTAAACTAAAAATAGTCGGAAGATATATAATTCAAATATAATATACGTATAATTGTATATAATTAATGGATAATCTATATGTGTATATCAACTAAAAAAGTAAATAGTGAATTTACCCAATTATTTGTGTAAAAATACTTATTGTTTTGAAGTCTAACACCATTTAATTTTCTATGGATAGGGGTGGTAAACAGGTGGGTCGAATCAGATATGGGGGGAGGGGTGAAAATGGGTGATGCAAAAATAGATAAGGTGGGGCCACCCGATTCATATTTAATACAGACAAAAAATGGATTTGTCAGAACTAACCACAGGGCAGCCGTTAGAGAGCTCCGAGCTATTAACGAGGAAGAAGAAGAAGAAGAAGGTTCTAGAGAGAATTATTTTCTGATTCTCATTCAGACTAAAGAGTAAATATACAGTCAATGTGTATTTATACAAACCACCTTTCTAACTAACTAATTAACAAATACACACGTGCTATTTAACTACTCCAAGTATTTCTAGAAGCGTACAAGATAAATAACTTGATGTACAAACACTAGTTTCTACACTCTCCCTCCAGTTGGTAATGTAAAAATATTTTTCATTCCCAACTTGGAAACCAAAAAAATATGTTGACGATGTCCCAATGCCTTTGTCAAAATATCAGCTGGCTGTTCTTGAGTGGTTATATGTGTTGTCCTTATTAGTCTTTCCTGTATTTTTCTCTTGTGAAATGGCAGTCAATATCAATATGCTTTGTTCTTTCATGATATATAGTGTTAGCAGTAATATGTAGGGCTGCTTTATTGTCACAATAAAGATCCATGGGCAGTTTGGCACTAACTCCCAATTCCTTCAGTAATCCATCTAGCCATGTTAGTTTAGCTTCCATAAGATCAATGAGGAGCCCAACTTAACACAGAATCTTGTTATGGATTTCCTGGACATTGGGCATGAAGCCCAATCCGAGTCACAAAATGCATGTATCTTTTCCTCACCCTTGCTTGCCATTAGTAACCCTAGGCCTGGTTGCTTCTTAACATATCTCACTATATGTAAGGCAGCCTCATAATGTGATGTATTTGGTGTATGCATAAATTGGCTTAGACATTGTACTGCATATGCAATGTCTAGCCTAGTGATGGTCAAGAACAATAGTTTGCCAATGAGTCTCTGAAAGGTGTTTCTATCTTGCAATAGTTCATCTGCACCAACGGTTTGCAGACATTCATCATATTCTGCGTTTGTTAGTTTCAAGTTTTGCTCCATATGTGTGTCTTTAGGTTTTGCTCCTGACAATCCTGCTTCTGATATCATCTCCGGAGCATATTTCCTTTGGAACATTAGAATTCCTTCTTTAGATCTGGCAAATTCCATTTCCAAAAAATACCTAAGTTCTCCAAGATCCTTTAACTTGAACTTCTTATGAAGGGCAGCTTTAGCTTGTTGTATTTCTTCCAAATCATTGCTTGTGACAAGTAAATCATCTACATACACAAGGATAAGCACAAACATGTTGTTAGTAGTTCTAGTGAAGAGAGAATAATCATGTTTGCTCTGTTGAAAGCCTGAGGACAGTAAGGCTTGTGTCAGCTTCACATTCCATTGCCTAGAGGCTTGTTTTAAGCCATATAAGGATTTGAGTAGTCTGCATACCTTATACTCCCTCTGACTACTAAATTCTTGAGGCAGATTCATATACACTTCTTCAGTAAGATCACCATTAAGAAAAGCATTATGAACATCCATCTGATACACAAGTTAGTGTCTAAGGGAAGCAACTGCTATAACAGTCCTTGCATTGGTCATCTTAGCAACAGGAGAAAAAGTGTCATGAAAGTCAATGCCTTCTTGTTGAGTGTACCCCTTAGCAACTAGTCTAGCCTTAAATCTTCTACAGAATCATCAGCATTATACTTGATCTTATAAACCCATTTACAACCTATAGGTACCTTACCAGGAGGTAAGTCAACCACATCCTAAGTATGATAATATTCTAAGGCTTCAATCTCAAGATTCATTGCCTGAATCCATCCATCATCTTTAATGGCTTGAGAGTAAGAGGTAGGTTCAATATCAACTGAGAAAGATGTGAGGAAAGACTAAAAATGAGCAGGAAGATGAGAATAAGAAATAAAGTGATTAATAGGATAGAGACAAGCATTAGAAGTGGAAGGCAAATGAGGATGAATGTATTCTGTCAACCAAATAGATGGTTTGAGTGTTCTGCCAGATTTTCTAGTTGGGAAGAAATCATTTTGAGTAGTGGGAGGAATATTAGATGGAGTGAAATTTTGAAGAGTATCAGACAAGTCTGTAACAGGAACATCAGAAGAAGGGATAGGAGAATCATTGGTTAAAAAGGGAAGACAATATTGTTATCAGGAATAGGAATATGGGTGGAATATGTAGCATCAGAAATAAGAAGGAGAGGAAAAGAAATAGAAGGTGGTGCAAAGGTAGCAAGAAATTTAGTCCTGGGATGTTTGAATGGATATTGATCTTCATGAAATACAACATCCCTACTGATTATAAACTTTTGTGCCTCAATATCATATATCTTGTATCCCTTTTTATTAGTAGCATAGCCCATGAAGACACTAGGAACAAATTTAGGTGAGAATTGGTCATGAAAATCAGGTTTGGTGGCATAACATAAGCATCCTAAGGTTCTAATGTGAGATAAAACAGGAGGTTTATCATGAAAAATCTCATAAGGTGATTTCCCATTTAGAACAACACTTGGTAGTCTATTGATGATGTAAGTAGCAGTGAGAATGCAATCCCCCCAAAATTTTAAGGGTATGTTAGCCTGAAATCTTAAGGCCCTTCCAACTTCTAGGATATGTTTGTGTTTTCTTTCCAAAATACCACTTTGTTATGGAGTGTGAGCACAACTATTTTGATGAATAATACCTTTGGTTTTGACAAGATTAGAGCATAAAGTGTTAAAGAATTCATGGCCATTATCTGATCTAAAAGCTTTAACAGAAGTTGAGAATTGGTTTTCAACAAGATACAGAAATTCAGTCAGAATGACATACACATCACTCTTTAATCTCTATAGAAAAGTCCAAGTCATTCTTGAATAGTCATCAACAAGAGTAAGAAAGTATTTGAAGCCATTGTAAGTACAGACTCTATATGGACCCCACACATCCATATGTACAAGTTGAAAAACACATTTAGAAATGGAATTACTAATAGGAAAAGGTAGCCTTGTTTGTTTAGCTAATGGACATATAGGACAATGACAATTAGAGATACAAGAGAGCTATTTATTCAGACCAGGGATCTTTTTTAACACTGTAATAGGAGCATGACCCAACCTTTGGTGCCAAAATACACTAGAATTTGATTGAACTGAAACAGAAACATGATTAGAAACAAAAGTAGTAGCAGGTGTTGAAGGATTGAGAATCTAGAGACTACCCTTGAGTCTACCAATCCCCTTCACCATGCCACTAAAGAGGTCCTGAAAGACACAAAAATCAGGATAGAAATAAACTATGCTTTTCAACTCTTTTGTATATCTAGAAACAGAAAACAGGTTAAAATGGAATTCAAGCACAATGATGACATCATAAAGAATTTCTGAATTGGGTAAAGTACATGGTCCAATATGGGTAACTTTAGTATGATTTCCATTGGTTAGTTGTACAGTAGGTGATTTAAGTTCAGGTACAGGGTATACTGATAATAGTAGATGCAAGACAAAAACTATATGATTAGAAGCCCCAATATCTATAATCCAAGGTCCTTGGTCAGTGATAGAATTACCTGCCATATTGGCTGAATCTGAATGTCCCTTCTCCTTGTTGAGAAGGTTAATAATTTGCTGGTATTGTTCAGGAGTGAAGGGCTGAACAATTGGTACAGCATTCCAATGAAGTCCAGTGTCAAATTCTTCTCCAACAATCACATTATGTGTTACAGCTGTTGACTGCTCATATGATCATTTTCTTCTATTGTTAAACTTGAATCCAGGAGGATATCCAATCAACTTATATCAACCTTTATTTGTGTGACCTTTCATCTTGTAGTAATCACAATACATTCTAGTATTTTTCTTAGTCTTAACATTAAAAGCATTTGCAGAAGAGCTTAGGGCTGCATGGTCAACATCTATATGAGCACTTCCAAATATTCCATTTTGTGTTGTTAATCCAGTGTTCTTTCTATGGCTTTCCTCGTGAATAATCATGGAGCAAGCTTGATCAAGAGAAGGAGTTGGATGCATCATGAGAATTTGACTCCTTTGTGGTGCATAAGTATCATTCAAGCCCATTAAAAACTTCATGAGTTTCTGTTGACGCAAAAATTCAATAAATGGTCCTGACTTATCACAATCACAAGGCTCCAGAATCAAGGACTCAAATCCATCCCACAAATCGTTTAGACTTGAGAAATATACTGACACACTAGTAACTCCTTGCACCAATGAACTTATCTCCATATTCATATGATAAATTTTTTTGCATTAACTTTGTCAAATCTGGTTTTCAACACAGTCCAGACCTTTTGTGCATTTGAAGAGAATACAATACCTTTTCTAAGCTCCTTTGCCACTGAACTCATTATCCACGATTGGACAATTGTGTTGCATCGATCCCATTGACGCAATTGAAATACATTGTTGGTGTATAGGTCTCTCGTGTACGTTCCGTCAATAAATCCAGCTTGTTCTTCCCAAGGAGTGACATCTTCATAGATCGACTCCATTCTGCGTAGTTCTCAGTCCCTATGAGCAATTGTGGAACAATATGTAAGCCCGGTGCATCTGAGAGATGCACATATAAAGGATCATTACAATCGTTGTTTTGATTGTTTGCATGTTAAGTTTCAGCTGTGTTTTCTACTGTATCATTCGCCATTGAAGACAATCTTCAAATTCTAGGGCTCAATTTTGAGATTCAAATACCGATCTGTATGAAATTGAAAAAAAAATACAGATGAGTCTGATAAGAATCGAAGAAGAGAAAGAGACACTTTGAATCAAAGTCTCTCAATCAGAATCGTTGAGCACCATGCTCTGATACCATGTCAAAACTAACCACAGGGCAGCCATTAGAGAGCTTCGAGCTATTAGTAAGGAAGAAGAAGAAGAAGGTTCTAGAGAGAGAATTATTTTCTGATTCTCATTGAGACTAAAGAGTAAAAATACAGTCAATGTGTATTTATACAAACCACCTTTCTAACTAACTAATTAACAAATACACACGTGCTATTTAACCACTCCAAGTATTTCTAGAAACGTACAAGATAAATAGCTTGATGTACAAACACAGTTTCTACAGGATTAATCGACGAATAATATAAATATCCATATTATCCATGATTCTTGAGTATAATCACTTTTGGGAGAATTCCTAGTCTGAACCCCGATTTGAATTTTTGCAAATGTAAAAATTAAACTCATTGGTTTTATTGATTATCTATTTTCTAAGTGGATAGTATGAATCTTATCCATATTTGATCCGTTTTTAAAAAGTTCTTTATCCCTTTTTTTTTAGTGAATAATACGAGTGAATAACCGTTTTTAAAAAAAAATCTATTTTACCACCACAAGCTATACATAAAGAGAGGGAACGGATCATGGTCAATCTTAGCAAAAGTATTCATTAGTCCCATTTTATTCTAAAGAAGAAAAGAACTTAATTAAAAGACTAAACCTGCTCACGTCAGCCAAATCCCTAATTACAAGAGCCTTTTAATAGATTTTGTGGTCATAATACTACTACAACTAGTACAAAAAATTAAATTGTGGTTATAAAAGAAATAGTGCTATATTTTAAAGAAAGAAAGAGAAAAATAAACTAGAAGTAGAAACATTGCCACATCATCATCATCCAAATTGTCACAAACATTTGGCGCTAGCTTTTTCTCTAGTATCAGTTACAGCCTCTTCTTCTCCTCCAACTCATAATATCCTCTACTCAAAATTGTAGCAGCCATGGGAGCTGGAGGAACCCTCTTCTGTTCTCAGAGTTTGAGTTTTGTAGTTTGTAATTACACTCAAAAAATTCATGCCCAAAATAATCGAGCTTTGGCATTGAAATCAGTAATTGTACACAAATTGACCAATTTTACTAATCTAGATTCAATTTTGACAAAACCCCAAAATCTTCCTGTTCTTCGACTTAAGGTTGTTACTCGAGCTGCCGATTCTTCTCAGCCATCTTCCTCTGCTATTACTTCCTCCGACAAATCTATTGTACCCGATGAAGAGTTTTCACTTGCCAAGGTACCTTCCTTTTCTCCCTCCGTTTCAAAAAATTATCTTAGTTTGATTTTGCATAAACTTTAAGAAAAGAAAAAAAAAAAAGGACTTTTGAGAGATGTGGTAATGATATTTGTATGGCTATAAATCCTCGATAAAGAAAATATTGAATCTTTTTGAAATTGACTACTAAGGAAATAGTGCCCATCTTTTTGAATTGGAGAGAGTATATGCTAACACGGTAAAACACTTTTTAAACCTCTTAAGCTATTTAAATTTATTTTAATTTTACAAATTGCGGACATTTACCTATAGTTATCTTTTAATTAGGTAATTTCATAGTGTAAAAATTACTGTTAGTCAAATGAAGTTAATTTATTTTAATTACTTTCATAAAAGGCCTAGGTGTAGCAAAATGATTATTTTATTTTACAAATTGCGGACATTTACCTATAGTTATCTTTTAATTAGGTAATTTCATAGTGTAAAAATTACTGTTTGTCAAATGAAGTTAATTTATTTTAATTACTTTGATAAAAGGCCTAGGTGTAGCAAAATGATTATTCAAGATTCATATAGCGAGCCCGTTTGGAATAAAAACATAGTTGTTGATATTGTAATATACGTCCATCTATTTAATTTATGTGAACCTATTTCCTTTTTAGTCCATGCAAAAAAAATTATATTTTTCCCTATTTGGAAATAATTTAACTTTATGCAATTATTTATAGTTACACAAAATATATGTGTTTCATTTTACTTCACACGTTCAAAAGTCTTTTCTTTTTTCTTAAATTCCGTGCCCAGTCAAATGAGTTCACATAAATTAAAACGTATTTTATCTTTTCTTAAACTCCATACCCAGTCGAATGAGTTGACATGGAGTATTTCTTTTCAGACAAATTTAGCCCGCTTAGTTAACCGGAGACCAAATTTAAATAGTAGAATCAGAAAAGGCCATTTGTGCAAATGCCCATTTCAATTTATGTGATGTCCTTTCTATAATGGGAAGTTCCAAATGTTTGTTACTGTTCCGATAATAATACTACTCTATACAACTTCCAATGATTCACTATTCAATTTTATATTCTATTAGGATGTTTTCTCTATCAAATTAACAATTATTCTGTTAATTTTTTTCTTCCACTACCACTAAGATATATTGCAAGTTACATTAACATCTGAATTCTGTTCTATCATATATAAAATGGAAATACGAAATGGAGGGAGCCTATTAATTAATAAAACATTAAGAAGGAATATGCCAGAGAGTAGCCATGGGAAATTGCTAGTCCCTGGATTTTTTGTTAAGAAATCTTAAACGTTCTTTGTGTTAGAAATTTAATAGTTTGACTTTTGAGCTTGGTATGATATTGATATACTTGAATTGCCGTTTCTTCAATTCCTTTACCTACATTTTTTTTTTGTTTGCCTTTCTTTTCCCTGCGCCGAGGGTCGATTGGAAACAGCCTCTCTGCCCTTTTGGGTAGAGGTAAGGCCTGTCTACCTATTACCCTCCCCAGACCCCACTTTGTGGGAATATATTGGGTTGTTGTTGTTGTTGTTGTTTATGATGTGTTTCTCTTTACTATAATGCAATTTTGTTCTAATTTTTGACTTAAAGCCCATCTGAACTTTGACGTCTATTTCCTTTTTGCCATTGACATCATTAAGAAAGATTGCATATCATTGTATGCTCAAATTTTTTGGGTCTTATAATATTGGATTATCATTTGATTTAGCGAGAAACTCCATTTTGACTAAAATGGACATACCACCTAAATATGCTTATAGGCTATTAATGTCTCCTGCTTCCCTTGAATCTACTGGTCCTGAAGAAACTATCGATGATGTTCTATGGATGTTGTAATTTGCAGGTTTCTTTTGGTGTAATTGGACTTGGCCTTGGTGTTTCACTTCTCTCGTGAGTATAATTCATTGATCTTGCGTTATAATAGTTACTTCCTGGTTGTACAAAGAGACATCTCTGTGGATTCAAGCAATGTGTACTGTTCTAAGTTCTTGCTCCAAATTCTTTGACATTCACCGACAACTCTTTTAACAAGTATAGTTTGCATATGTGTGCATATCACTTGGTAATAGCAATGAACGAGAATGATTTTTTTTTCTCTTAGTTGTCTAATGAAAGTAGAAATATTAGCAATCCATGATTTTAAATAACAAGAATATGTAATAAGTATGTGGTATTCTTGTTGGTTTTGAGTTTGCTTTGTTCTTCACTTTCCTTTGATGTTTTTAATTAAAAAACATTGCCTCTAATTTGGTTAGAAAAGCAATGATAATCTCAAAATCAATTTGGAGGATAACTATTAAGTAGTTCAGAATTAGACTAAAAAAGAGAGTACTATTCCAGTATCCTTTTTTCGCTGTTTCCTTAAATCAAGAGCTCTATTTTTTTTTATCTAGGCTTTTTGATCTGTCCTTTAGATTCTTAGTCGAGGTGGATGTTTTTGTGCTAGCACACCTCCTCTTAATGCTATTATTGAGCTCTGTAATGTATGAAAGACTGATTAAACTATATATTTAGTTGGTCCAATTGATTAAATAATTAGCTTGAAGCTTAGATCACTTGATTTTTTACCTTGATTGTTACCCTATCACATTTGAGTCGACCTACTTATTCTTGAGGGTTAAAGAAGTTGTTCTTTTCCCTGAAAATAGCAAAGAATTTCAGTCCAATTCATACAAACTAAAGATGATACTACTTCTATATAACTTCAAGTTGGAGTGACATCTTTCAACGATCTCGTCTACTCTTTTATTCTCCAAACTGTTATTCTGAACACTTTGCTATAAAATTTAATATGACAAGTAGTATAACTATAGATTTGAGTTTCTGCAGTGCCCCATACTCCTTCCAAATTTTTTTTTCCTCTTCTTTTGGATTGTCATAGCAAAGAAAAGAGATTATTGAAGGTCACTTTTCCTCTCATGCTTTCTCACTTTAGAGTTTAGACTCAATAAAGTTGGCATTAAGGTAACCTTGACTCTTCTATTGTTTCATTATATTCTACAGGTATGGATTTGGAGCATATTTTAACATCCTTCCTGGTTCCGAGTGGTCAGCATTGATGTTGACATATGGTTTCCCACTTACCATAATTGGCATGGCTCTTAAGGTTATTTAGTTCTCCTTTTCTTGACTTGTTTGCTTGTATGGAGTTATAAGACCTAGGCTTTTAATATTGAACAACCGTGTTTCGAAGTCTATGTTCTAACTAGATGATTCTGGTGTAGAAATCTACCTCGTCCAGAAAACTTACTCTTCTTTACTTTTCAGTATGCAGAGCTCAAACCTGTGCCATGCATAACGTACTCAGATGCTCAACTACTACGGGAAAAATGTGCTACTCCAATCCTGAAGCAGGTAATGTTCTTTCTTTGACTACTGGAAATACCCTTCTGTCACTTGATGCTTTTCTTAAAGCATGTTAATCCATGCCAAGAAGCTCCAATTTTTTTGCGTAAGTCGTGTAATTTTAGTATCGTTAATCTGCCAAAAGTTTGTGATACTCAGAAATCAAAGATATTGGTCTCTTATCAAGTTAAACATCATCATTTCCTTTTTTCAACAGCCCGGCAGTAATGTTTAGCAATGGGCAAAATACAATTTTGTTGAACCTTAGGCTGCACAATAATTACATGGAGGCCTTCTTTACTCCTCTCATACAATTATTTTCTCTGTTCTGTTCCCCGAAGACCAATTTTAAAACTAAATGATATATATGTGCTATTCTTATCTTAATAACCGTGAACCACAAACTAGGACGTACGTATTGGCATACAGTGAGTAACTTGTTGCATATCACTGGGTCAAGTCAAGCTTTTATAATTCCTGATATGATTCTTCTACTACGATAAATATGAAGACAAAATGCCATTGTTTCCTAATATTGGTGATTTGCTATTATTACTTCTTTTGACTGTACTCCCGGATTTCATTTCAGTTATTTCATATTCAGTATGGATAAATTCTCATATTACTGACTAACTAGTAATAGGATTTTCTTTCTGTAAGGTCAGGAGCGATGTGATAAGATACCGTTATGGGGATGAGCAGCATTTGGATGAGGCATTAAAGCGTATTTTCCAATTTGGACTGGTAAGTTTCTTTAAGTTTGTGTTTTACAAACTGATTTTTTTTAATATTAAGATTAAGTTTGGCCGATTTTTTTGGAATGGAGATTTAACTTGCGAGTATGAGAAATTTTTCAGAGAGACTGTCAATTTCATAGCTGTAGATCTCGTCAAAAAATGAAGTACCCCCCAAAAAAAAAGAGATAAAAAAAAGAGCATGAGAGGATAGAGTGATTAAATGAGAAGCAAACACCATAGATTTTCTGGTGAAGATATAAACAACAATATATGATAGGTGCCTTTCTAATTACTTTGAGTCTTTGGATGATGTGAGCTTTATAACTCAATGGAAAATAATACTCCTAGTAAAAGGGAGTCGTTGAAGTTTCATCTCCACCTAAGAACTTATCAATCTCACACATGCTTCGACTATAGGGGAAAATTATGCCTACACCAAGAAAATGTTAAAGATATAAATGTTTGTGTTTGCATTCTCATAGCTATTTACATGACTGAATTATTTTCATCATTCCATGCAGCTGGAGCAGTGAACTTTCTCGTGGCTATTTTATATTTAGCAAGAATAGATACCATGTTCATTATGTATAAATTTTAATCTCTAAGAATCTGCCAAATCCAGAAACATTGTATGCAGACAACGTTCTTTCTCCTTTTGAAAGATTCTTTAGAAACTTTTTACCGCATTATGAAGGTGGTTGATTTGGGTCTCTAAGAAGCCTTCTAGAAATATTATGCTTAAATAGTTAGCAGGCAGATACACTCTTGCAAGTTCATTAATTGATGGAATTTAGAGAAAAGAAGTTATCTCAATACCAGTTGCAATGATGTCATCTTCCTATCGTAATCAATTTTCAGGAATATTATTAGGATGGTTTAACCATCGACTCAAAGCCTGTAAAAGAGTAAATTATGTATCTGGTTACTCAAGTTTGAAAACTCATCAAGTGCATCCTCAAACTTCACTCTGTGATTTTTTCATTCTTTCTGTTGGTTTATGCATGAGCTTGTCTTCCATCTACTCTTACCTTTTAGCAGCTTCATATCACCCTCACATATCACCATTTGTGCTCCAATTCTGACAGCGATGTACTTTTTAAGTGGAACAGACACACAATATCTTTCGGAACTAAAATGAAATTACTTACCAGACACTTGTATTATGTCTTTAATATATTCAACCTATTGACCTTAGATCTCAAACATCAAGTGTTTCTCTTGATAAAATTTTCTGACTGCTACTCTTTTCTCTTTTTCTCCTTTCTCTTTTCTCTTTTCTCCTTTCTCTTTTCATTGCAGGGTGGAGGAATACCACGTAGAAGTGCTCCCGTCTTACAGATGATTCGAGAAGAAGTATGCTCTCTCAACTTGATTATGTTTCTAATCAATAATTTGCTTCCTCTTATGAAATGATATGCTGAATAGTTCCTTTATCTATGTTGCTTATTTTCTGCTATCTTTGTGAACTTTGCTTTTATCCCCTATTAGACTATCTATTTTTTCTATATTATGTGAATCTCCCCTCCTAAAATATGAATTTTCAGTTGAACCCTGAACTCTGTTGGGACCAAGGGCCAACTAGCACGGTTTGAAACTCCGAATAGTGGGTCTGCCTCTTTACTATTCTCCACTCAAATACCAAGGCTTTAGTCTGTCTAGGCTAGGTCTCGATATGGAAGGAACATAGAGGGCGAGCATCGAAACCCATGCTTTGAGAGTTGCTTTCTGCCAGGACTTTCTCTATCGGGGAGTCACTTGATCAGTATCTGGAGCTACCACTAGACTAAAGCCCCGAGGGCTCAGTTGCTATTTGGCTTTCGCTAAAAATGTTTGTGGATTTTGATCACTGTCCCGAGGAACCATTATGTATGGGTCATAATTTGATCCCACGACAATCAATTAGATTAACCATTCCTCTCGACTAGTATAAACGTAATAGGTGCCGAGATCGCCTCAACCCAGAATACTATCCGTATCCGCCTAGAGCCTTGGCCGGGGTCGATACTTTTCGGGTACGCCCAAAATAATTCCCTAATATGGACCCGATCTCCAAGAAAGTCAACTCATACAACAGACGTCTATAAATACAAGGGCAGACATCAGAAAAGGGGTTCCACTCTCTCCACATGGGAGCTCTAAGAAATACAGAGTAAAATACAGAGTGAGAACCCAAGAAAAGGGACAGAATAACGGTAGATCTCTCAAAACATGATTGTAAAGATCTGAAACTCTTCATGGAGAGGCATATTAACCTATTATCATGAATAAAGATCACCAATATTTTCTACCGACCTTACAATTGATTCTATTTTCTTTTCCTTGTCAGATGTCATTTATGTTACGACCTGCTATGATTGGCCCGTCATTTTTATTGATTGTCTTGAATTCATAAATGCTTGTAAACATTTTGGGTCAAACACATTACATAACCAAACTTGAGTCAATCATGTCGCTCGCGAATGGCCATATGCTTATTGAATATTGTCATGCTTGTTTTCCTTTGAATTTTAATTTCAGCAGCTAATTTATCTGATATTTCCTCTGATTCAGGTGACTGAGGATGGTAAATACTGTCTAGTGCTAGTCTTTGAGGCAAAAGCTCTTCAGTTGTCAGATCTTGAAAAAAGACAGGTGATATGATGTTACTGTAAATACCTCCATCTCATCCATATGGTTTCAAAACTTATATTCTAATCTGCATAAATCTTGGTAGGCAAAATTTGCGTCCTTCTTTGGACCAGGAATATCAGCTGAAATTGGTTAGTTCTGAAGTTTGATATTTTTATTTTTTATTTTTTTTCCTGGTGAAACTTATATGACTTCTAAATTGGACTTGTTTGCTCTAACCTTCATACTTTGTTCCTGCAGCAAAGGGAGAGAAAGATGCACTGTATGAAGTACGGCTAATTTCCAACACAACATTGTAGATTGTGAGAAGTTTTGTAACTGTGGGTATAGTCCGTTGTTATATAATTTATTTTGTCACGTAAATATATTGATATTTCTTCAATATTACATTGTACAATGTTGAAACCATAGGAATATATAGAATGATGGAAATTAAAACCTCACATGGTGCCACATTGTATGAAACCTGCTTTTATTTACCTTGTGCAGATCTATAATTTTTTGAAGAGGTGGTTGATATAATAATATAAAGAATTGCTTGCACGAATTTCGGCTATAAGTTCCATTTTCATTTGGAAGTTGGAACAATTAAGTTGGCCTTCAAGTTTGCCACACTAAAGATGTCATCGACAGGCTTCGCTGAAAAAACTCGCACAGAGGCATGCAAACACACTGTTATGCAGCGCCTTCTTGAGATTCTTTGGAAGGGCGACGTAAAGTTAAGCAACTGATGTCAGTGCAGTCATTGTCCGCCAACCGAGGTCCCCTTCGTATGATAGACTAGATTATTAGTGTTGTACGAGAAATGTCAAGAGCAATTGAGAGAATAGAAATGAGAATTGAGAATGAAAGAAAGCTTGATGCATTAATGAAAGCTATTATAGAAAAGCAAGGCGGTGTCGAGGAGAGAGACACCAGTACATAGAATTGTTGCTTGCTAGAAAGTTTGATTACTTGATCCCCTAATAATGCTTTAAAAAAAGAATCCAAAGTTATACGACTAGACTTGAATAAGCTAGAGAAACATAATGGAAGTACATGAAATAAAATTACTTATATTTACAATGAAAGGGACTTAGTTTTCTACAAAGGAGAAATAGGTCCTTTTTCAATATCATCGTCTTTGGCATCCGGGTTGGCGCGCGCGGCGCTGTTGGCGTCTGTCTGCGGCTGGGCGCTGGCGAGGGATAGCGGTGGAGCGCCAAAGGCACCTGCGCGCTTGTTACTTGGCGCGGCCAAGACCACGGGGTCGTCCGTGGCGCTAGGCATTGGGAGACTTGCTAGGACGCCACGTGGTGCGCCCAAGGGGTCATGGGGCATGGCTGGAAAGCCGCCCATAAATTCCCCCCCCCCCCCCCATGAGTTGGTGACATCCTCGCGCCTTACTTGCAAAATAATCTTCAATGAGGCTCTTATAGGCTCTGAGGTTTGTTCCCCTCTCCCAAGTATTCTCTTCTGCATCACAGCCCTGCCATTTCACCAAGAACTCTTGGTAATCTTTCCTTGAGGCATGAATCACTCTATCATCAACAATAGCTTCAATACGCCTTTTCCTAGTTGAATTGGGACCTCGAATACTGTGTATTCTGAGTTGGTTCCATGAAGGATCCTTCGTGTTTTCCCGAAAAAGTTTCAGGAGATTGACATGGAAGACAGGATGAATTTTCCACCAAGCCGGGGTATCCACCCGGTATGCAACTTTTCCAATACGCCTTTCAATGGGCAAGGGTCCAATGTATTTTTGCAATAGGCGAGGGTCATGGACCCCCGCAAATAAGTACCGCTTTGAGATTTTGACCATCATTTTATCTCCTCCCTGGTATTCAACAAAATGACGATTTTGATCAGTATTCCTCTTCATCCGCTTTTGAGCTTTGACAAGATAGCTTTGCACTATCTCCAAATTCTATTACCACTCTTTTGAGAAGCTCGGGGATATTTAGACATGTTTAGTGCATTTACAATGTGTAGGAGTAGCGGTTTATGTCCGGTAACAATTCCAAAAGCACTTTTGTTTGTACTAGAGCTCTTTTGTGAATTGAAACACACTTGAACAGCATCCAGAAGCTTCACCCAATTCTTTTGCAATCCGGTTACAAAGTGGCGGAGATATTCCTCCAACATACCATTGAATCACTCCGTCTGGCCATCAGATTGCGAATGAAAACTCGAGCTGTGACTCACTTTTGACCCACGACACTTAAAGAGTTGGGTCCAAAAGTTGCTAGTGAAGCGTGAGTCGCGATCACTAACAATGTCTTTGGGCATACCCCAATATTTGACGACATGAGAGAAGAAGAGCTGAGTTGTATATTCTGCATATATATATATATATATATATATATATATATATATATTGTGGTGCTACAATAAAGGTAGCATACTTGGAAAATCGATCCACCACAACCAAGATAGTTATGAGATCTCCGACATTGGGCAATCTGGTGGTGAAATCCAAGGAAACGCTTTCCCAAGGTCTCTTTCGGACAGCTAGTGGTTTCAAGAGTCCCGATTGTGTCAAGCGGTCTGACTTGTCCTTCCAGCATACTAGACAAATCTTCACATATTGAGCGACATCATTGGCCAATTGAAACCAATACTAGGCACGACGGAGTAATGCCACGGTGTGTTCTTCACCTAGATGGCCAGCCCACACGGTGTCATGACATTCCACTTGAAGAGTCCTTCGCAGATCTCCTCCTTCCGGAACATAAAGTCGGTTCTCTTTCACTTTCAGAAAACTATCTTCCATGTGGAACTGGCGAGTCTTGCCATGTCCTACCAAATCAACCAAATACTAAGCATCATGATCCTTGATGAGTAGATCCTGTGTCTGGTCCTTGATGGAGGTGGCCACTTCACTCCCTCGTAGGGTGGCGAGTAGGCACACTGATGCTAGATCAGCTCTACGACTAAGCGCATCAGCAACATGATTGGTCTTTCCACTGCGGTACTCTAGGTTGAAGTGGAATTCAGCTCGGAGTTCCTACCACCTGGCATGTCAACCATTTAGTATCGGCTGGGTCATAAAATGGCTGACAACTGTGTTGTCTGTCTTGACCACGAACGGGGTCCCTAGCAGATAGTGCCTCCAAAGGCGCAAGTAGTGGACGACAACCAATAATTCCTTCTCATGGGTGGCATAGCGCCACACTCTGCATCCTTCAGCTTCTGACTAACATACGCTATAGGGTGCCCTTTCTTGTAGCGAGACTCCACCAAGGGCATAGTTAGATGGATCCGTTTGTACCTCGAATGGCTTGGCCAAATCATGAAGGGCCAAGATCGGGCTACTAGACATAGCCGTTTTTAATGCGTTGAAGGCATTTGCTCTCCTCGGTCCCCAATCCCAGGATGTGACCTTCTTGAGGAGTTTTGTTAATGGCACTGCGATAAGGGAGTAGTTCTTCACAAATAACCCGTAGAAGTTGCATAAGCCAAGGAACACCCTCTAGGCGTGGATATCCTTAGGCGCCGTCCAATCTGTGATAGCCTGAATCTTCTGTTGGTCCATCTTGATCCATCCTTCCTCGATGACATGTCCAAGGAAGTCAATTTGTTTTTGAGCAAATGAGCACTTGGATAACTTTGCATAAAGTTCATGATCCCGTAAATGGGCTAGAACCTTCCGCAAGTGCACTAGGCGTTCTTCCACTGTTTGACTATAAACCACAATGCCATCCAAATAGACCACCACGAATTCGTCAATGTCCTCTCAGAAGACTTGGTTTATTGGAGTGCAAAATGTTGCTGGGGCATTAGTCAAGCCGAACAGCATGACGAGGAAGTCATACAACCTATATCTTGTCGCACAGGTCGTCTTGTGTTCATCACCCTCCGTGATCCAAACTTGCCAGTAACCTGTCTTGAGGTCTATCTTGGTGAACACCATCGCACCACCTAGTCTATCGAACAAGTCTGCCATTAGAGGAATAAGGTACTTGTTCTTCACGGTAATTTTGTTTAGGGCTCGATAATCCACATAGAGTGGCAGGCTGCCATCATGTTCTTTTTGGAATAGACCAGGGGACCCGTATGGAGACTTGGAGGGTACGATGATCCCTGTATCTAGCATCTCTGTCAATTTTCTTCGAAGATCGGTGAGTTCAGGTTGTGAAATTCTGTAAGACGCTGGCAGGTGGCTTCGCACCCGGCACCAACTTAATTTCATGGTCCACAATGCGCCTTGGCAGGAGCCGCTTTGGCATGTCTTGCAGCATGACATCTTCAAAATCCATTAGTAGCTCCTTCATAGGTTTAGGAATGGGACCCGAGGAGCATTCTATATCTTTAATGCAGAGGGTTGCTAGGAATGCAGGATCATTTCTTTTGACCCCCTTCTTGAGCTGCAAGGCTGAGATGTGCTCAACAGCCATCTTCACGGGCATTCACAGGAATGTTCCTGCAGCAAATGGAGAGAAAGATGCCCTATATGAAGTACGGCTAATTTCCAACACAACATTGTAGATTGTGAGAAATTTTGTAACTGTGGGTATAGTCCATTTTTATATAATTTATTCGGTCACACAAATATATTGATATTTCTTCAATATTACATTGTACATTGTTGAAACCATAGGAATATAGAGAACAATGGAAATTAAAACCTCACATGGTGCCACATTGTATGAAACCTGCTTTTATTTACCTTTTGCAGATCTGTAATTTTTGAAGAGGTGGTTGATATAAAATAATATAAAGAATTGCTTGAACGAATTTCGGCTATAAGTTCCAATTTCATTTGGAAGTTGGAACAATTAAGTTGGCCTGCAAAGTTTGCCACACTAAAGTTGTCATCGACAGGCTTCGCTGAAAAAACTCACAAAGAGGTCAATGCAGTCACTGTCCACCAACTGAGCAAGGCTAAGCAACTGATGTCAATGCAGTCACTGTCCACCAACTGAGGTATCCTCCATATGCTAGACTAGATTGTCAATGTTGTACGAGAAAATCAATGTCGAGAGCAATTGAGAGAACAAAAATGAGAATATAGAATGAAAGAAAGCTTGATGCATTAATGAAAGTTATTACAAAAAAGCAAGGCGCTGTCGAAGGGGAAACACACCAATACAGAGAATTGTTGCTTGCTAGAGAAGTTTGGTTGCATGATTCCCCTAATAATGCTTAAAAAAATAATCCAAAGCTATAGGACTAGACTTGAATAAGCTAGAGAAATATAATGGAAGTACATGAAATAAAACTACTCTATATTTAAAATGAAAGGGACTTAGTTTTCTACAAAGCAAAAATAGGTCCTTTGTCAATAGCATCGTCTTTGGCATCCAGGTCGGCGGGTGCGACGTTGTCTGGGCACGCGACATTGTTGGCATCTGTCTGTGGTTGGGCGCTGGTGAGGGATAGCGGTGGGGTGACAAAGGCACCTACGCGCTTATCACATGGTGCTGCCAAGACCACGAGGCTGTCCGTAGCACTAGGCATTGGGAGGCTTGCTAAGATGCCACGAGGCACTCCCAAAGGGTCATGGGGCATGGCTGGAAAGCTTCTCATGAATTCTCCCCCACCTGAGTTGGCGACGTACTCGGCAACTTACTTGCAAAATAATCTTCAATGAGACTCTTGTAGGCTTTGAGGTTTGTTCCCCTCTCCCAAGTATTCTCTTCTGCATCACAGCCCTGTCATTTAACCAAAAACTCTTGGTGATCTTTCCGTGAGGCATGAATCACTATATTATCAAGGATAGCTTCAATACGCCTTTTCCCGATTGAATTGGGACCTCAAATACTGGGTATTGTGAGATGGCTCCGTGAAGGATCCTCTATGTCTTCCCGAAAAGGTTTCAGAAGACTAACATGGAAGACAAGATGAATATTTTACCAAGCTGGGGTATCCACCCGATATGCAACTTTCCCAATACGCCTTTCAATGGACAAGGGTCCAATGTATTTTTGCAATAGGCAAGGGTCATGGACCCCCACAAATAAGTGCCGCTTTGGAATTTTGACCATCACTTTGTCTCCTACCTGGTATTGAACAAAACAACAATTCTGATCGGCATGCCTCTTTATCCGCTGTTGAGCTTTGACAAGATAGCTCCATACTATATCCAAATTCCGTTTCCACCCTTTTGAGAAGCTCGAGGAGATTTAGACATGTTTAGTGCATCACAGTGTGTGGGAGTAACGGTTTCTGTCTGGTAGCAAATCCAAAAGCGCTTTTGTTTGTCTAGAGTTCTTTTGTGAACTAAAACACAGTTGAGCAGCATCCAGAAGCTTCACCCAATTCTTCTGCAATCCGGTTACAAAGTGGATGAGAGATTCCTCCATCATAACATTGAACCGCTCCGTCTGGCCATCAGATTGCGGATGAAAACAAGATATGTGACTCAATTTTGACCCAAGGAACTTAAAGAGTTGGGTCCAAAAGTTGGTAGTAAATCATGAGTCGCGACCACTAATAATGTCTTTGGGCAGGCCCCAATATTTGACGACATGAGAGAAGAAGAGTTGAGATGTACCTTCTACTGATATATATTGTGGGGCTGCAATAAAGGTAGCATACTTGGAAAACCGATCCATCATAACCAAGATAGTTGTGATATCTCCGACCTTGGGCAATTCGGTGATAAAATCCAGGGAAACGCTTTCCTAGGGTCTCTTTCGGAAAGCTAGTGGTTCCTAGAGTCCCGCTTGTGTCAAGTGGTCCGACTTGTTCTTCTGGCATACTAGACAAGTCTTCATATATTGAGTGGCATTATCGGTCAATTGAGTCCAATAATAGGCACGACGAAGTAACGCCATGGTGCTTTCTTCACCGGGATGGACGTCCCACATAGTGTCATGACATTCCACTAGAAGAGTCCTCCGCAGATCTCCTCCTTTCGGAACATAAAGCCGGTTCCCTTTCACTTTTAGAAAACCATCTTCTATGTGGAACTGGCGAGTCTTGCCCTCTCCTACCAAATCAATCAAATACTGAGCAGTAGGATCCTTGATGAGTAGATATTGTATCTGGCCTTTGATGGAGGTGGCCACTTCGCTCCTCCGTAGGGTGGCGAGTAGGCACACTGATGCTAGATCACCTCTACGACTAAGCGCATCAACAACATGATTGGTCTTTCTACTGTAGTACTCCAGGTTGAAGTGGAATTTAGCTAGGAGTTCCTGCCACCTAGGATGTCGACCATTCAGCTTCGGCTGGGTCATGAAATGGCTGACAATTGTGTTGTCTGTCTTGACCACGAACGGATTCCCTAGCAGATAGTGTCTTCAAAGGTGCACGCAGTGGACGACATCCAATAATTCTTTCTCATGAGCGGTATAGCGTCACTCTTCATCCTTCAGCTTCTGACTCTCGTACACTACAGGGTGCCCTTCTTGTTGCAAGACTCCGTCGAGGGCATAGTCAGATGCATCTGTTTGTACCTCGAATGGCTTGGCCAAATCAGGAAGGGCCAAGATGGGGCTACTAGACATAGTCAATTTTGATGCGCTGAAGGCATCTTCTCTCCTCGGCCCCTAATCCCAGGGTGTGACCTTCTTGAGGAGTTCTCTCAATGGCATTGTGATAAGGGAGTAGTTCTTCACGAACAATCGGTAAAAGTTGCATAGGCCAAGAAACACCCTCAAGGCGTGGATATCCTTAAGCGGCTGCCAATCTGTGATGGCCTGTATCTTCTGTTGGTCCATCTTGATATGTCCTTCCTCGATGACATGTCCGAGTAAGTCAATTTGTTTTTGAGAAAACGAGCACTTGGATAGCTTCGCATAAAGTTCATGATCCCGCAAACGGTCTAGGACCTTCCACAAGTGCACTAGGCGTTCTTCCACTATTTGACTATACACCACAATGTCATCCAAGTAGACCACCACGAATTTGTCAATGTACTCTCAGACGACTTGGTTCATTAGAGTGCAAAATGTAGCCTGGGAATTAGTCAAGCCGAACGGCATGACCAGGAAGTCGTACGACCCATATATTGTCGCATGGTCGTCTTGTGTTCATCTTTCTCTGCGATCCTTACTTGCCAGTAACCTGTCTTGAGGTCTATCTCGGTGAACATCGTCGCACCACCCAGTCTATCGAACAAGTCTTCCATTAGAGGAATATGGTACTTGTGATTCGCGGTAATTTTTTTTAGAGCTCGATAATCCACACAGAGTCGCAGGCTGCCATCGTGTTTCTTTTGGAATAGAATAGGGGATCCGTATGGGGACTTCGAGGGTACGATGATCCCTGTTTCTAGAATCTCCGTCAATTGTCTCCGAAGCTCGATGAGTTTGGGTTGTGAAATTTTGTAAGGCACCCGGGAAGGTGGCTTCGCACTCGGAACCAACTCAATTTCATGGTCCATAGTGCGCCTAGGAGGGAGCCATTTTGGCATGTCTTGCGGCATGACATCTTCAAACTCTAGTAGTAGCTCATTCACGGGTTCAGGAATGGGACCCGATGAGTGTTCTATATCTTCAATGCATAGGGTTGCCAGGAATGTAGGTTCATTCCTTTTAACCCCCTACTTCAGCTGCAAGGACGAGATGTTCTCAATGGTCATCTTCATGGGCATGCACAGGATAATGCAGGGCTTGGCCCTATTGATTCCTATCATCAGTAGCATGTCTGCAAATGGTACAAGCATGGTTTTGGTTTGCTAGAATTCCAACCCAACTATCGGCTCGAAGTCATCTCTGATCACCACTCGCAGGTTGAATTTTCCTTCGTAAGGGCCAAGCTTCACTGATACCTCTTTGGCTATTCCACCCACTGGTTGGGGAGGTGAGTTGTTAGCCTTAACACTACCTCTACCATTCCCTACAACTAGACCAAGGTGCTCCACCTGAGTCAAGTCTAAGTAGTTGTGGGTAGCACCCGTATCTATCATAGCCCGAACAGGCATGCCATTCACTTTTATCTCAACGAACATTAAGGTCATCTCCGGTTTAAGAGGAGTCTCCTCATTTGCCTTATTTTTTCCTTTCTTGATGACTGGACATGGATCCTTCTTCTTACGGATACCAGCAATGGTCTCCGCTAATGCTTGAGAAATGGAGCCAATAATTGTATTAAAGGCACCTACTGGTTCAGTCTGGTCCGCATTATCTGAGTCGTCATCAATCCCATCATCACAATCCTGATAGGCATTCATATGTGCATGTGGGCGCACATTGTTCCAATGTGGTCTATCGCAATGACGGCATCCTGAAAGAGGCTTTCTCCCCCGGTCGTTGTTGTTGGACGCAACGCTGTTACTGCCTGAGGAAGGAGCCTTAGATTTGGTTGAGCTTCGATCTCCCCCACTTCTACTAGGGCCACCATTGCTAGGCTGGCCCGCTTTGAATCCCGCTCGGGCAGGCGGCTGAGGCCTATCCTTCCGAGCTTCCATTTGATAGTCCCTAATGCATTCAGTTGCTTGGATCACCTTGGGCAGGGTATCTACCCATTGTCTCTGTAGCTCCACACGAGCATAAGGTTTCAACCATTCCAGGAAGGTGAAGAGCTTGTCTTTGTCCCCCATGTCGCGTATGCTTAGCATTAGCGTGGAGAATTCCCGCACATAGTCCCGCACTGATTTGGTCTGGCGGAGCTCCCATAGCTTTCTCCTTGCACTGTATTTAACATTTTCGGGGAAGAACTGTAGGCGTATGGCTGCCTTCAGTTCTGCCCATGTCTCGAGAGCATCATCACCGGCTCTGATGGCTTCGTACTTCACCCGCCACTAGAGTTTAGCATCACCCTGAAGATACATGGCATCAGTTGCTATCTTCTTTGCTTCTTCTAGGCCCCCAACAACATTGAAAATATTGTTCGATGTCAAATATGAAGTTCTCCACTTCCTTGGCATTCCTAGCTCCACTGTATGGCTTTGGCTCAGGAATTTTATTTTTTGTGTCGCGGAAGCGGGGTTCGCAATACCCCCATTTTGGTTTCCACCGCCTCGACGTAGGCCTTGTAAAGCAGCATTGACAACATTGAGCTTGTCTGTCAAGTCATCAATAGTTTGTTGCATGGTAGTTACCCTATCTGCTTCTTGTGCCATGTAAGCTAAATCCTCGGTACGCTCCTTTTAGAGTCCCTCGAATTTGCCAAAAATTTTGACTACCTATGTCGCTGCCATTTGTCGGTCTTCCTCGGAGTCGTTACCGATATTTTCTATGTGAACTTCTACCTGGATCACCCTGCGGTCCAGGTCATCCAACCTTTGCCCTAGGTTGGTTCTTAGTTCAGGTACCGTATCCACAATAGGCCGTAATCCGTCAACCGTTTGTTCAAGGGCCGCAATGCGGTCCCCATGATTCACCATGGTCAGAAATGGTGGTGATGGCTATGCGTTCCCTCGTCCGATTATGCGGCCCCTTCCTGAAAATCCTTGGAAGGGCGACTTAAGGCTAAGTAACTGATGTCGGTGCAGTCACTATCCGCCAACTGAGGTCCCCTCCATACGCCAGACTAGATTGTTAATGCCATATGGGAAAACCAATGTCAAGAGCAATTTAGAGAACAGAAATGAGAATTGAGAATGAAAGAAAACTTCATTGCATTAATGAAAGCTATTACAGAAAAGCAAGGCGGTATCAGGGGGAGAGACACCAGTACAAAGAATTGTTACTTGCTAGAAAGTTTGATTGCTAATCCCTCCTAATAATGCTTAAAAAAATAATCCAAAACTACATGACTAGACTTGAATAATCTAGAGAAACATAATGGAAGTACATGAAATAAAACTACTATATATTTTAAATGAAAATGACTTAGTTTTCTACAAATTAAAGCAGAAAGAGGTCCTTTGTCAGCAGCATCGTCTTTGGCATCCGGGTCGGCGCGCTCGACGTTGTCTGCGTGCGCGGCACTGTTGGCATCTGCCTGCGGTTGGGCGCTGGCGAGGGATAGCGGTGGGGCTATAGAGGCTCTTGCGGGCTTGTCACTGGGCGCGGCCAAGACTACGGGGTCGTCCATGGCGCTAGGCATTAGGAGGCTTGCTAGGACGCCACGGGGCGTGTTCAAGTGGTCATGGGTAGGAGTTGCAAATGGGCGGGTCGTATAGGATATGGTTTGGGTCGAAAACGGATCATGAAAAAATGGGTCAATTATCCGACCCACTCCATATTTAATACGGATAAAAAATGGGTTAACCGTCGGATAATATGGATTACCCATATTATTCATGACTTATTGTATATGATCACTTTTGGGAAAGTTCTTAGTCTCCCTAACTTGAGAAACCTCTAATTTGAGGCTTTACAAATGTAAAAGTTAGACCCATTGGTTATTATCCATTGGTTACTCATTGGTTATCTATTTTCTAAATGGATAATTTGGTTCTTATCCATATTTTACCCGTTTTTAAAAAGTTCATTATCAAACCCATTTTTAGTGAATAATATGGGTGGTTAACTATTTTCTTTGAACCATTTTACCTCCCCTAGTCATGGGGCAGGGATGGAAAGCCGCCCATGACATACACACACGCATGTGCACGCGCACACATCACTTTATATTTTCTTTTAAAGAGTAATATGTTTATATAAAATCGACAAATATCCCTTGAAAATAACACAAAGTATACACTAATCTGGTACAAGAAATAAAGCTTTAAAATCTCTACAACCCCAAAACCATACATGATACATACAACATACAAGTTGAGGTGAAAGAATAGATTGAAGTCGCTTGCAGCCTTGCACAACATCATGTGTGCACCACTGCCTAGGTGTAACTACTAGCGACGTCGTTTGTTGCAAAATATGAGGTCATGCACCACATAATGGAGTTCAAAATGGAAGAATCATGTAAGGCATTGGTATGTAAAAACTGATGGAGGTTACAACCAGAAGTAGCATTTTGCAATGTAACACAAATCAGTCCAGTTACCATAAATGTATGCAAGGTGACCTTTTTCAAAAGTACAAAGACCACTTCATAAGAGAAGCTGGCATTCCATTCAAGGAATTGGATCCAAATGACCAAATGTAAATGAAAAAATAAAAGGCAAATACAATTCAGTACTTTTAGTATCTGACTAAAATTGTACTAGATTGGCATCCAATGCCCAGGGCTTCAAGAAAGGTAGCGCAGTCGAGCACATGGGCAGTGTGTAGATGCCCAGGGCTTCAAGAAAGGTAGCACGGTTGAGAACATGGCAGTGTGTAGCATCAAGGTGACGGGTTCAACTGAACCCATGATTTTCAATGCGGAGCATTAATTTATATGTAAAAATCTACTAAAACTGCAACAAACAGTACAAATGAACCTATAGCTTTACAGATATAGTGGGTTCAATGCTAAAATCTTGAAGGTTGAACCCATAAAGTTTAAATTCTAAATCTACCTCTAGACTCGAGGAGGTTGCAAGATAATTGATTTGGGAACTATTGAATTATTGAATGACATGAAAATACAAAGCTCAACAGTCAACAACATATGCAATTGAAACTAGAAATACAAGACAATACATCAATGGCATGACTATATTTCTCATCGTACTAAAAAATGTTTTTATATCAAACCATTTCAGCGGTGAAACGAAGAATCATCAAAATAACCATATCCAGTCTAGCTTTCACACAGTAGTCCTATATTAAAATCAAACAAAATAAAGAGCAAAAGACTATGATGCTATGTCGTTACTGCTCTCCGTCGCCTGACTCGCGCTTTGAAGCTTCCTTGATCTCATCTCCGGCATCATCCTGGAATCACATCATTTAACAGAAGAAAAACCATTGCAGTGTCAGAATGGCAATGGTCAAAGCAATAACAAACAGTTAATTTGACTAATTTTTTAAGCTAAATTGGATTAGTTCAAGTCAGTTTAAAATTAAAATTTAGATACCAAAAACTTTACAAAAAGTACTATAAGTTGCAATTCTTCTCATGTCAATATGATTAAAAAGAAATTTAAAATGTTGATTTGAATCTCGAAAAGCAAAATGTGTCACATAAAATTGAAATAGAGGGAGTGGCATTTCGCAATCAAGCTAGTCCATTTCCTGGATGTACATGTACAAAGGTCATGCACTTCCCAAAATCTTTTGCTCGTGTGCATAGTAGTGTTTGTGGGGGCGCATCTGCTTTGGTGGGTGTGTATTTCTGTGTGTGTGTGTGTGTGTGTGTGTGTGTGAGTGAGAGAGAGAGAGAGAGAGAGAGAGAGAGAGAGAGAGAGAGAGAGAGACCGTGGTATCAGAAGTCCAAAGTGTAAGATTGTCTCGGAGAAGCTGCATAATCAATGTACTGTCCTTGTATGATTCCTCACCCAGTGTATCCAGCTCGGCAATGGCATCATCAAAAGCCTGAAAAGAAACATCACTGTTTATAAATGTTTCCACGCATTGATAGGAGCATCATCTTGCTTGTATTTTTCTTTTGTTTTAGTGCTGCTTTGGCGGCTCCAAAACGACATGCTACTACCAGCTACAAAGGGCCATAGGGGAGAAAACTCCACAAAAAAGTATGGACAACCAGACCTGTATTTCAAACTCTGGAATACAAAATGCAACGAGTATCACTCATAAGCTTGAGATGTAGAGCACATGGAACAAACAGAAGGGTTAAGACATATATAAGTGAAAATGATACTATATGTTGATCACCTTCACCAGCTGAATGCTCACAAAGTGAACAACTAATTACAACTTCAAGAGTTTATCTTCACTCAACTTGTCAAACCATTTGTCCAAAAAAAATGATCTTATAGTCTGCTTCAGCTGTAATTATTTGTAACAAAACAAGCATAAAGAAGGTTGACGGTTAAAACAACTTACACCAAGGTTCATAAAGTTATACAACAAGCATATAAAATATTCAATCATGCCAAATTAACTGCACCATTTGTTTTATCTGCTGACTGGAATGGTAAAACATCTTTTCCTCAATGCCATCCAGGTTATATTTACCATCCTTCTCTGATCCTGTTATCTCTTCTTATGCTAGTGCCATCACATCCCTTCACCCATTAAATCTTTGGCCAAGGCTTATAACTTTAAGAGACAACTATATTGTGGAAAAGAACAATCAAGTCCCATCCCATTTAGCTCTAACAACAAACCACAAATTAAAACTATACATCTCTTTAAACATTCATATGTTTGGATATCTATACAAGCTAGATTCATCCAGAAAGAAGTGCATTAAGGTGAAACATAAGGCATCTTCAAACAAAACTTGTAAGTCTAGGATGGCTTTAAGCTCACGGTCTTTCGACAATCTTATTCTGTTCACTCTCCCTCGGCAGGAATGCGTGGAATCACAAAATGGCATCTATGAGACTTGATATGTATCTACTCAAAGATCATATGAAATAGTATAACTGCGATGTGATAAGTACATCACTTAATACCTAAAGATGTCGATTTCCTTTATCCTACAATTATGTAATAGCGAGATGATGCTCATTTGTCGTCAGCTGTTTTGTCTTAGCAATGTATATATGACTGGACTTTGGGTTGTGTTTTCCTTCGTGAACTCGCACTGGACAAGGGATTCATTCTTTGGGTTACCGAAAGCCAATTGCGAACTAAATGGTGGTTGCTCACACATAAGCAAAAAAAAAAAATCAGATATTTCAATGTGATTCTTACCTCCATCAGCAATCTCATTTTGCAACTAGCGCGTGCAATTTCTTGTCTCGTCAATCTTTGTCATAATACTATTTTGTGGCCCACATATAGTGAGGTTTAGAATAGATATACACTCCACAAACCCCACTTCAACTAAAAGATATACACTGCCCAAACCTCTAGATTCTGGAGTTGCAGCACTGTTTTCTCTTTCCACCCTTTTTTTCGAATACTAAGTATTACGAATAAAACTATCTTTCATGGAGCGGAACGGAATAGGCAAGTAAAGCCAACAACAACAAACATCAAAAGCTAAAGTTAGTTCTTTATTCCCACATGCAATTTAAAAGTAGAACAAATATCTCTATGTTTCATAACCTAGCACAATCGATCAATCAAACATAAGATGATAATCCAAGTTAAATGAATCAACAGAAGCTGAGAAAGGCACCTGCTTTGCAAGGTTACAAGCACGATCCGACGAGTTGAGAATTTCATAATAGAACACTGAAAAGTTAAGGGCAAGTCCCAGCCTGATTGGGTGAGTAGGAGCCAGTTCAGCCAAAGCAATATCCTAGATCACAAGACATAAATCATAAAACAACTCAAATCATTGTTATATGCATTAACGAGGAGGGGAAACGAAGAGCTAACTATGGATCACCTACCTGAGCAGACTTGTAGGCTAATAAAGTATTCTCTGCGGCTTCTTTCCTTTCTGCCCCTGTCTTAAACTCAGCCAAGTACCTGTGATAATCACCTTTCATCTTCAAGTAAAACACTTTGGACTCGGCTGTTGAGGCAACTGGTATTAAATGGGACTCGAGGAGGTTCAAAATCCCATCACATATCTTGCTGAGTTCAGCCTCAATTTTGCCTCTGTATTCTTTAATGCTGCTAACATGGTCTTCATTTCCACGGCTCTCTTCTTTCTGCTCAATTGAAGAGATTATCCTCCATGAAGCCCTTCTTGCACCAATCACATTCTTGTAAGCCACAGAAAGAAGATTCCTTTCCTCCACTGTCAGTTCTTCAACATCTACTGTCTTTGCGACCTTCTCCATAAACTCAACCATTTCTTCATACCGCTCAGCCTGCTCAGCCAGCTTGGCCATGTACACATTTTCTTCACGTGATGACTCGGCCATGTTTGTGGTCTATATCTGGTTGAAGAAAAAATCCTGGTAACAAAAATTGACAGATGGCAGAAAATATTGCTTCTATACATAGCTGGACTCACTTTGTAGGACTAAATAATGGCAATCCTCCTTTATTTCTGGAAATACTGGTATTGGGACTCTATGCCCATGCAATTTTTTGGGACATAAAGAGCTCTAGAATCGAGGATACTAGATTTATGAAACTCTGTTGTCCTAAACACCATGTATCTAGGAGTTACAGATGAAATACATGCTTTAATTTCTAGAATTTTACAAAATAGTGTGAAAAATTATATCATTTATGTTGCTGGTTGTGGCCCATAAGTATTTCATCTGTGGCATTGACAGCAAACAGTGACATAAACCCAATTGGAAACTCATCCATTTGCTTTCTGAAACTCAAATTAGCATCAATATTCTCAAAAAATTTTGTCACCCCAAATAAAATATGTACTCACTCAATCACAAAACTATTTACTATTTAGTCAAGCAATTTTTTTAAACACTACTTTTCCAAACATTTTAAAAGTGTTTTAACTACAAAATTGTGATACATAATTCTAGTTTTAAAAAAAATGAATTTATACCAAGAATTATAAATGTGTTTTCCTCCGTCATCCTTTTTGAAACTTACAATACTTACTTGTACCAGGTGTTTACACAAATCAAACAAATCAAACTTAGCAATTAAAAATTAAAGTGAAAAGACATACTCCATCATTTAATCATAGTAAAGTGATAAATGTGTGTTTTGATTGGCCTAAACACCGGGTGCCGGTAAGTTTATAGTGAGTACTACTTTGAAAAAAATACTAGCAATACAAACAAGTAAAAGTTACAAACAGGTTTGAAAAAGATTCCAAACTTGGAACCAATCACACAGTCAAATATATAATGCAATAGAACGGATAAATTTTTTAAATATAGGAACTAAAATATGGATTGAACAAGTACCTGATTGATGTAAAGTATAGCTAATTGTCGTCTGGTTGTAGAGCTTTTTTGTGCAGTGGAGAAACAAGGAATAAATGGGGCTATTTATAGCAAGGCGAGTTGAAGAGAGGCGGACTTTTGCAAAATTACGTATTTCACGGGTTGACCCTGACCCGTCAAAAGAATACTCGAAAGGGCTCTGTATTCGCTGTGGCTGCTGGTTGGACTCGCGCTGGCTTTCACGGGTTTCATTTGGGAAAAGCTCCCAATTGTCCAAAACTCCGCCTTTGACCAATGACCATTTTTCGTATCGTTTTTGATATTTTTTTATTATAAGTCTAAATAATACTTACTAACTCCGTTCTATTTTATGTGAATTTATTTGATTGAGTACATAGTTAAGAAAAAAATAAGTATTTTGAAATTTATGGTTCTAAACAAGTCAAAAAAGAGTTCAGAGTATTTGTGTGGTTATAAAAGTTTTTCATTAAGGATAAAATTATAAATTTAAGTTAAATTGTTGCTAAATTTAAATGAGTCATTCTTTTTAGAACGGATCAAAAAGGAAATAAATTCACATAAACTGGAACAGAGGGACTATGACTAATGTCCTTTTTTTCTTCCCAGAAGTGGTGAAGCCAAAAATGTTAGTAATATGTATTTGTAAAACAATTCTGGAGAAAATAAAATAACATAAACAGAAATGTAAACGAAATAACAAAAACCAATTCGAGCCCACTGAATTCACAGTGTTTCTTTGAGGAATTTAATCCTCTCCTAGTACCCAAGGTTATAGATATTTCCTCCCAGGATATAACGAATTACATACTGGTGTAGTGGTACTTCAAACCCCAGTGTTTCATCGAACACAAAGTTCGGTAGCAAATTATACTTATTGTTGCTTTCTTTGAAGTTAAAATATGCAAAAGAAAGGAGAAGAATTCAGAAAATTCGTATAGAAATTCTGAGCAGGATAGTCTTTTATTTATAACCTAAGTTGGGCTGAGATCTGAAGAGGTGCAACTCTTCAAAATGGTTGTTTATGCAAAACGACCACAATATTAATGCCATAACATAAATGACTATTTATTCAACAATAAAGAGGGAAAATTGAAGAGGATAGTTTAATTTTCAGTTACATAACTAAAAAACGGTTTAGATTTAATATTAACATTTATTTTAATATTAATATTCTGTTATGAAAACAAATATAATAATATTTCTATTATTAGTATTAAAAAATAAATTTGGTCCAAAAAATTAATCAATCAATCATTTGACCAAATCCAAATCCAAATCCAAATCCGAAGCCGAAGCCGAGCGAGCAAGCGACGGTGCAAGGCTTGCCTTCTTCTCAACTCTTTAAGAGCTAGAAGAAGAGCAATTGCTTATATACCAAAAAAAAACTCTTTCTCTTCCTATATGGGACAATGTCCCTTTGCCAAGGGGGAAACTTAATATTTCACCCTCCATTCGCTTAAATGACCTCTGTAAATAGATAAACTTCACAATCTTGCATCTTTATTCTCATATAATTCCCAAAGTCTCATTAGCTCTTTCAGTTTCTCTGAATTCCTCCTTCTCTTCATATGAATATTCTTCATTCTCTTGAATTTCCATATGATAATGGCTAAGACCTCTAAATCGGTTCCCCAAAAAGAAAAAGCTTCTTCATCTTCTTGATCGACCAATGGCAGACCAATAATGCCCCTCGTATTAAGGAGTGGATTTCCTCGCCAGGCGAAATAACATCTGATTTCTAGATCGAGAAACCTGAATCGACGTCAGGACGATATGAGCCCACGTCTCGATATCTTTGTTTGATAACCAGGGACGATCTCGTGCAAGTAAAGAAGGATTTCAACTGGGTGACAAATATGTAGTTATTCCTTCCACGGAAAAGGACATCACTACCCATAAAGAGGGGTACTTAAGCATGTACACCTACCCATTCACGTTGGGGCCGGCAAATCTAGCTCTGGGTCCCATAAACCTAGTTATTCTCGACTTTTGCCAACGATACCAAGTGACTCTTGGCCATATCTATTTTTCATTCTAGCGGATTGTTCATCTAATCAGATTTTTCTCGAGCCAGGTTGAGGGGATACCTTTTACCCTCGACCATCTAATCAGGCTGTACAGACCTCGATTATATCGAGGTGGTTTGATAAAACTACAACGTCGATCCTTGAAATATCTTTTCTCCAGCTCCGATGAGGAAAAAGATTGAAGGTGGATGAGTCATTTTGTCTGAGTTAGTACCTCTGACCTGATTCCTACTGAGAGGTTGCCATACTCCAAGGAATGGAATACGAAATGCAAATAACTTTATACCTTGCTTCCCTTTTTCTTTCCTGGTTTTTTCTTTTTACCGATATTGATCTCTTTCAGATGGTGCAACTATCCCTTGGTTTCCTAGAGCGGTCCAGGACCTTGAGAGTTGGGTACGCTAACTAGCTTCTACTTCTTCATATGTAGAGCATTGCTGGAGTGATTTAGCCAAGGGACTATGGGAGGCAAAACACCATGGTGAGTTTTCTTGTTTTCTTACTTGTGTTCCTTAATGCAATACTTACTTCATCTTTTATGTAGGTCTCGGGCAAGCTGTCGAAATGCGTCCACCCCCACCTGGTGAAGAAGAGATCTCAAAGTCTCCCAAATAAAAGAATAGAAAGAGGGGTTCGCCTATAAATACCCCAAGGCAAAAGAAAAGCAAAGCTCAAAAGCCCAAGGCTGACACCGTAGCCCTATCTTTAGAAATGACTCAACACCTTTGGGAAAGAGGAAGCTTTGACGCTCTGAAGATTGATGAAGCCAAATCGACGGAGGTGGTTCAATCTCAAACCAAAGAATTTTCAAAGGAAAGCTCGAGCAATGTCCCCGAACCATCAGGCAGAAAAGGTGCACCTTGTCTTGGGGGACGTTTGGTGAATGAGCTCGAAGAGCCTAAATCCGAGGCTTGTCAAAGATAGGATAACACCCTAAGTGAGCTACTCGGGGTAATCAACATAGATGAATCGTCGCATGGCCATGTATTTTTTGAAGGGCAATTCCAAGATGCCTAGGACATGTGGACACCAGATGTGGCAATGACTCATGAAGAGAATGATATTTTTTAGGTGTGTATCACGAGAATCAAAAAAGGCCCCGATACTAATGCCTTGCTTATTCTTGAGGAATCTGAGAAGATCCTCAAACAAGTAAGTTTTGTCTTTCATTATTTCAGGTTTAATCTCCATCTTGATTCTGACCTCTTTTTCTCGTGAGAAGGCTGTGTCGCTTCATCGACGAGCATTCTCCAATTATCGGGCTGAGCTTGCCCAATGCGAAGTCAAGCATAAGAAAGTATCGGAAGAGAGGGACATATCCTCTATGTCAAGAAAGAGGGGGAGATCAACAATTTTCGAGTTGAATTGACGAAAGCTTGCCAAGAACGTGCTGAGTTTCTTTTGTTGTGAAAAGGTAACATAGCCTTTGAGTGTTTGTATATTTATTTGTTGTGATGACTAAGTATTTTTAATTTTTCAGTTTCATTAGAAGAACGAATTGGTGTTTCAGCTTCGGGATGAGCTTAAGATAAAGGAGGCCGAGACCTTTGGGTAGAGGCAAGGCATGGGCAATATTGTCTTTGAGAAGGAAACTCTTCAAGAGCAGCTAACTTCACTCAAACCTTGGCTCTAAAGTGTGAAGGATGAGAGCCTAGCTCGAGGTCGTGAAATCGAAGAGCTTAAAGCTAGATCTGTTGCTGCGCTAGCCAAGGCCAAATCTGATGATTAGACAATTATGTCTTCATACTGAGCTGATCCTGAAGCAGCTAATGCTTGAGCAAAAGAGATCTCTTCCGCGGCAGAAGTTAAGTTATCAAGTGTACTTGACAATGCTAAGCGACAATCCTGTAGGGTAACCCTCAAGGAGGTACATGGTCGCGGCTTCGATCTCTCAGCCGATATTGAAAGGGCAAAGATTTTGGAAAAAGTGGCTGCCGCTCTATTTTTTATGAGGATGATTTAGCTAGTGACTCCGAGAGTGAGGGAGACAAAGGTGAAGTTCCCGGGGATGAGGCACTCAAAGATGTTGCTCCTAAAGATGCAACTACCGAAGATGTGACCCCGAAGTAGTTTTTGGTTTCCTTATTTTGTTTTTGTGCAAGTATCCCATGTGTAAAGTATTTGTTGTAATTTTCTTTAGAAATGCAAGTGGAACTTTTTCTCTCATCTTTGACTTGTGTTGGATTTTATATTGTCTTTATTTATGGAATACTTCATTTGTGTAACTTGAACGATTGGTCTGAGAAGCTCAGCATATAATAAACCCAAGGACCTTTACCGGTAGATATAATAATTCTCAAGCTAAACTCAAATCGATCGATCTGGTAAGCTCGGGATATCATGACTTTTGGGTCGAGTGAGAATAGAGTCTCGAGCTATACATTTTTGGACCTTAAGCCTTTCAAAGTTGGCGCTTGAGCTCTTATATATTGGCCCTTAGGCTCTTTATTGGGGCGCTTCAGCCTTTAAAATGGCTAAAAAAATCCCTCAATTTGGTTAAAAGACTTAGTGAAAATTTTACTTATGCCTTAACATGTTTTTTGTACCCATTGGATTTTTCAAAGAAACAACGAATCAGAACCTTCTCAATAATTTGTTTGTTCCAACATAATCGAGTTTCTTTTGAGGCATTTTTGAAGGCTGATGTTATCGAAGCCTTAAGTGTATTCGAGGGCTGAATTTATCAAAGCTCATTAAATTATTCGGAGGTTGAATTTATCGAAGCTCGTTATATTTTACTTTTGCCGAGGGTAGCCTGATTTAACTGATTTTTATAAAGTATTGAAAGCCTTTAATTTAAGTCAGACATCTCCGAGCCGCATAATTTTGGACGTAGACTTTATATGATCATATCCTTAATATGGTTGTAGACTTCAGGTATGTCACTTGGACTTGTTTCCCGATAATTTTTTGAACTTTTTCAAAAAGTTAGTCCCTGAGTATATTGGCCTTGGCTATTGTTTTGAGGGGGTGCCTCTTTGGGGTCTCATGGGTGCGAGTTTTCGATGACTTAGATATATGGACTATCAATGGCGTTCCTCGAGTAATTCGAGGTGTGTTTGTGTCTTGTCCCTTGAGCCTTTTTCCGTAGGATTATAAGTGTATAACTCGTACAATAGTAAACTTCTTTGAGACACAAAGTATTTTTGATATTAACAGAATGTTTCTCCAAATAATTAATACACGCGTACATGCTTCGCCATCAAGGCTTGACTATTCTATATGGACACGATTCGTTAAATCATTTGGCCCATTACAAAGTTTTTCTTTCGAGTCCCTCTTTGGGGTGAAGTATTTTCCTTAAAAATATGACCTCTGAGGGTGATTCCACCCAATATTCAAGGTTGATTGAAAAGAAGTCTTGGATACTGTTGAGTTTTTCTTAGGTAGCACATAGTTGCCTCGTTAAAAACCTTACCGGTAAAACCCATTTAGGACAAAATCAGATCTAAGGAAAAAAAAGTGCAATACATGCTTTAAAACTTAAGGCTTTCATGTAAAAAATGATGCCTTCGATCGAAAATATGTAATGAGTCACTTTTAAACCCAAATGGTCAAAAAGGACAAAATAGTACCTTAGCAGTAGTATCATTTGAGTAGTGACATGTTTCAGTCGTTTGCCACTTGTTCATTTCTCATCGTGATGAGTTTGTAAGGTCCTCTACCAATAATTCTGAGGACTTAATATGGTCCTTCCTAGTTCGGGCCCAGTTTTCCTTCATTCGCATCTCGATGATTGAGTATGACTTTTCGTAGAACTAAGTCCCCGACACCAAGGTGCCGGAGGTTGGTCCTCCTATTATGGTGTCTTTCAATCCTTTGCTTTTGCGTGGCCGTTCGAACAAGTGTTTACCTTTAGGCTATAAAGAAAAAGCGGGCTCGACAGATGTCTCTTCAATTCTTCTAAGGCTTGCTGATATTTCGTGGTCCACGCGAAGTCTTTTTTATGTTTAAGCAAAGAGAAAAACCGGCGACTTTGATCCAACGACCTCAAAAGGAATCGAACCAAGGTAGTTAGTTGCCCCGTTAGCCTTTGTATGGCTTCTACAGTATCCACGATCGAGATACCCTCGATAGATTTGATTTTGGCACCTCGATTGATGCTCTGAAGCTAAGGGACTCACCCGAGCCAACCCCGAATTTCTCTGGACTAAGATTCATGTTGTATTTCTCAAGATTGCAAATATTTCCTACAAATGAACTAAATGGTCCTCTGCACACAGGGACTTAACCAACATATCATCAATACAAACTTCCATTGTTTTGCCTATTTGTTCTCTGAACATTTTGTTAACTACGCGTTTGTATGTAGCTCCTGCATTTTTCAGCCCGACATGCATTATGTTATTACTATAGGTTCCCAATTTAATATAAATGCAGTCTTTTCCTGGTCATGTAGGTTCATCTGAATATGATCGTACCCGGAGTAGGCATTGAGAAAAAGTTAGGATCTCATGGCCATCAATGTCATTGATCATGCGATCAATGCTTGACAAGGGGAAAAATCTTTTGGACACGTTGTGTTCAAGTACTTATAATCTATGCACATTCTTAGTTTGTTTCCTTTTTTAAGAACCACGCTGGCTAGCCTTTTGAGGTACTTTACCTTCCGAATAGATCCTATTTTACGAAGTTTAGTTACTTGTTGTTCTGACTCTGTTGAATCCGAGTTTGTGATGACTATTTAGCTGCATGGTTACCGTTGGTGCTTTATTTCTCTAAGGTTAAGGGCTCTGGTATCGGCACCACATCCTCCATTACAAACATCTCTTTTGCAGCATGTTGCTCTCCATAGACTGTTGTCACTCCTTTCTCCATCAAGAACTTCATCATTTGGTGAAGAGTTGAAGGCATTACCCTCATGTTATGTATAGAGTGCGTTATACCTCATGTCGCCTTTGAAGACATGGAACTTCGTATCTTGTATGGTCTCAGCTACGTTTATTGGCAAGATAATTTCTCCCTTTATCTTTCCATGTTAAAGCCATTTAGGACCTGGGATGCATGTATAATCTGATCATGCAGGCCGAGTTATTCCACGACCCTTGATCTAATTATGTTTGCTGAACTACCTGGATTTACTAAAACACGTTTAATTTGAATTTTGTTTAAAAGGATAGAGATTACAAGGGCGTCGTTATGAGGCTGAGATATTCCTTCTACTTCCTCGTCATGACAAGACGTCCTCGGGCACATAGCCCCGAATGCGTTTTCTCTTGTAATTTACATCTTGGTGCATTTGAATACAAGCCATTGGGGGACATCGACTTCTTCTTGCTCATTTTTCCTTGCATCTCTTTCTCTGAAGTGATTCTTAGCCTGATCACTTAGGAATTCTCGAAGGTGGCCCTCGTTGAACAAATGAGCCATTTCTTCCCTCAATTATCTGCAATCTTCTATTCGATGACCATGTGTGCCATGATACTTTCACTTCACAGTCGGGTTCCTTTGAGAAGGATGTATTGGATTAGGCCACTTGGTGTCTTTGATTCTCCCAATAGCCGAGACAATCCCCGACTTATTGTCACGACCCCAAATCCGGTCGTGATGGCGCCCAGCACATTGCTAAGCCAGCCTGACCAATCAATATCAACAACGGAGCTATAAGCTCTCTTTAACCCATCTAAGCATTTCAACATATGAAACAATAGTAATACTTATACCAACAGCGGGGAAACCAAGTCCCAAAATATACTAACTCCCATAGACCGAAGGGTCAAGAGTCATGAGCCTCTACCGAACATGAGTGTATAAAGGTTTACAAGATACCAAGTGCGGAAAGAAATGTCAATACAAAATCAAAAGACAGTAGGAAGGAATATCGGGTCCTGCGGACTCTGCAGCTACCTCGTATATCCCACAGATGTCGCCTCGCACAGCTACTGGATCACTGCTGAGAGGTACCTGGATCTGCACACAAGGTGCGGGGAGTAAAATGAGTACTGCCAGACTCAGTGGTAATAAACAAGGGTAAGACAGCGCAGATAAGAAATCCACAATAAAGCACTATGTAAAGCTATAATCAGCTACCCTGTCACAGAATCAATATTCACTGTACCTGTACCAACAAATACCAATAAATAGCATAACAACTAGCAGATGTAGCTAAATGCAATGCAATGCATGATATGACCGCTACGGCGCGTAGCCCGACTCCAATTTTGGGTACCCGTGCTCACTCTGGGGGTTCAGACTCCGGAGGGGCTCCTACAGCCCAAGCACATCTCATAGAGATATTCCTGCGGCGTGCAGTCCGATCCAACATATATCTCGCTGCGGCGCGCAGCCCGATCCACTACTAGTCGGCTAATATGCAGATACAGCCTCGCAGGCTTAAAAGTAGTTTTTGAAAACTCTTTTTATCATTTTTCAGTTGGAAAACAGTAATATCAAGTTCCAGAGATTGGAATTAGCACAATAACAGAAATAGCTGCGGACCAGTAGTAAACTAGCATGTCTATATGATAAGACAATGATAACGATCCTCGCGGGATCCAATAACCGGCTCACGGCCCACAAGTATACTCAACCGCCCAAGAAGGGGGTTCAACGGCTCGAGAATAGCCAATAATAGAGTATCAACAGGTCGGACTAATATATAGTCTCCAGTTCATGATCGACCCCGCACTCTCAAGAGTGTGCGTGTCTCGCCGCTATATAGCGTCACAAAGTGGTATACCGGGGTTTCGAACCCGCTGGTCATCACCCACATCTATTACTCACCTCAATACGGCGCGACGACTACTCTGCAATGCCCTTGCCACGAGAATCAAGCTCCGCACGCGTAGAATCTGATCAAATACAGTAGAAATACAACAAATTAGGCCAATGGGACGACACCCAATCAAAACAACTCAAATTACATCAAAATTCCCAAAGTTGTCAAAACCCGACTTTCGGTACGTTTGTCAAAAAATTACAAAAGTCACATATTCGGAACTCTCATCTCAATACGAGTCTAAGCATATCAATTTTACCAAATTCGGACTCCATTTGCCCATTCAAAACCTTGATTTTCTAAAGTTCAAGCCTAGGGCTAAATCCTCCATAAATTGCCCCAAATTCCTCCATTTTCATGATATAATTGCATAATATTACCAATACTAATCATAGTTTAAGTCCATAGTTGGTTACCTGATGATTTCCCTTGAGTTTCTCTTCAAAATCGCCCAAATCGCCTCTAAAGCCGAGACCCAAATGTGTGAATTGTTTCTGAAATTTTTCTAACTTCTGATACACTTAACTCACAGCGATTTTCGCTTCTGCGGATAAAAATCCGCTCCTACGAGTCCGTATCCGCGACCAGAGGGTCGCTTCAGCGATTCCAGGCCTAGCCGGCCAATTCCACTTCTGCGAGAAAAGGACCGCTTACGCGCGTCCGCTTCCGCGATTGAACCCCCGCTTCTGCGAAAACTCCCGCTTCTGCGCACCAGAGTCCGCTCCTGCGGACTCGCCCAGGCGGTCAAGAATCCGCTTCTACGGACTTTCCCCTTTCTCATTAAGTCCGCTTCTGCGGTCACCCACTCGCACCAGCGACGTCGCTTCAGCGGAAAGGATTCCGCTTCTGCGATGCCAAGCGCTTCTGCGCTCCTCAGTCCGCTCCTGCGGACTCGCCTCCGCGCCCACATTTCCGCAGGGGCGAAAATGACAGAACCAGAACTCTTCAACCTGCAATTTCCATGATTTTCTTCCGTTTAACCATCCGAAAACACCCCGAGACCCCCGGGACCTCATCCAAACATACCAACACATCTTAATACCTTATTCGAACTTGATCCAATCCTCAAAACACGTCTAACAACATCAAAACCCATAATTCGCATCGAATTCAAGCCTAAATTCCTTAAAACATTCCGATTTACACAATCAATCAAAAACCCGACCAAACGATGTCCGAATGACCTGAAATTTTGCAGGCACATCCAAAATCACCTAACGGAGATACTGCAACTGTCAAAATTCCATTCCGACTCCCGGATCAAAATCTCACCTACCGTTCGGATTTCGTCAAAATTCAACCTTAGCCAATTCAAGCCTATTTCTACACCGGGTCTCCAAATTAATTTTCGATCGCTCCCCTAAGTCACAAATCATCTCCCGGAACTAACCGAATCATCGAACCCGATTCCGAGCCCTCTAACCAAATAGTCAACTCCGGGTTGACTTTCCTTATTCAAGTCTCCTTCAAAAAGGCTATATGCCTCATTTTCAATCCAAATCACTCCTAAATCACCCGATAGACTTTAACACCGATATAAACGCATAAAACATGCATTTACAACATAACGGGGTGGTAATTCCCGTGACGACGGGCCGGGTCGTCACATTCTCCCCCTCTTAAGCAAACGCTCGTCCTCGAGCGGGTCGAGAAACATACCTGAAGTCTCAAACAAGTGAGGATATCTGCTCCGCATCTCCCGCTCGATCTCCTAAGTGGCCTCCTCCACGGGTCGACCTCTCCACTGAACCTTAACCGATGCAATCTCCTTAGACCTCAATTTTCTCACCTGCCGTCCCAAAATGGCAATAGGCTCCACATCATAGGATAGATCACCATCAAGCTGAATGGTGCTCGAAATCTAATACATGAGACGGATCTCCAATGTACTTCGGAGCATAGACACATGGAATACTGGATGAACGCCGGATAAGCTGGGCGGCAAGGCTAACTCATATGCCACCTCTCCAATCCTCCTAAGTATCTCAAAAGGACCAATGTACCCGGGACTCAACTTTCCTTTCTTCCCAAACCTCATGACACCATTCATAGGTGAAACCTTCAACAATACTCGTCACCAACCATGAAAGACAACTCTCGAACTCTACGGTCCGCATAACTCTTCCGACGAGACCGTGCCGTACGAAGCCTCTCTCGGATCAACTTTGCTCTATCCGGAGCATCCCGGACTAACTCGGTCCCTATCAATCTAACCTCACCGAGGCTCAAACCATCCCATGGGGGATCTACACCGCCCGCCATACAATGCCTCATACGGGGCCATCCGAATACTCGACCGATAACCGTTGTTGTAGGCAAACTCGGCAAGTGGTAGGAACTCATCCCACGAACCACCAAAATCAATCACACAAGCTCGCAACATATCCTCCAAGATCCGAATAGTACGCTCAGACTGCCCATCTGTTTGAGGGTGAAATGTTGTACTCAACCCAACCCGTGTACCCATCTCTCGCTGAAATGCTCTCCAAAACTGAGAAGTGAACTGAGTACCCCTGTCGGATATGATAGACACTGGAACTCCATGCAACCGGACAATCTCCCGAATAAAGACCACTGCCAACCGCTCAGATGAGTAGGTAGTACTAACTGGAATGAAGTGAGCTGACTTGGTCAGTCTATCCACAATCACCCATACAGAATCAAACTTCCTCGCCGTCCGAGGGAGTCCAGTAACAAAGTCTATAGTGATCCTCTCCCATTTCCACTCAAGAATAACAATGCGCTGAAATACACCGCCGGGCCTCCTGATGCTCGTACTTAACCTGCTGACAGTTGAGGCACCGTGCTACATGTCCGACAATGTCCATTTTCATCTTTCTCCACCAATAGTGCTGTTTCAAATCTTGATACATCTTCGCGGCTCCTGGATGGATAGAATACCGCGAGCTATGGGCCTCCTCCAGAATCAACTCACGAAGGCCATCAACATTGGGCACGCATATCCGGCCCCGCATCCTCAATACGCCGTCACTATCAATGGTGACATCTCTAGCATCATCATGCTGAACTCTGTCCCTCAGGACAGCCAAATGTGGATCATCATACCGGCGCTCACGAATACGATCATATAGAGATGACCGAGATACAACACAAGCCAATACCCTGCTGGGCTCCGAAATATCTAACCTCACTAGCCGATTGGCTAGCACCTGAACATCATGAGCAAATGGCCTCTCCTCAGCCGGAATATATGCCAAGCTCCCCATACCGACCGCCTTCCGGCTCAAAGCATCGGCCACCACATTGGCCTTCCCCGGATGATATAATATAGTAATGTCATAATCCTTCAGCAACTCCAGCCATCTCCGCTGTCTCAAATTAAGGTCTTTCTGTTTGAACAAGTGCCGGAGACTACGATGGTCGGTATACACCTCACAAGACACACCGTACAAATAGTGCCTCCAAATCTTCAATGCATGAACAATGGCGGCTAGCTCCAAATCATGAACAGGATAGTTCTTCTCACGTGGCTTCAACTGCCGAGAAGCATAAGCAATTACCTTACCTTCCTGCATCAACACACAACCTATCCCCACTCTCGAGGCATCACAATAAACAGTATATGAACCTGAAGCTGATGGCAATACTAACACTGGAGCTGTGGTCAAAGCTGTCTTGAGCTTCTGAAAGCTCTCCTCGCACTCATCCGACCACACGAATGGTGCACCCTTCCGGGTCAATTTAGTCAATGAAGAAGCAATGGATGAAAATCCCTGAACAAACCGGCGATAATATCCCGCCAAACCAAGAAAACTCCTGATCTCTGTAGCTGAGGACGGTCTAGGCCAACTCTGCACCGCCTCTATCTTCTTAGGATCAACCTGAATACCATCACGAGACACCACATGTCCCATAAATGCTACGGACTCGAGCCAAAACTCGCACTTGGAGAATTTAGCATATAGCTTCTCCTCCCTCAATCTCTCCAACACAATACTCAAATGTTGAGCATGCTCCTCCTGACTACGGGAGTAGACTAGAATGTCATCAATGAACACAATCACAAATGAATCCAAATAGGGCCCGAACACACTGTTCATCAGATGCATAAATGCTGCTGGGGCATTGGTCAGCCCAAACGACATCACAAGAAACTCATAATTACCATATCGGGTCCTGAATGCAGTCTTCATAATATTCGAGTCTCTGATTTTCAGCTGATGATAGCCTGAACGAAGATCGATCTTAGAAAACACCCTCGCACCCTGTAACTGATCAAACAAATCATCTATGCGCGGTAGAGGGTACTTGTTCTTCACTGTCACTTTGTTCAATTGTCGATAATCAATACACATTCGCATGGAACCATCTTTCTTTTTAACAAATAATACCGGCGCACCCCACGGGGACACACTAGGGCGGATGAAACCCTTATCCAGAAGCTCTTGAAGCTGCTCTTTCAGTTCTTTCAACTCAGCTGGTGCCATCCGATAAGGAGGAACGGATATGGGCTGAGTGCCCGGCACCAAGTCAATGCCAAAATCAATATCCCCTGTCCGGCGGCATGCCCGGCAGGTCTGAGGGGAATACATCTGGGAAGTCCCTCACAACAGGTACAGAATCAATGCTAGGAGACTCAGCTCCCACATCTCTCACAAAAGCTAAGTACGATAAACACCCTTTTTCAACCATCTTCCGAGCTTTTAAGAACGAAATGACACGGCTAGGGACGAAATCAGTCGAACCCCGCCACTCAATCTGAGAAATACCAGGAATGGCCAACGTAATCGTCTTAGCATGACAGTCCAATATAGCATGATACGGAGACAACCAGTCCATACCCAATATAACATCAAAGTCCACCATCCCCAACAATAACAAATCTGTCTGGGTCTCCAGACCCCCAATAGATATAACACAGGATCTATAGACATGATCCACAACAATCGTATCACCCACGGGGGTGGATACATGAACAGGTAAATCAAGACTACTACGAGTCACACCCAATGATGTGCAAAATAAGAGGACACGTATGAATATGTGGACCCTGGATCAAATAGAACAGAGGCATCTCTGTGACAGACAGAAATGATACCTGTAATCACTGCATCGGAGGCAACTGCGTCACGCCTGTCAGGAAGTGCATAGAACCGTGCCTGGCCTCCACCAGATCTCTCCTCGCCCCTGGGGCGACCACGAAAAGACTGACATCCACCTCTACTAGACTGAGATGGTGCTGAAAATGAGGGTTGATCCCTCTATTGAGTCCTGTCCCTACGGAGTCGAGGGCACTGTCTCCTCATGTGGCCAAACTCACCACACTCATAACATGCACCTGGTGCTGGAGAAGGGGACTGAAGGGAACCCCTCGCTACAGAAGAACCCTGGGCTGATGAAGCAGGTGCTGCACCCTGGGCTGGAAGGGTACCAAGCGATGACTGACCCTACTGAAACCCCTGTCGACCACGACCATAAGAACCTCCGCTCTGCTCTGGGCGGCCTGAATGAGAAGGTCTAGATGAGTGACCTCTGCCCTGCTGGAAATGCCCTCTAGATGGAGCACCACTAAAACTGCCAGAACCACGAGGCCTCTTGGCCTCCCGCTCATCTCTCTCTCGGCGATGATCCGCCTCAATGGAGCGTGCCATGTTCACAACCTGCTCAAATGATGATGACAAAACTCTCTCTCCGGTCATAAGAATGCGGATAGAGTAGTTGAGGCCATCAATGAACCTCCTGATCCTCTCCCTATCAGTAGGGATCATCCATGTGGCATGCCTAGCCAACTGTGTGAATCTAAGCTCATACTGGGTCACAGACATGTAACCCTGAACCAACCGCTCAAACTGGTGACGTAGCTCCTCACGACGAGACTGAGGTACATATTTCTCTAGAAAGAGAGTAGAGAACTGCTGCCATGTGAGAGGTGTTGCTCCTGCAGGCCTACGCCTCTCAAACTCTTCCCACCAATCAAATGCGGGACCAATGAACTGAAAGGTAGTAAATGAAACTCCGCTGGACTCAAGAATACCAGTCGTACACAGCATTCTCTGACACTTATCCAAGAAACCCTGGGCATCCTCGCCCTCAACGCCACTGAAATGGAGTGGCTGAAGTCTACCAAACCTCTCAAGATGACGCTGCTCATCGTCTGGCATAGCCTGAACCATATGCTCTAGGAGCTGGAGCTGGTGCCGCCGGAGGAATAACCGGTGCAACCACCGAGCGGGGACCGCCTCCGGCGTCCGAAGTCCCCGAACAACCGGGTCGGGCGTGCGAGCCGCAGGGGTCCGCCGACCACCCCCCGACCGGGATGTCGCTACAGTAGCGGTAGCCGAAACTACCCGAGCCAAACCGGAACACACCGATAATATCCGAGCGAGAGTCTCCCGAAGACCAAGAATAGCAATAGATATAGTCCGGCCCCGAACTGGGGCCGCCGGAGCATCAACCACCGGGGGCTACTCCTGAACCGGTACAACAGGCGGGTCAACCGGCACCGCTCGCCCGCCCTACCTCTACCTCTAGCACGACCGTGCCCACGGCCTCTAACAGGTGGCAATGGAGGTCGTCCACCTCGTCCCGATGCTCGCGTTCTCGCCCTCCATCTGCGAGAGAATAGAATATAGAAGTTCAGTTCTCAGAACAACAAGATCGCACGACAGAGTTTAAGAAAAGTGAAGTTTTCCTAAAGGTTCGCAGCCTTCCGAGGATAAGTACAGGCGTCCCCGTACCGATCCACAAGACTCTACTAACCGGCTCAAGACTCACAATAGCCGAGACAATCCCCGACTTATTGTCACGACCCCAAATCCGGTCGTGATGGCGCCCAGCACATTGCTAAGCCAGCCTGACCAATCAATATCAACAACGGAGCTATAAGCTCTCTTTAACCCATCTAAGCATTTCAACATATGAAACAATAGTAATACTTATACCAACAGAGGGGAAACTAAGTCCCAAAATATACTAACTCCCATAGACCGAAGGGTCAAGAGTCATGAGCCTCTACTGAACATGAGTGTATAAAGGTTTACAAGATACCAAGTGCGGAAAGAAATGTCAATACAAAATCAAAAGACAGTAGGAAGGAATATCGGGTCCTGCGGACTCTGCAGCTACCTCGTATATCCCACGGATGTCGCCTCGCACAGCTACTGGATCACTGCTGAGAGGTACCTGGATCTGCACACAAGGTGCAGGGAGTAAAATGAGTATCGCCAGACTCAGTGGTAATAAACAAGGGTAAGACAGCGCAGATAAGAAATCCGCAATAAAGCACTATGTAAAGCTGTAATCAAATACCCTGTCATAGAATCAATCTTCACTGTACCTGTACCAACAAATACCAATAAATAGCATAACAGCTAGCGGATGTAGCTAAATGCAATGCAATGCATGATATGACCGCTACGGCGCGTAGCCCGACTCCAATTTTGGGTACCCGTGCTCACCTGTGGGGGTTCAGACTCCGGAGGGGCTCCTACAACCCAAGCACATCTCATAGAGATTTCCTACGGCGTGCAGTCCGATCCAACATATATCTCGCTGCGGCGTGCAGCCCGATCCACTACTAGTCAGCTAATATGCAGATACAGCCTCGCAGGCTCAAAAGTAGTTTTTGAAAACTCTTTTATCATTTTTCAGCTGGAAAACAGTAATATCAAGTTCCAGAGATTGGAATTAGCATAATAACAAAAATAGCTGCGGACTAGTAGTAAACTAGCATGTCTATATGATAAGACAATGATAACGATCCTCGCGGGATCCAATAACTGGCTCACGGCCCACAAGTATACTCAACCGCCCAAGAAGGGGGTTCAACGGCTCGAGAATAGCCAATAATACAGTATCAACAGGTCGGACTAATATATAGTCTCCAGTTCATGATCGACCCCGCACTCTCGAGAGTGTGCGTGTCTCGCCGCTATACAGCGTCACAAAGTGGTATACCGGGGTTTCGAACCCGCTGGTCATCACCCACATCTATTACTCACCTCAATACGGCGCGACGACTACTCCGCAATGCCCTTGCCACGAGAATCAAGCTCCGCACGCGTAGAATCTGATCAAATACAGTAGAAATACAACAAATTAGGCCAACGGGACGACACCCAATCAAAACAACTCAAATTACATCAAAATTCCCAAAGTTGTCAAAACCCGACTTTCGGTACGCTTGTCGAAAAATTACAAAAGTCACATATTCGAACCCTCATCTCAATACGAGTCTAAGCATATCAATTTTACCAAATTCGGACTCCATTTGCCCATTCAAAACCTTGATTTTCTAAAGTTCAAGCCTATGGCTAAATCCTCCATAAATTGCCCCAAATTCCTCCATTTTCATGATATAATTGCATAATATTACCAATACTAATCATAGTTTAAGTCCATAGTTGGTTACCTGATGATTTCCCTTGAGTTTCTCTTCAAAATCGCCCAAATCGCCGAGACCCAAATGTGTGAAATGTTTCTGAAATTTTTCTAACTTCTAATACACTTAACTCACAGCGATTTTCGTTTCTGCGGATAAAATTCCGCTCCTACGAGTCCGTATCCGCGACCAGAGGGTCGCTTCAGCGATTCCAGGCCTAGCCGGCCAATTCCGCTTCTGCGAGAAAAGGACCGCTTACGCGCGTCCGCTTCCGCGATTGAACCCCCGCTTCTACGAAAACTCCCGCTTCTGCGCACCAGAGTCCGCTCCTGCGGACTCGCCCAGGCGGTCAAGAATCCGCTTCTGCGGACTTTCCCCTTTCTCATTAAGTCCGCTTCTGCGGTCACCCACTCGCACCAGCGACGCCGCTTCAGCGGAAAGGATTCCGCTTCTGCGATGCCAAGCGCTTCTGCGCTCCTCAGTCCGCTCCTGCGGACTCGCCTCCGCGCCCACATTTCCGCAGGGGCGAAAATGACAGAACCAGAACTCTTCAACCTGCAATTTCCATGATTTTCTTCCTTTTAACCATCCGAAAACACCCCGAGGCCCCCGGGACCTCATCCAAACATACCAACACATCTTAATACCTTATTCAAACTTGCTCCAATCCTCAAAACACGTCTAACAACATCAAAACCCATAATTCGCATCGAATTCAAGCCTAAATTCCTTAAAACATTCCGATTTACACAATCAATCAAAAACCCGACCAAACGACGTCCGAATGACCTGAAATTTTGCAGGCACATCCAAAATCACCTAACGGAGCTACTGCAAATGTCGGAATTCCATTCCGACTCCCGGATCAAAATCTCACCTACCGTTCGGATTTCGCCAAAATTCAACCTTAGCCAATTCAAGCCTATTTCTACACCGGGTCTCCAAATTAAATTCCGATCGCTCCCCTTAGTCACAAATCATCTCCCGGAACTAACCGAATCATCAAAACCTGATTCCGAGCCCTCTAACCAAATAGTCAACTCCGGGTTGACTTTCCTTATTCAAGTCTCCTTCAAAAAGGCTATATGCCTCATTTTCAATCCAAATCACTCCTAAATCACCCGATAGACTTTAACACTGATATAACAGCATAAAACATACAATTTCAACATAACGGGGTGGTAATTCCCGTGACGACGGGCCGGGTCGTCACACTTATCTATGCTAAAGTTGTGTTATGATAATTAGGGATCCTCTACGGGGTTGGTATGTTTATCAAACCCATTCTTACTAATGAGTCCCTGAGAACTTTGAACTCGATCATCTTTTTATCATTCCGAGGAGTGTTAAGGCTCGGACCATTATTTCGTTGTTCGGCATATGGCTGGTACCGTTCTTTGTTGAATTTTGATTCCCGATCTGTGTCCCTCGGGGGCTTGGGTGTGAATCTATTAGAATGAACTGAACCCGAGGGAGCTCCTAGCTAGTCGTCCTCTACCCTGATCTTTGAATAGTGACGATTGTGCACATTCGACCATGTCATGGCTAGATACTCGATCAAGTTCTACTTCTATTGTCGAGACGCGACTGAGCTTCTTTCATTCAGACCCTACATAACTGCCTGCATTGCCCAGTCATTGGAGACCGGTGGTAATTCCATTCATTCTATATCAAATCGGGACACAAACTCCCTTATCATCTATCATTCCTTTGCTTAATTTTGAAGACATTACTTTCTCGTGGCCACCTTTATGGCCTCGGTGTGCGCTTTCACAAAGGCATCTTCTAACATAGCAAACGAATCAATAGAGTTAGGAGCTAAGTTGTGATACCAAATTATGGCTCCTTTTGATAGTGTTTGTCCAATTTTTTCAATAAAACCGATTCATTCTTGTCATCATTCAAATCATTTCCTTTGATTCCGCAAGTGTATGAAGCACTATGCTTGTTAGGTCGGTTGTCCCATTATATTTAGGTATATCGGGCATGAAACTCTTGAAAATGGGCATCGAATATGCACTTGGGGGGAATGGTTTTTGTATGAAGTTTTTGGCGTCTAAACTTTTCAAAACTGGAGGTGCCCCTGTATCTGGTCTACCCGGGAGTTATAGATTTCCACCTTCGTACCATTGTATTCAATTTTCTTTTTTTCGGACTCGATCCTCTTAGTTAGTTCCTCGAGTATCCTAATAATCGTAGGGTCAGTCCTCAAGCTACTTTCATTGGGCCTTTCTAGCACTGGTTCAGCACGCTGAGTGTTAACTGGTTCGACTCTATTTGGAGTTATATTCTCACTCTGAAGTTGAGCGATGTCGACTTACTAAGCTTGCAGCATCTCGAATATCACTTGGAGGCTGACTCTCCCTTCTTCCATTCCTGGTGTTCTTTGGTCACCAGGCCGGGCATCCCTATGCACATTCCCTATGGGGTCTGTGCCTGAATTCGCATTTAGAGCATTATGCGAACTAGTATCAACCAGATCCATGTTTGGAACTTCCTCAGGGTTTATGGGCCGCACACCGACCCCTATACCGATGTTTTCTTTAAGACATTCGTTGTCATGAATATGTGCATTTTGTGTGCTAGACATGTTTAAGCCTAAGAATAAAAAAATTTTAACAAGAAAAAGTAAAGACAACGTGTGTAACGAGAATCAGTAAAGAAATATTTACTATTATTTAACCCACGGTGGGCGCTAAACTTGTTACCTAAAAAATAAAAGTAAAAATTAAACTTGATTATTGGTTTTAAAGATATGTGATTTAGTTCAATACCAATTAATAATCAAGAAATATGAGGTAGAAATGAAAGATAGAAGTGAATCAAACCTATGTACTTAGCAGCAGTGACCTCAAGATTAGTGACCTCGAGGTGTCTTAGAGCAGTAAGAACAATTAAATAGGAAAATAAAAATAAGAACAATAAAGCAAAAGGACAATTCTGACGAAGAGTAGGCAAAAAGTAGAGAGTATATTCTTTGCTCAATGATAAGATGGTCTTACAAATGATTGGGGCACCCTTTATATAATATGGAAATTCCTAAATAAGGTATATTTCTATTTATAGTTAGAAATATTCTTGGTCCAGCTGTCTAACAGCGTAGTACAGAATAGTACAATTATATTGTGGGATCTGCGCCATGACTTTTGGAACGTGGTAGGAATCTAATTCGTTCTCGTACAAAACGACAATGACACTATTTCAGGTTTGAACATGACCTCAGTACGCACCGCATTTTACTTTAGAACTCGGGCCTGGTCCCTCGAGCTCGAACTTGATCTTACCCGGACTTGGACTCAGGACGGGCCCTTGAGCCCATATGTCGGAGGCATACGATTTTGTCCGTGCAAGTATTATCCCCAACAAAATATAACTCTTCAACTGAAGAATCCTTTCCAACCAATTCTCTCTCTACCTCCACATAGTCCCACCCTTCCAATACAAACAACTGTTTGGGTAGTGTACACTTGTGGCATGGAGTGAACTTCTCATTACATAGGTAACAAAAATACTTGGATCTTCTCTACTACATTTAAATTGGGAAAATAGTTTTTTTTTGTATCTAAGGCTAGGTGAAGAAATAAAGGTAGATGAATTAGGTTTGGTGAATGGAGTAAGCAAGTAAGATATAGGCTTCGGATCAGGTGACTTTTTAAAGTGCAAGTGATGGGGTAAGGCTTAGTAGTGTTTCTGGGTTCTAGCTTCAGCTACTAGGGCTGCTTCCCATAATCTAGCTAAGCAGAAAGAGTATGGGGATTTTATAGTATAACTAAGTAAGATATTTTTGGCTTAAATCCTCCTAAGAAGCGACTCACAACTTACTTAGTAATAATGGACACTTGGGGTCATTAATTTATTATAAACAGTTTGGAATTTCTTGACAGTGCCTTCATATCGCAGTTATTTTTATATAATCATAAGATCAACAAAAACTTTCCCAAAATTCTCAGTTAATGCTATCAAATTGGTATGGCAGGCAGAATTCAGAGGACTCAGAAGGTAAGGAAAAAAAAGGACGGGGAAAAGGAGAAGCAAAGAACTTTTAGACGAGGAAGAAAAGATTTGTACTATCACTCTATATAACATTTATAATCCTAGATCTGCCTCTGACTCTAGGGTCATGCGAAATGAGTTTTCAATCCTATGCTGCTAATGTAAATAACAAATGTTTAAAAGAAAAATATATGTAACAAATGTTTAATTAAACTTTCCCCTCCAAAAATATTTGGTATTTTTGGATGTAACGACTAGCGAACAACTCGATTATTGGACGATCTAGAGTTTTTAAGTAATATTTGCTCAACTATTTTTAATCCAGATGTTGATACTAAGATGGTTGGGCAGTTGATGTATTTATAAAAATTATTAAATTATCTATATAAGTAATAATATTTAGCTCTAACACTAATAGGTGCTAAATTACCCATAACTCATAATATAGATCCGCCACTGAACTCGATTTCATACTCCAAACAACACTAACAACGAGGGATACTTTATCTACCCAAATCATGTCTTGTATTAGAGGAGACGAAGTGAGAAAATGAGGGAGATTGGAGTCTAAAATGAACAAAATAATTATTGAAATAATTGTTGGAGACTCAAAATATGGACATGCAAGCATGATAACTTATACGTTGTTCCATGAATTTAGGAACTTCTTCTTGTATTATATTATTTGGTCCACATACTGAAATTGATAAAATTCGAGATTATGCAAGATTATACACAAGGGATCATTTTTTGGCTTTTTTTTAACCCGATGTCTCTTATCCTAAGAGGTCTTCCTCCACTAATATGTTTTTTCGAAAAACTCTATTTATTATAGTGTAAAGGGCAGACATGCCTATATTTCTTCTATATAAATTATAAATATAAAATTACTATGTAATTAAGAAGAAATTTGATTACAAATAATAAATATGGTTATAATTAAGTATATCTAGGTAAAATTCCATATAAAAATCCATAAGAGAAATATGTCCGGGCCGGGTATTAAGGAACTCCGGGGCCTGGGCCATCGAAAAAACAAAAGTATTCTTATCTATACATTTGAACATGACACAAAAACGGAGCATGTCTTCTTCATAGGATTTTCCTCTCTCTACTTCTCCTGTTTAGCATAAGAAATAAAAAAAATATTAGCAGTTGAAGATGATGTTATCAGCAGCTACACAGCCCGCCGTGAATTGGGTTCCTGCAATTTCTTCTCAGAAATACTTTTCACCCAAAACTGTCTCCTTTACAAAGCAGCAGCAGTCTCTTTCTCGACCTTTCAATGTCTCAGCACTTAAACCCAGAAGAAATCTTGTCGTCTTTGCATCTTCAGCCGTATCTTTTGCTGAAGAAACATCAACCCAAGATTCTGTCTCCTCAGCTCCTCTTCAAAAAGAGGTAATTTTGGTTCAGTTCTTTACCTTTTTTTTTTTGAATTGTGTGAAGTGAACCATCTGCTAAAATTTGTAAGCTGTTTCACCCAAAGGTGTATCCTAACAGTCAATAAAAATCAGAATGAAGTCCATGGAACCATCTAGGCTCAAATAGAGGCGAACTCAGGATTTGAGCACAAATACGTACGGAGCTGATAACATTCGAGATTATGCAGGATTATACACAAAAGATCTTTTTTGGCTCTCTCTTTAGCCCTATGTCTCTTATCCCTAGGAGTTCTCCACTAGCAGGTTTTTTCGGAAAACTCGTCAGTCGACTCCCCTCCCTCAAACGATTGTCGAACTTCACGGTTATTCATCCATATATGGGTAATCTCCGGCGGTCAGAATATCCACAGTAATGTCTCTGGTAGATTCTCCGGTCGAAATAAGGGAAAGGTCAAAATTCTCGATGGAAACGGAATTTTGCAAATTCTCCCCCGAACTGGAAGATCATTTCGAGATCTTCGAACGTATTCGAGGGTTCAATGTTACTATTGTAACTTCGGCCAACACACAAGATGAGACTTTACCACCGTGGCACCATTATATATTAGTTACTAGCAATAAAATTTGATGTGCAACTCTTTGAAATCATAATAAGTACAATGACCAATTATCCAAGTATAAACAAAAAGAAGTTCTAAAGAAAGAGAACTTACGAAAGAAATCAAGATTAAGGGCATATTAATAGTCATAGAACTAAAGAAGAGTTTCATGCTCTTAGTTACCGTTGTCGAGTCGGAGTTGACAGATATACGCTGCTAGTTTGTCAAAGTGATTGTTGAAGAAGGTTGTGGCACAATGATATGTATTTTTCTATTAGTGGAGCGATAAGTTATAATTTGAAGCTTTTAATTTTAAGGGAGGGATATGAAAAAGATTAAAATTAATTAACTTGACTATTTTATATGAATGCTAAACTACAGTAGAATTCAAGAAAAATATAAAAGTAATAAATAAAGCAGTGATTGTTGAAGAGGGTTATGGCACAACATTTGTATTTTTCTATTTGTGGAGTGATAAGTGCAATTTAAAGCTTTTAATTTTAAGAGAGAATATGACGAAGAATCAAATTAATTAAGTAATACTATACTGTAATGGCTTCAACAAAATATAAAAGTAATAAATAAAGCTCTCTAGTACACTAGTTCAAAGAATTACGTACAAAAAATAGGAAGGAGGAGAAAAGGCTTAAGATAGTCTCGAACCCACATCATCCACCGGCAAAAAGAGGAAACTAAAGTGCCCCAATAACCATTCCTTCCGTCTGCCTTTTTGTGTGTGGGGGAACAAGTAAAATATTTAAGGATTCCCAGCTGTATCTACATATATATAGAGAGAGAGGGGGCTTGGTGGCAATTGACTTGAGCCTTGGTGTTTGCTTCCTTTCAAGGTCTCAAGTTCGAAACCCATTAAGTGCAAACAATTTCTGAGGGCCATCGGACTAGGTAAAACCTGAATTAACCGTGGTGCACTTGTGAAAAACTCCTTGCTGAGGGCCTCTGCACCCCTGGGATTAGTTCGGACTCTTAGAGACTCTGATACTCGGTGCAAATAAAAAAATATATATATATATATAAAGAGAGAAAGAGAGAGTGAGAGTTTTTGCCGAGACTAACGGGATCCCGTGACCCCTCAACCCGCAACGTATGTCCGCATCTAGGCTCAATGTTTCAAGAAAATGGAATGATAGATGGAGAGCCTACAGATAACATTAAGTAGGACGGTTGAAATGGATGAGTGCGATAGGAGTATTATTGATAGGTACCAAAATGAAAGGCAAGCTCTATAGAATGAGTATAAGGCCGGCAATGTTGTATGAGAGTGATTGTTGGGCATCTTAAACGGTTAAGCCCAGCATATCCACAAGATGAGCTTCGCGGAGATAAGGATGTTACAGAAGGCCAAGGAGCATATATAGAGGATATATGAGAGAACATCACTTAAGATGGTTACATTGGCCTCCAGATGCACGGGTTCTTAGATGTGAAAACATGGAGATTGAAGGTTTTAAAAGAGGAAGCCGTGGCACTAAAATTACATGGAAAGAAGTTATTTTAAAAGATTTAGAAAAAATGGATGTTGAAAATTCATATAACTGATATCAAGAAGAAGAGTAGTGCTTATCAGAAAAGTCGTAGTAGATTAGAGATATAACCACTAGAATATATTAGAGAACCCCTGGTGTTAGATAATCCTTAAGTACGGAGTATTGTTATGATATTGAGGATTCATAGAGCCGATGGCTCCTAGCTTCGAGTTTAGGCGTATTTGTTATCTTTTTCTTGGACCAAATTGATAGATAGAAGTTCAATCCACTACATCTGTTTGCTTGAATACTTTGATTTGTTTAGTCATGTAATATCTTTATTGTGGTGTTTGACTTTTATATAGTTAGTTATATTTGCAACGTTTTCAGTCTGGCGTGTGACTCTTACTATCTGATGTATGTACAGAAGCTTGGAGTGGTAGTTAAGCCGCTGGATAAACCTAGGCTAGTGTTGAAGTTTATTTGGATGGAGAAGAACATTGGGATTGCACTGGACCAGGTAATTCCTGGTCATGGTACGATTCCGTTGAGCCCCTATTATTTTTGGCCTAGAAAAGATGCTTGGGAGGAGCTTAAAATCATGCTGGAGGGTAAACCTTGGATATCACAGAAGCAGATGATTATTCTTCTTAATCAGGCTACCGATATCATCAATTTGTGGCAACAGAGTGGTGGTGATTTAGCCTAAGCCTTCATAGAACAAGATCTATGTATTATGCTGCCACTGTACGTCATCATTTTGTTTGCTATCGTGCTTATTATGTGACACATGTCGTTGTAACTTGTTTCACTCAAAAGGTCAGTCGAACTTATTCAATTTGATTGATTTGATTTTCCTCTATTTTCTTATGATACTAGTTTTGGTTCTGCTTCATGAACATTTACATCTAACGAAAAACAAAATAAAGTTGTACTGATGGTGGGAATTTGGCTAGAATTCGGATGAACATATGGTTTGAGATAAATCTGGATAAGAACACCCGTTGGCCTCTAATAATCGGCCTGAGAAATAGATTTCTGAGGTACATTTTTTTTTCTTTTTTTTTTGTAGAGTGAAATCAACATTTTCTAGTTTAACGCAATTGCAAACTTTTAGAGCCGTAACTGTATCCACTGCTTACTTTGAATATGGTTGTCTAGATTTTCAATGAAACAATTTACTGCAGAACTGTTGTCTGCGTATGGTTTGATGAAAAAAATGTAATTTTGTTTTTGGAATGTGTCTGCAATCAGAGTTTTCCTGCCAAAGTAAATGTTTGTGAAGGAAAGTAAACGTAATGGCTAAGCAGTAAATACACAAAAGGAGCCAAATTTTTTGATCATATTGCTGTGATAGGACATTAAGAATGGCTTTCCTCTGAAATTAACATTTGGTGGACAAGGACCTATTCCATTTGCAGTTTTTGTGTAGGAAAAGCACCTACAGATGATCCAAACAACCTTTCCTTTTTGGATTAAGTTAATCTTCTAGAAATGTTAGCAATCAAAAAGAATCTCTGGAATTTTTTATTAAAAGAAATGTGAGTATTTCATTGTTTCTTCTTTGTCTTTTTTTTTTTCCAAAGTCCTCATTTGGGATTTATTATGATCTATTTCCTGCAAATCACATTGTGTTTGTCATTGGGATGCTCAGGATATCTGAAGTCCATCGTCTTTGTTATTGATTCTGATTTGTGAACATCTCATAGCACCCCTTCTTTTATACCAAACTTTGTTTTGTAATACCCAATGTTCCAGTTGAAACAATATAATTTTATCCATTATATTAACTGTTCAGTTTTTGTGGTTTATTCTGGAGTTACTAATGCTTTTCCTTTTTTTTTTGTTTTTTTTTCCTATTCTCGTTCTTGCGACGAGGGTCGATTGGAAACAGCCTCTCTGCCCTATCGGGTAGGGGTAAGGCCTGCGTACATATTACCCTCCCCAGACCCCACCCTGTGGGACTATACTGGGTAGCTGTTGTTGTTGTTATATTAACTGTGGAAGGAAAGAGAAGTAACTATTAACTCCTAACTTTTTTTCTATACATATGGTGATTAATCCTATAAATAGAAAATTCTATGTACAAATTTATACATAAGAAACTTCATGCAATAACTCTCACTTATCAAACAAAAAGAGAAAATTTAACATTGATGAAATTTCTGTGCTTATTTTGAAAAGCGTCATCTCCTGAATTTCATATTTGCGTAATCTATGACTTTGATCTATATTCACTTGCACATATTCTGTTTGCTGAAATAATTTGCAGAACTGAGCTGGTTATTTTATAGCTAAGCATCCCCCCCCCCCCACCCCCTCAACGTCAAAGAAAAAAAGAGGAAGAAAGGTTACTAATTACTCTGAGCACTGAATGAGAAACATACGAATAATATGATCGGAAGCCAGCAGTTCATCCCCTAATGGAATTTGTCATATACAGCTACGTTTGCACTTATTTTTCCAGGTCACTTAGTCGTAGGGGTGGGCATAGTTTGGGCAAACCCGAAATTCAAACTGAAATCCGAATTTTTTAGATATTTGGTTTGGATTTACGGATTGGATTTTGGATTTAATTTTTAAATTTTTTGGATTTCGTATTGGATGTTGGATTTGGTACTTTGGATTATTGAATATCCGAAAATCCGAAAATTGTATACTTTATATTTAGTCCATTATCTATATGTCAATAATAATGAGCTAAATACCCTATCCATTAGATATTATTTCATATATGCAATATTAATTACTAAGTTACTGTCAGAATACTTTTTATTTGGACATGATTTTACTATTGCTACTTCTTATCGGTCGAATTAGTGTCCCCGTTGCATTTTCCTTAATTTATTACTTGAAAACTTTATTTGGATGATTGCGGTGAGAATAAGTAACTTTTCAGGAAATTTTATATGAGTACTTTTTTGGATATTCATTTTTGTAAAATGAAGAAACATATCAACTTATAAGCTAAAAATCGAAAATCCAAAATATCCAATCCGATTAATCCAAAACTGAACTTAAGAAATTCGATCCAATCCGAGCTTATTTGGATTGTCATTTCTTCAATCCGAAAACCGAAAATCTAAACCGAAATTTTATATCTAATCCGAACTGCCCGAACGGCCACCCTTATTTTGTCGGATAATGCTAATTCTTTTCTGATCACGTGATATCTCTCGGTAACTTTATCCTTGCACAATCTCATATCTTCTGGTTGCGCGAATACTAATATGATTTCCTATCTGTAATGCTTGAAACTCTAATTTCCTTTTAATGCTTAGCATCAGGCAATTGGATTGTTTACCTACATCTAATTTGTATGCTTAAGCTGCTTATGTACTTTGTTAATATCTGCCTTCACCTGTAATAGTCAAAATGTCATGCCTAGACAGAGAGTGTTTTCACAATATCATTTTAGCATGTCGTGTCTTGTCCAGATCCTACTTGATGTTTTGAATGCTTTTATATCATCTGGAGATGTTCATAATCAAATCTGCTTGAGAAGCCAGTCGTATGTCATTAAGGATGCGCGGGAATTGACTGCCATTCAGCTCCTATCTCTGGAATCCAGAGTCTGAATTGACGGAGGAGGCACGTCACTGCATGATTTTGCCAGGGCTTCTGAGCTCCAAATTGCGAACTCGATATTTTAAAAGAGGGAAGAGCATTTGGTCACCTTCAAAAGTTCGGCGGCGAAGACTCAGATTGATTACCTTCTTCTCAGAAGGAGCGATAGAGGCTTACGGAAGGACTGCACGGTTATTCCGGGGGAGTCCCTTTCGACTCTTCATAGACTCCTAGTGATGGATGTTGGCCTCTGGGTGAAGAGGAAGAGGAGTGCTCGGGGACAACCGCGGATTAGATGGGGTGCTCTGACTAAGGAGAAAGCCTAGGAGTTGGAGAGGAGGTTAGTTGATGGTGGAGCTTGGAGAAGTTCTGGGGAAGCGGACGCAATGTGGTCAGAGACGGCGAACTTGGTTAGGGAGGTAGCACGGGGTGTGCTCGGGGTAGCCAAAGGCTATTCGGGCAGACATCAGGGTGACTGGTGGTGGAACGATGTAGTCCAAGAAAAAGTGGAGGTGAAGAAGGCGGCGTTTGCTAGGTTGGAAGGGAGCTCTAGCGAGGATGAAAGGAGAGTGAACAGGGAGATCTACAAGGTAGCGAGGAAGGAAGCAAAGCTGGCGGTTACGGAAGCTAAAAACACGGCGTTTGGTCGCATGTACGAGGAATTAGGGGAGAGAGGCGGGGACATGAAGTTATTCCAGTTAGCTAAAGTAAGGGAGAGGAAGGCGCGGGATCTAGACCAAGTCCGGTGCATCAAGGACGAGGATGGTAGAGTTCTGATGGGAGAGTCTCAAGTCAAGCAGAGGTGGCAGACGTACTTTCGAGATCTACTTAACGAGGAGGGGGTTCGAAATATAGAGCTAGGGGAGCTGGGGTATTCAGAGCATCATAGAGACCTTGGGTACTGCAGGCGCATTAGGGTGGTGGAGGTCATGAGGACTTTGCGTAGGATGAGTAGGGGCCGAGCGACCGGGCCTGTAGAGATCCTGGTGAAATTCTAGAAATGCATGCCTATGTAGGAGTGGAGTGACTCTCCAGGTTGTTCAATGTGATCTACAGGACCAAAAGGATGCCAGAGGAGTGGAGGTGGAGTACGGTGGTGCCCTTGTACAAGAACAAAGGGGATATCTAGTGTTGCAACTACTATAGGGGTATCAAATTAATAAGTCACACCATGAAGGTTTGGAGCGGGTGAGAAAGATGACATTTATATCGGTGACCCAGTTCGGTTTCATGCCGGGTCGCTCCACTACAGAAGCTATCCACCTTGTCAGGAGATTGGTAGAACAGTTCAGAGATAAGAAAAAGGACCTACACATGGTGTTTATCGACTTGGAGAAGGCATATGACAAGGTCCCAAGGGAGGTGCTATGGAGGTGCCTGGAGGCGAAGAGCGTGTCGGAAGCCTACATCAGAGTAATCAAGGACATGTACGGTGGAGCTAAGACTAGGGTTAGGATGGCGGGCGGTGACTCGGACCATTTCTCGGTGGTTATGGGGCTTCATCAAGGATCGGCGCTTAGCCCTCTCTTGTTTGCCTTGGTGATGGATGCATTAACTTGACATATTCAGGGGGTGGGCCTCGGTGCATGCTATTTGCTGATGACATAGTATTGATAAACGAGACGAGGGTCGGTGTGAATGAGAAGCTAGAGGTATGGAGATAGACTCTCGAGTCTAAGGGTTTCAAAATAAGCAGATCTAAGACTGAATACCTGGAAAGTAAGTTCAGCGCCGAGCCGAGTGAAGTAGGCATGGACGTAAAGATTGGATCTCAGGTCATAACCAAGAGGGATAGTTTCAGATATCTTGGGTCGGTGATTCAGGGGGATGAAGAGATTGACGAGGATGTCACTCATCGTATAAGAGCGGGGTGGTCGAAGTTGAGGCTTCCATCAGAAGTCCTGTGTGACAAGAAAGTGCCACTGAAACTCAAGGGGAAATTTTATAGAGTTGTGGTTAGACCTGTCATGTTGTATGGGGAGGAGTGCTGGCCGGTGAAGAACTCTCATGTTCAGAGAATGAAGGTTGGGGAGATGAGGATGCTCAAGTGGATGTGTGGACTCACCGGGTTAGATAAGATTAAGAATGAAGTTATTCGAGAGAAGGTGGGGGTGGCCCCGGTGGATGAGAAGATGCGTGAAGCGAGGCTCAGGTGGTTCGGGCATGTGCGGAGGAGAAGTCCTGATGCCCCGGTGAGAAGTTGTGAGCGACTGGCGGTGGTCGGCATGAGGCGAGACAGAGGGAGGCCTAAGAGGTATTGGGGAGAGGTGATTAGGCATGACATGGCTAGGATGCGGAATTCCGAGGACATGACCTTTGATAGAGAAGTCTGGAGGTCTAGTATCAGTATTGTAGAATAGGGGCTCCTAGAATTTCTCGTACTCCTTTCCCGAGGTTGGGTAAGGCTTGTCAGGGCGACTCTTAGATGAGGCGTGCATTGGATTGTGTCCCACTTATGTTAGTTATTTATGATAGTTACTGTTTGATATTATTGCATGCCATTTTATGTAAAATTATGTTTAGATAACTATTTACGCGATTTCTACCGGAATTACTAATGTTCTTTTGTTTTTGTTTTTGTTTTTGTTGTTGCTTCCCCTTTCCTTCTCTGAGCCGAGGGTCGATTGGAAACAACATCTTTGCCCTTTCGGGTCGGGGTAAGGTCCGTCTACATATGACCCTCCCCAGACCCCACATCGTGAGACTATACTGGGTAGTTGTTGTTGTTGTTGTTGTATCGTTGCTTGATTCCTTATTCTGCCTCTCTACCTTCTCAAGGTAGGGGTAAGGTCTGAGTACACATTACCCTCCCCACATTCCACCCGTGAGATTCTTTTTTCTACACGATAAGATATGAATGACGAGAGACAGTTTTAAAAGAAAGAGAAACAAAACAAAGTATGATAGTAAAAAAAATGTTATACTCTGCAATTCTGTGTGTCTGCATTGTAGAATGCCTGCTATTATTGTGCACCAAGCAGGAGAAATTACCTGTTTAGACTACTCTGTAGTGCTTTATGATTCTACCTTCAATGTTTTTTCTGATATGTTTTTCCATTTTACAACTATGTGATGCTGTTAGTTGTTTATATCATCGGACATGCTATCTTGTTGCTATGATGTTGAACAACAGATCGGAAACATCCTCTATACCTTCTCACGGTAGGGGTAAGGCTGTGTATACACTATCCTTCCAAGATCCCACTTGTGATATTACACTGAGTTTTTTGTTATTAGTTGTTGTGTTGAACAACAATTGATACGAATAGTATTCTGTTGCATCTTTCTTCTTCCGGCGAAGCTTGTTGGTAATTGACTGGCCTTACTCTTTGATAACATATTATGCCTTCTCTCAACATCCCCGGTCTTAAGGTGCAATGAACAAATTCTGCATTATATTACTCTATATATACAGTCTCTCGTCCTTCTCTTTGCACAAATTGAGAATACTAGATTCATTTGCGTAGCATGACTATTCCCTGTGGTCAATCCAAAGGCATATGATTGACTGGTATTTACATTTTTGGAGAACATAGTCCGTGAAAATTTAAATATAAACGTAATTCTGGTTGTCAAGGTGTTTGTTGCAGCATAGAGAACATGATATACAAGTTGATTTGATTGGAAGTCTGGACCTGCTTTAAGCTTGTTTTTATTTACTGCCTAAACAAAACAAACTGTGCAAAAAGGAAATTGGAAATGATTTTGTACCAAGAGGGCACGAGAAATACGCCATCCCAAAATCTGAAATTCCATAAAACTAGTTTAAAATTTATTTAAGTGACTTGTTTTAAAAACGCAATTGTGGGCATAGAAGGGCAGGGGCGTATGTAGGGGAGGGTCTATGGGGCACCTAAATTGATGCTTGTTATTACAATGTATTTGTAAAATAATTCTGGAAATATAAATAAATACAAATAAGTATATGCATAAACAGAAATGAAGAAACCAATTCGAGCCCACTGAATTCACAGTGTTTTCTTAAGGAATTTAATCCCCTCCTAGTACCCAAGGTTATGGATTATTTCCTCCCAGGATAGAACGAATTACACACTGGTGTAGTGGTACTGCAAACCCCAGTGTTTCAGTGAACACAAAGTTTGGTAGCAAATCACACTTACTTTTTGCTTTGTTTGATGCTAAAAGTATGCATAAGAAAGGAGGAGAAACTCAGAAATTCGTAGTGAAATTCTGAGCAGAATAGTGTTGTATTTATAGCCAAAAGTTGGCCTGAAATCTGAAGAGTCTTTTCAGAATGACTGTTTCTGCAAAACTGCTACAACATAAATGCCATTGCATAAATGGCCATTTACTCAATAATAAAGAGGGAAAATAAAGAGGGAAAATTGATGGGTAGTTAATTTTCTATTACAAAAACAGAAAAAACTGAAATTTGGATTTAATATTAATATTTATTTAATATTAATATTCTGTTATTAAAATAAATATTTTAATAACATTTCTGTTAATATTTTACTATTAACAAATAAATTTGGTCCAAAAAGTTAATCAATCGATCGATCATTTGACCAAATCCAAATCCAAATCCAAATCCAAATCCGAATCCGAATCCGAATCCGAATCCGAATCCGAATCCGAATCCGAATCCGAATCCGAAGCCGAAGCCGAAGCCGAAGCCGAAGCCGAAGTCGAAGCCGAGCCGAGCCGAGCCGAGCGAGCGACGACGACGACGGCGCGAGGCTTGCTTTCTTCTCAACTCTTTAAGAGCTAGAAGAAGAGCAATTGCTTATATACCCATAAAAAACCTCTTCCTCTTCCGATATGGGACAATGCCCATTTACCAAGGAGAGGGAAATTAAAATTTTACTCAAAATTTCATTTCCCTCCATTTCCCATTCACCCTCTTTTAACTCTTTAATATATTAATTAAATATATTAAAAACCCAACAATCCCCCACATGAATGGGGAATGGCTATATCATGGAAGTATGCATGAAAAACTGTGTGATTCGCAAGTAAGGATTAATTGCATCTGGATAAGTAGGTTTCCCTTTGAACTTTCCGTAGTGAACTTATGTCGGATATACTCGATCAATCGGTAGATTTGATATCTTTGAACCGTCGAACTTTGGTGTATACCTAGACAACCACAAGTCACACAACCAACCCTTAACCGTCTTTGGTTCTCATTGTTGTGTTCGTTTCAGCCATGAACACCGCCTGGTTTCATAAGTGCGTAGAGAACTGGCCTTACAAAATTCTCCTTGAAGCGGCTAACACTTCACACTTACATAGGTGATTCCTAAACGTGTCATCCCGTAGATACACTATTTGATATACCCCGTATCAAATTTAGAAATCATTAAAAAGCCTTAATGATTTATCCTTGGTACTGAACATTGTCTTATAAGAGAATGGACCAAAAGTTTATTTGACAATGTTGAACCGTCATAAATGACTTTGTTTGATCTCATTGAACCTTGATCTTGGGATCTCCAGTCTTCTAGGTAGAGTTACTGCCACTATGACTTGTTCTCGGCCACAGTCCCATTCCCCTTGATGGTTTCTCAACTACATCTCTAGTTAGGCCTTTTGTAAGTGGATCCGCCACATTATCACTTGACTTTACATAGTCAATCGTGATAATTCCTCTAGAGAGTAATTGTCTAACGGTTTTATGTCTTCGTCGTATATGACGAGATTTACCGTTATACATAACGCTCCCAGACCTTCGAATTGCGGCTTGACTTTCACAGTGTATGCATATTGGTGCCAAGGGTTTGGGCCAAAATGGAATATCTTCCAAGAAATTCCGGAGCCATTCAGCTTCTTCACCGGCTTTATCCAAGGCTATGAACTCAGCCTCCATTGTAGAGCGGGCAATACAAGTTTTTTTGGACGACTTCCAAGATACCGCTCCTCCACCAATGGTGAATACATATCCACTTGTGGACTTGGAATCAGTTGATCCGGTGATCCAATTTGCATCACAATATCCCTCAATGACCGCAGGATATTTATTGTAGTGCAAAGCAAAGTCCCGGGTATGTACTAAGTACCCCAAAACTCGTTTCATGGCCATCCAATGAGATTGACTTGGATTGCTCGTATATCGACTCAATTTACTTATAGCACAGGCTATATCCGGTCGTGTACAGTTCATGATGTACATTAAGCAACCCAACACACGAGCATAATCCAATTGTGATATGCTTTGGCCTTTGTTCTTTGCTAATGCAAGATTCACGTCAATTGGAGTCTTTGCAACTTTAAAGCCCAAGTGCTTGAATTTTTCAAGTACTGTCTTGATATAATGAGATTGTGACAACGCCAGACCTTGAGAAGTCTTATGGATCTTAATTCCTAGAATTAAATAAGCAACTCCCAAGTCTTTCATATCAAACTTGCTAGTTAGCATACGCTTAGTAGCATTTATATTGGCAATGTCATTACTCATTATGAGCATATCATCCACATATAAGAAAACAATGACTATGTGATTTGGAACATTTTTAATGTACACACATTTATCACATTCATTTATCTTAAACCCATTTGACAACATTGTTTGGTCAAATTTATCATGCCATTGTTTGGGTGCTTGTTTTAATCCGTAAAGGGACTTAACAAGTCTATAGACCTTCTTTTCTTTACCTGGAACCACAAACCCTTCTGGTTGTTTCATGTAGATTTCTTCCTCCAACTCTCTATTTAAGAAAGTCGTCTTAACATCCATTTGATGAATTTCAAGACCATAAACTGCAGCTAACGTTACTAACGTTCGTATGGACGTAATTCTTGTAACTGGAGAGTATGTATCAAAATAATCAAGACATTCTCGTTGTCTATACCCTTTGACCACAAGTCTTGCCATATATTTGTCAATAGTGCCATCATCTTTAATTTTCCTCTTAAAGATCCATTTAGAACCCAACGGTTTGTTTCCAGGAGGAAGATCAACCAATTCTCATGTATGGTTGTTCAATATAGATTCTATTTCACTATTGACCGCCTCTTTCCATAACAATGATTCCGAAGAAGACATAGCTTCTTTAAATGTTTGAGGCTCATTTTCCAATAAGAAAGTCACAAAATCTGGTCCAAATGAAGTAGACGTTCTTTGACGTTTACTACGCCTTTGATCTTCCTGGTTAAGTGTACTTTCTTTTGCTTCTTCCCGAGGTCGTTTAGATCCTTCACTAATCGACTCACATTCCTTTTTGTACGGATATATATTTTCAAAGAACTCAGCTTTATCTGATTCTATAACCGTATTATTATGAATGTCGGGATTTTCTGATTTATGAACCAGAAATCGATATGCTTTACTATTAGTCGCATATCCTATGAAAACACAATCAACGGTTTTCGGTCCTATTTTTACCCTTTTGGGTTTAGGAACTTGCACTTTTGCCAAACACCCCCACACTTTAAAATAATTCAAGTTGGGCTTCCTTCCTTTCCATTTTTCATATGAAATTGATTGTGTTTTGCTATGGGGTACTCGATTTAGTATTCGGCTAGCCGTAAGTACGGCTTCCCCCCATAAGTTCTGTGGCAAACCATAACTTATCAATAATGCGTTCATCATCTCCTTTAATGAACGATTCTTTCTTTCTGCAATCCCATTGGATTGGGGCGTGTAAGGGGCCGTTGTTTGATGAATAATTCCATATTCTAAATATATTTGTTCAAAAGGAGATTCATATTCACCACCCCTATCACTTCTTATCATTTTGATTTTCTTGTTAAGTTGTGTTTCAACTTCATTTTTGTATTGCTTGAATGCGTCTATTGCTTCATCTTTACTATTAAGTAAGTAAACATAGCAATATCGAGTACTATCGTCAATAAAAGTTATGAAATACTTCTTTCCACCGCGAGATGGTATTGACTTCATGTCACAAATATCTGTGTGAATTAAGTTTAAAGGATTTGAATTCCTTTCAACCGACTTATAAGGATGTTTAACATACTTAGATTCCACACATACTTGACATTTTGATTTGTCACATTCAAATTTAGGCAATGCTTCCAAATTAATCATTTTCCGTAAGGTTTTATAATTGACATGACCCAAACGTATATGCCATAATTCATTTGACTCAAGTAAGTAAGACGAAGCTGAAATTTTATTATTATTCTCAATGACCATTACATTCAGCTTGAAAAGGCCCTCAGTGAGGTAACATTTTCCTACAAACATTTCGTTCTTACTTATTACAACCTTATCGGAAACAAAAACACATTTAAAACCATTCTTAACAAGAAGTCCAGTAGAGACTAAATTCTTCCTAATCTCGGGAACATGAAGGACGTTGTTCAACGTCACCACTTTGCCGGAAGTCATTTTTAGAAATATCTTCCCACATCCTTCAATATTGGCCTTAGAAGCATTTCCCATAGAAATCGTCTCGTCGGGTCCAACAGGAGCATAAGTAGAAAACGCTTCTCTAACTGCACAAACATGGCGAGTGGCTCCAGAATCAATCCACCACTCTCTAGGATTGCCTACCAAGTTGCATTCGGAAAGCATGGCACATAAGTCATCAACATCATCATGCTTTTCAACCATGTTTGCTTGACCCTTCTTCTTGCCTTTCTTCGGAGCACGACACTCCGGAGATTTGTGTCCGGGTTTTCCATAATTGTAGCAGTTTCCACTGAACCGCTTCTTGCTTGGGTTGTATTTTGGTCCAGAAGCCTTCTTCCTCTTCTTGTTCTCTTCAACAATATTTGCTCCCATTATTGTTGAGTTTCCACGGCCTCTCTTTTCAGTAGCTTTATTGTCCTCTTCGATTCTCAACCGAACAATGAGATCTTCAAGGGACATCTCCTTGTGTTTGTGTTTCAAGTAGTTTTTGAAGTCCTTCCACAAAAGAGGCAACTTCTCAATCATTGCTGCTACTTGGAATGCTTCATTGATAACAAGACCTTCAATGAAATTTTCATTAGTAAAAATACTAATGTTACTACTTTCAACATCAATATTAATTTGATTTATACCTTCAGCAAGGAGATCGTGAATAATCACTTGCAATTCCTGGACTTGGGTAATAACGGACTTGCTATCTACCATTTTGTAGTCCAAAAACTTTGCAGCAACAAACTTTTTCAACCCGGCATCTTCAGTTTTGTATTTCTTTTCAAGCGCAGTCCACAGTTCCTTTGACGTTTCTACGCCACCGTAGACATTATACAAAGAATCTTCCAGCCCGCTTAGAATATAATTCTTGCATAAAAAATCTGAATGCTTCCACGCCTCAACGACGAGAAAGCGTTCAGTTTCTAGAGTTTCGTCGGACAACACAGGAACATCTTCCTTGATGAACTTCTGGAGACTCAGAGTAGTCAAATAGAAGAACATCTTTTGTTGCCAGCGCTTGAAATCAATCCCGGAAATTTTTCCGGGTTTCTCCGCCGGCGCCAATGCTGCCGGAGTCGTTCGGCTTGTTGAGGTATTAGCAGTCACCATTGGAACAGCCTGGTTCTCATTCTCGTTAGTCATTTCTGTAAAAGAATGACACAAATATTAAAATCACGTAGATTTTAATAGAGTACAAAACCACAAAGGTTTTACTCTTCCAGAAATAATAAAAACAAATACAGAAATATAATTAAATTCCTTAAGTTTGTTATTACAATGTATTTGTAAAATAATTCTGGAAATATAAATAAATACAAACAAGTATATGCATAAACAGAAATGAAGAAACCAATTCGAGCCCAATGAATTCACAGTGTTTCCTTAAGGAATTTAGTCCCCTCCTAGTACCCAAGGTTATGGATTATTTCCTCCCAGGATAGAACGAATTACATACTGGTGTAGTGGTACTGCAAACCCCAGTGTTTCAGCGAACACAAAGTTCGGTAGCAAATCACACTTACTTTTTGCTTTGTTTGATGCTAAAAGTATGCAGAAGAAAGGAGGAGAAACTCAGAAATTCGTAGTGAAATTCTGAGTAGAATAGTGTTGTATTTATAGCCAAAAGTTGGGCTGAAATCTGAAGAGTCTCTTCAGAATGGCTGTTTCTGCAAAACTGCTACAACATAAATGCCATTGCATAAATGGCCATTTACTCAATAATAAAGAGGGAAAATAAAGAGGAAAAATTGATGGGTAGTTAATTTTATGTTACAAAAACAGAAAAAACTGAAATTTGGATTTAATTAATATTTATTTAATATTAATATTCTGTTATTAAAATAAATATTTTAATAACTTTTCTGTTAATATTTTACTATTAACAAATAAATTTGGTCCAAAAAGTTAATCAATCGATCGATCATTTGACCAAATCCAAATCCAAATTCAAATCCGAATCCGAATCCAAATCCAAATTCGAATCCGAATCCGAATCCGAATCCAAAGTCGAAGCCGCAGCCGAGCCGAGCCGAGCCGAGCGAGCGACGACGACGACGACGACGGCACGAGGCTTGCTTTCTTCTCAACTCTTTAAGAGCTAGAAGGAGAGCAATTGCTTATATACCCATAAAAAACCTCTTCCTCTTCCGATATGGGACAATGCCCATTTACCAAGGAGAGGGAAATTAAAATTTTACTCAAAATTTCATTTCCCTCCATTTCCCATTCACCCTCTTTTAACTCTTTAATATATTAATTAAATATATTAAAAACCCAACAATGCTCTCCTCCGCAGATCATGCATAGTATTTTTTTTAAAAATATGTGTGTGCTTCCTAGCTCAAAGTATCATATCATGCGGTGATTATTGGATACTCAGTTGCGAGTTCAAACCTTATATTAAGTACTTTTTTCTTTCTTCGTTTTTTTTGTTTCTAATAATAAACCAAACGGAGAAAGAAATATGTATATTAAAATTAGTAATAACGGATGATGTAGCATATAGTCAATGAGTTCAATTGATTCCAATAATGAATTCAATATGCTAACGCGAGATAGATTAGCACAGCGGATGCAGATTGGGGACTTAAGGTGTATGCTTTGTAAAGCAATGCCCAAGACCATTGAACGTCTATATTTTTAATGCATAATATCAGCTATTATATGGAAGAAGATTCTGCAGTGGCAAGGCTTGGTAAGGCAATCGATTGCATGGAAAATAGAAAAAGAATGGGCAAAGAAACATGGGAAAGGGAAATCAGCTGAAGCATAAATTTATAGGATGGCACTTGCAACTACTATTTACGCTGTATGGATAGAGGAATATCGAGTATGTGATGATCCAAAAGGTCATAACTTATTTTTATATTTAATTATGTGTTTTGAGGCCTTGAAAACCTCTTTTAGCCTCGTCTCGATTTGTGTGCACAATCCGGTCGTGTAGCCAGATAGCTTAAATATGAAAATTTGTGAAAGAGGATAAGTTTTGATTATAATATGAGTTAATTTGACTTTGGTCAATATTTTGGTAAACGGATTCGGACCCGTGATTCGACGCTCCCGGGGGGTCTATAGGAAAACATGGGACTTGGGCGCAGGCTCGGAATCAAATTTCGAGGTCCCAAGCTCGAGAAATAAATTTTTGAAAGAAATTATTTAAGGAAATTGGAAATGGAATTTGATTAGAACATGTTAGTATTGGGCCGTATTTTGGTTCCGGCACCCGGTAGAGGTCTTATATATGGTTTAAGTCATTTCTGTAAAATTTGGTAAAAATGGACGTCGTTTGACGTGATTCAGATCTAAATTGCTAAATTTGATATCTGATGAAGTATGAGAAAAAGTTCTTGATTTTGAGTTTTGATTCATTGTCATTGAGGTTATTTTGGCGATTTGATCGCAAGGATAAACTTGCATTATGTTATTGAGTTAGTACCTGTGTTTGGTTAGGAGCCTCGAGGGCTCGGGAGTGTTTTGGGAAGTTTTGAACTTGAGAAAAGTTGCAGATTTCTGTTGTTAGTGCCCAGAGAGTTTACTTAACGTTCGCGTGGACCCACTCGCAAACGCGTAAGCCAAAAATCCCAGAAGCCTATTTTCTTCTTCGCGAACGCGAAGGTTGAGACGCGAACGCGAAGCTGAGGGGAAAAGACCCTTCGCGAATGCGTCCCTTCCACTCGCGAACGCGTAAGGTTGAGGGGAGGGGTCACCAGTTGTGGATCGCGAACGTGTCCCTTCCACTTGCGAACACGTAAGGTTGATGGGAGGGGTCACCAGTTGTGCATCGCGAACTCTGCCACTGGCCTGCAAACGTGAAGGCTCGAGGGGCCAAAGCTTTGCAAACGCAAGCCTGATGTCGCGAATGCGAATGTCACCAAAGCTGGACTCATCGCGAACGCGACAGGCCTATCGCGAACGTGATGAAGGCTTGTCCAATGATTTTAAAACAGAAGCAAAATGATAGTCTTCATAATTTTCGTAACTTTTGCTTCCAAACTCAAAATTACGCAATTTTTGAAAGAGGATTTCACCACAAACTCATAGGTATGCAATCTTAGACTCATTTCCTTCAGTTTCCATTAACACCCATTAGATTTTTAGGCTTAAAACATGAGACTAAGGGTAGAAAATTAGAAATTTGGGTAGAGTTAGGGCTTTGGTTAAGTGTGGTTTAGACCTCGTTTTGGAGTCGAATTCTGAAAATAATTATAAATTTAGGCTCGTGGGTGAATGTGTGATTTGAATTTGGTCTGAACCTCCTATTTTGACCAAGTAGGCCCGGGGTCGATTTTTGAATTTTTGGGAAGAATGATTAAAAAGCTTTAAATTAGCATTGAAATTGGATTGTTTAGCATTTATTATTGTTATTGACTCGATTATGCATAGATACGATTGTGTTGGAGCCTAATTCTAAAGGAAAGGCAGTTTTTGAGGATTGAGTTGGCCTTAAAAGTTCGAGGTAAGTGTTTGGTCTAACCTAAGCTTGAGAGACTATGAGTTGTGTCCTAATTGTTATTTACTTCTTGTTGAGTACGATGTATAGGTATGGTAACGAGTATCTATACATTAGTGTCAAGCATGACCGTGAGTCTTATATTGTGATTTTCATGAATTTCGTTGTGTTATTTAAGCCTTGGTGAAGATTTCTATTTGTTGTGTAAAGTTGGGGAAAGAATTGTGACTTATGAACTTTGATGAACGCTGGCTTCAGTTGTATAGCAAAAGAAATCATTATGTTGCCCTCCTTGTCAGGCTATTTGTTGAGTTGTGGTTCCCTTACATAGTGTTCTTTACCGATGTTACAGATGCTTAGGTTGACGATTCTTTGTGTTAGGTGTTGTAACGAGTTGGGTTATAGCCGAGGTAGTTAGGTGTTATAACGGGTCGGGTTATAGTTGAAGTAGTTAGGTGTTGTAACGAGTTTGGTTATAGCTGAGGTAATTGGGCGTTGTAACAAGTTTGGTTATAGTTGAAGTAGTTAGATATTGTAACAAGTTTGGTTATAGCTATTTCTTAGTTGCCGGAATGTTTGTTGATGTTATTATTTCCTTGTCGGGATTCCTTGTGATTATTGTTGGCTTGTAAATGTGAGCAGGTGGTATGCCTACCACAAGATATAATAAAATGGGAGCGGGTGGCATGCCTGCCACGAGATATAATAAAATGGGAGTGGGTGGTATGCCTACTAATAAAATAGGAGCGGGTAACACACCTTCCACGAGATATAATGAAATATGAGCGAGCGGTACGCCTACCACAAGATATAATGAAATGGGAGCAGGTAACACGCCTTCCACGAGATATAATGAAATGGGAGCAAGCGGTACGCCTACCACAAGATATAATAAAATGGGAGCGGGTGGCATGCCTGCCACAAGATATAATAAAATGGGAGCGGGTGGCACGCCTGCCACGAGATACAAAAAATGAGATCGGTTCCACGCCTGCAACAAGATGTAAAAAGAAAGTGAAATCTGCCTTTGTTTTCCTCATTCTTGTTAGTGGTTGGATTTTGATTCCTTTATAGTTCTCTTGATATTCTGTTTCTACCTGTCATTCCCCAAAGCATGTTTCTCCCTCCCATTCTTATTTATTTATGCTTTACTTTTCACTGTATAATATATAATTGTATAGGTTTATTTGGTAGTCTGGTCTTAGCCTCGTCACTACTTACCCGAGGTTAGGCTAGGCACTTACCACCACATGGGGTCGATTGTGATGATATTATACTCTACACTCTTTTGTGTAGACCCCAGTGTTGTAGACTTCGAACCGCGATGGGATTGCTGATTCTTGCTCATCAGGCAACTCGAGGTAGTCCTGCAGGCGCCCGCAGGCCTTGACGTCTTTTTCTACCTAATATTCTTGTTTCATTTCCCTTATATTCCAGAATATTGTATTATTATTTCTTCAGACTTTATATGTAGTAAATCTTAGACTGTATGTGACGCTGTGACATCAGATTTTGGGTGATTAAGGATTAAGTATTTGTATTAGATATAGTTTTCATATATTTTATCGTTGTCTTCAGCCTGAATTTAAATTTCCGATGTTATCATGTATTCGCTTTATAATTGTTAAAAAGAAATAATTGGTTGATGAAGTAATTGAACTAAAGGTTTGGCTTATTTAGCTCACATTAGTAGGCGCCTGCACGACTATCAAGGGTGAAAAATTTGGGTCGTGACAGAGTGTTCCAAGGAAAAAATAAACCAACGATGAGCATAGTTAGGTACACCATCCAAGAGGTGCATTGTCGTTGCACCTCTGTGTTTGATTACGGCAGAAGATGACTGAGTTGAATTTCTACCCTTAAATATGTATATAACATAGCAAAGTGACAGGGATAAATGTATTAGAGAAGATGAAGATGCAAGTTTGGGGCCATCTGTCCAAATTGTGCTATAGGTTGATTTGATTTGCTTGTATATATTTACTTGGTAAATAAAGAAATTTAATTACCCAAAAAAAAAATCTTACATTTTCCACATGGAGTTCAGTTATAGATGAAAGAAAAATTGAACTTATAATTTCTAAAGTAAACGGGTGTAATAGTAAAACTAAGGGTTGAACTCGTAAAATTAAGAGGGCAACAAACAAATTAATATGACAAGCTCTTATTGCTTGGTAGTATATTTTGAAGTGATTACTATATCAAGTTTAACTTTTATATATTGTAATTGGATAGTAAGCTTTATATTTTAATGAATTGATTGTTAAATCTGGACAATATTTTGGCATATAAAAAACCAAAGGTGGACTACAATTTTGGCATATTTCTTAATTTGTTATTGTTTAAACTGAATATTTTTGTATATGAGATTTTGCTACAATACTATCTTTTATTTAACCATATGAGTCATATTTTTTTCTTGCTGGAATAGAGCTCTCTCTGTTCATTTTTTTTGTGGCGAGGTTTGCTAGAAGTTTTGTTTGCTAGAGATTAATATTCAGTATATTTATTCACTTTTTTCTGCCAAGTTTGTTTGGTTGAACAAATAAAACTTTCTTTCTCCTAATGAGTAAAAAAGGAAAGTCCTCAACAAGTTCATAAGAACCCAAAGTAATTAATTAATTAGAAATTATGTTAAAGTTTGACCTATTTCCTTCTTTTTCTTAAAACAAAAAAGGTAAAAACTTTAAGACGCAAAATACTGGCAATCATAATTAACACTGCTCAAATTCATATTCAGATTATGTGTTGTTGAATATAAAAATAAATTATTGACAAGTTGAAAACTTGATATATTATAAGAATTATACAATTGAAGTTGTTCGAAAATTACTTTTTAAATTCATCCGATATCAATTTTTCAATATGATTGTGCTTCAAATTGAGATTGCATTTTCACCTTCAATTTCTGTGCAATTCATCACATACATATTATACTAATATTTTTAAAATGTGTATAACTAGTATAGAACACACGTGCAATGCACATCTCTGAAAAACAAGTGTTATTGTAAACATGAGATTTGTTTTTTTTTATTCTTCTTTAGATTTTTCTGCTAAAGGACCATCAACTAATATAAGGGAGAAATTAAAAAATAGCAGATTTATAAGTGGTCACTTAAAAATAATCACAGTTTCACAATTTATTGAAATTTAGCCACTATTCATATAAAGATAAATTTGAACGAAAATACTATTTAAAATCCGGAAAATACTCCAGCATAATATACTGGAGTTCCAGCATAAGTATACTGGAACTCCAACATATTATAATGGAGTTCCATCATAAGTATACTAGAACTCCCGCATAATATATTGGAGTTCCAGTATAATATGCTGGAAGTTCATACACAGGTGCTCCAATCTCCAGTATATTATGCTGGAACTTTCCGCGTGTTGGAGTTCCAACATAATATACTGGAAGTTCATACACATGTGCATCTATCTCCATTATATCATGCTGGACCGGTCCCTGTTACAGCAAAATAGTGGCTCTTTTTCGATGACGTTGCAAATGCTAGTTATTTTTGAATGACCCGTCCGAAAACTTGCTAGCCCGTACTATTTTAACCTAATATAACATACCCATTTCAGAATAGTTACGAATTAATTATAGGAAGACAGAAAGATAAGTGTTCACTACTAGAAATCTGGTAAATCACGACCAAATTTTTTCGACCACCGTTGGTCGGTAAAAAAAATAATTAAAGTTGGACGGAAACTGGGAGAATAATAATTTACATTTTTTTAAATATATATAGATATAGATATAGGTCAAACCTTTTATTTTTAATATTCAACGAGCATCCAAGTAAGCTATAAGTCGATGTATTAATTTACAAATAGATATATTTGATGATAAATTATATATACTAATTAGGATCTTCACAAGTCTATACAATACTCCCTCTTTGCCACCCTCTACAGAGATGCATATGTCTTATCCTCCACCCCATGGTTATACTAAGCCGCCATAGCATCACGAGCCCTACACCTTCATCCAGACACTAGGTCTTTTATCGCAGGGCCATAGGACTATACGTCTAACATACAGTCCAGCTGCCTCAGGACCACGTGGATCGCAACCATCTATATCACATCCCTACATATCACAGCCACATGGATCACATCTATCCATGTCGCAGCCACTCGATTCACAGCCACTCGAGTCACATGCATCAGCATCATGGCCACTTGGGGTCCATCCAGATATATCGCAGTCATAGGGATCGCAACCATCTTCATCAACGACTCTATCTATTTCAGACCTTTGCCTGCGAGATAGTAGCTCCGATCCCCTACATCGTCCACACATGCATATGATATACATGCTTCGGAAGATGATGATGATGGTGATGAGGAAGTGCATTATAATTAATATCTCAGGATATCATAGTCCCTCAGGGTGGTGGATAAGAGTTATTTGTTATTTTTGTGTTTATTGTTTTGTAACGATTTTACTAAGATATTAATATACTTTTATTGTAAAATTGTAGGTTCATACCGAGTAATAAGACTACGAGGTTAATCACCAGAGCCATCAGAAAGCTTTATGATGGCACTTATGCGACTTGGACTGATTTCCCATTCTCGTTGAAGGAGCAAATTTTCAATCAATTTAAGGTATAAATATTCTTTTAAGTGTTTAATAATTTATATTTATGATATTTACATATTATACTTAACTTTTAAAATGCAGAGCAAGTGTGTATGTAAACACTACTATAATATAGAAGTGGCTGTAAAATTTTATCATAAAGCTCGCAAGTGATTGTCGGATGCTTTCTCCAATGCTAGAAAGAAGAACAAGAAGGCTAATTGGTTACCTCAAAATTTATGGGATGATTTGCAAAGGCAATGGCTTATTGTAAGTGTCACGACCCAAATCCACTATGGGTCGTGATAGCGCAAGACACCGCCGTCAGGCTAGCCAAATTAAAATACCAATTAATTCCTCTTTTAGTACTGTTGAAAATAAAAGGTTTTTCCTTCCATTTTTACATAAATATAAGATGACTTCATGGATTCAACTCAATAATAACAATTAGAACAAAGTCTTACTGAACAATCCAGAAACCCAGTATCACAAGTGCATGAGCAACTACTGATAAATATATAAAAACACAACACAACCTCCGTCCGAAATATAATGGACAGAAAGGAAATACAATTACTAGGAAGGGACTTTAAAAAGTTACGGGCCGCCTTGCATACTACAACTCACCTAGTTCCCGAATCGTTCGTGCTGCTGCACCCAGTAGGCCGCTAAAGTATCATGTACATGTGCAATAAAAATGCATAGAAGTATAGTATGAGTATGTAATCAACATGTACTCAGTGAGTATCCTGCCTAATCTCGAAGGGGTAGAGACGAGATGGCCAACTTCAACACTCACTAGAGGTCAATTAACAATATTCTATAAGGGTGAGAAAAATCATGGATTTATATAAAAGTTCTAATTGTGAAGTCAGGGAAAATATGTAAGCACCTTCAACAATAAATCAAGGGCTTCCAAAGTCTATTCTTTATTATCTAATCAGTTTATATCAAGCCAGGTAGGATCAATTCCACATTTGCAATTATTAAGTAACATATAAACATGCGCAAATTATACCGAGGCGACGGCCCGCTCCAACAGGAATGTAAACTGTGCACTGCCGAGGGTTGAGCAGCACGAAACATAGATGCATCTATTTTCACCGAGGCATTCGGCCCGTTCCATAAACAAACACATATCCTACTCGCGAATCATCCATGCAACGCAGGCGCACATAAAATATGTGCTCAAGTAGGAAATTAAGAGCTCCTCGAGGATAATCCTCCAAATAAACAACTTTCTCTTTTAACATTTCAGGAAAAATTAATATTAAATATCTTTTTAAATTTCTTTATCAATTTAATATGATCTAGACAATTCAAACTATCAGTGGGTTCACAGTAATCCAAGTATAATATGCTTTCGAGTCCTAGTCTACCCGGACAATAGCATAATAGTAGCTACGCACGGACTCTCATCACCTCATGCGTAGCCCCCATAAATAGGAGCACATGACCATTTTACTCACCTATGGGGTAAATTCCCCATCACAAGATTAGAAAAGAGACCCACCTCACTCCGAAGACTCATAACCGGCGTTTTACATTCTTCCGTAGGCTTGAACCAACGCACAATGCACCAAAAATTAGCATAGGATCATACAAATCCATTAATATATGCTCAACTATACTTTACAACACAATTTATAACAATTCCTAACCCCGAACAAAAAGTTGATGAAAATGCCCTCAGGCCCACGTGCCCCGAATCCAAAATTTTTTGAATATAAAGGTTACTCATAACCGTAGGAACTCAAATATGTATTTTTCTCTTAATTCCATACTCAAAATCGTGGTCAAAATTCTAGAATACAAGTTTTCTAGGTCTTCCCTCAAACCCCAAATTTTCTACAATTTTACAAGTCTAAATCCATATATAAATCTTGTATATACTCAAAACTAGTAGAAATCAATTAACTCATGTTTGATGATGAAAATGACGCTCAAACATTGCTCCAAGATCACTCCCATGGAAGAAAAATGAACTGAAAATGAGCCAAACTTCAATTTTTAAAGAAATCTCTCTGCCTCCAACAGTTTTCGCTTTTGCGGTTCCGCTTCAGCGAAAAATTTCTGCTTTTGCAGAAATTTTCGCTTTTGCAGAAAAATTTCCACTTCTACGAACAATTTCCCCTTCTGTGGTTAAGACAACAACCAATACTTTCTCGACACGGAAATGAGCATAACTTCTTCATACGATGTCCAAATTTGACGATTCTTTTTACTATGGCTCTGAAATTACAACAGATCTAATGGTTTAATAAAAACTTAATTTTGGAGCTCATTTTATTAATATGGTACCCCTTTATGTCCAAAGAAACAACATTGAAATATCAAATAAGAGCGCGATTACCACCTGAAACACACCCGAGGCTCCAAGGACCCCGACCAATCACACCAACCAGTCCTCAAAAATATTACGGACTTGCTAGAGGCATAAAATCACATCAAATAACGCTAAAGTCATGAATCAACCTCCAATACAAGTTTTATGAACTTTAGAACTTCCAACTTCTACATTTGATGCTTAAACCAATCAAAACACGTCCGATTGACCTCAAATTTTGCACACAAGTCATATTTGACATTACATCCCTACTCCAACTTTCAGAATTGGATTCCTACCCCAATATCAGAAAGTCAACTGATCACGTCCAACTATGCCTTCTAAAAAGGACAATGCAGTCACTGCAAATATAATCCGGTTTACAAGTTTGGAGTTGAATCTCATAGAGAACTAAGGCTTAGATACAGTTGTTCACTATCACCAAAATGACAAGCTTGAATAGTTCTTAACTTATTGTGACGACCCGGCCCGTCGTCACGAGAATTACCACCTCGTTACTCTTTTATTTGTGTGTTTCATATTTCTATATATGTGTTAGAATCTATCGGGTGAGTTAGGAGTGATTCTGGTTGAAAATGAGGCATATAGCCTTTTGAATGAAGCGTTTTATTGAAAAGTCAACCTGGAGTTGACTATGTGGTTAGAGGGCTCATAATTGAATTATGATGATTTGGTTAGTTTCGGGAGGTGATTTGTGACTTAGGGGAGCGATCAGAATTGAATTTGGAGGTCCGGTGTAGAAATAGGCTTGAATTGGCTAAGTTGGAGTTTTGGCGGAATCTGATCGATAGGTGAGATTTTGATCCGAAAGTTGGAATGGAATTCTGACAGTTTTAGTAGCTTTGTTAGGTGATTTTGGATGTGTCTGCAAATTTTCAGGTCATTCGGATATCGTTTGGTCAGGTTTTTCATAGAATGTAAGTTTCGGAAGTTTTAGTTGAATCTTAGGCTTGAACCGGCCTTAATTTGATGATTTGTGTGTTTGAGGGTGTGTTTTTATTATTGGAACAAGTTTGTGTGATGATTTAGAGTGGATTTGTATTTTTTCTTGAGGTCTCGGGGGCATGTAGATGATTTCGGGAGGTCAAACGGAAGAGTTTTGGTGTAAGGAACTGCTGTCATGAAATGCAGCAGGGATTTCGCTTCTGCGGAAGGGGAGCCGCAGAAGCGGATCTGCAGGAGTGACGATTGCCTCGCAGAAGTGATATTAGATGTGGTCGGGCAAGATCGCAGAAGCGGTATCCATATCACAGGAGCGGGCTCGCTTCTGCGAACCAAAGGCCGCAGAAGCGGAAGTGGACATTTGGGCGATCTTCGCAGAAGCGAAGAAATGGTCTCTTAAGCGGTCTCGCAGGTGAGAGACCTGGACCGCAGAAGCGAAAGGGGCGATTAATTGAGTTTTCGCAGAAGCGACAAAATAGTCGCAGAAGCGGACTCGCTTATGCGAGTCCAATATCGCAGAAGCGAAAAACGTAGCAGTGATAAAGAAACAGAAGGTTAAAATTTCAGAATGTTATATGACGCAAATGGCTTAAACTAAGAGGCGATTTGGGGCGATTTTAAGAGGAATTCGAAGGGATTCTTCTTGTAATCATTGACGGGCCTAATTTATGCTATTATCTTGCTAAATTATGTAGTTTATACGTGAAATTGGAAGAATTAGAGGTGTATTAATGGAGGTTTTTCTCTAAGCCTGGGTTATTGAAAATCATCGATTTGAATGGGCAAACGGAGTCTGATTTTGAGAAACTTTATATGCTTGGACTCGTGTTGAGATCAAGATTCTGAAAATGTAACTTTTGTAATTTCTCGAGACGCGTACCGAAAGTCGGGTTTTGGCAACTTTGTGGTTTTTGGTGTAATTCAAGTTGTTTCGATTGGGTGATGTCCCTTTAGCCTATTTTGATGCATTTCTATTGCTTTTGATCAGATTCTACACCTGTGGAGGTTGATTCTCGTGGTAAGGGCATTGCGAACTAGTCTTCGAGCCAAGTCGAGGTGAGTAATGGGTGTGGGTGATGACCAGCGGGTTCGAAACCCCGATATATCACTATGTGATGTTGTATTGAGGCGAGACACGTACTCTCCTGTGAGTGCGGGGTCGAATGTTATTGGGGACTATGGCTTAGTCCGACCTGATAGTACTATACCGTGTTGTTGGAAATTATTGAGCCTTGAACCTCCTACTTGGATGGTTGTGGATATCTTTGGGCTATGAGCTAGTTATTGGGATCCCGCGAGGATCGTTGCTATTGTTTCTATGATATTGGCATGTTATTTTGATATCAGTCCTGAGCTATTACTGTCTAAAAATGGTTTTCCAAACTCTAGAATTTCTGAAACACTGTTTTCTACTGAAAATGATAAAAAGAGATTTCAAATACTATTTTTGTGCCTGTGAGGCTTGCATTGCAATTGTAGCTGGACTGGTAGTGGAACGGGCTGCATGCCGCAGCTCATCATTATATTGTGCTTGGGCTGTAGGAGCCCCTCCGAATTCTGAACCCCCACAGTGAGCACGGGTACCCAAACGGATCGGGCTACGCGTCGTAACGGTCAAATCCATGCATTGCATTGCATTTAGCTATACTTGTTATTCTGATATCTGATATTGCTGGTTTTCTGATATTGCTCATGTTGATAGCTGATACAGGATATTGTTGTATAGCCTTACTTAGTGTTGTACTGGGTTTTCTTACCTTCGTTGTCCTACCCTTGCTTATTACCACTGAGTTGGAAGTACTCACACTACTCCTTGAACCTTGTGTGCAGAGCCAGGTACATCACAGCAGAGCCGAGTCTGCATCTTCTCGGAGAGCTTTACTTGGATAGTCGAGGTAGCTGCCAGCGTCCGCAGGACCTGACTCTCCAGTCTATCATTACTTTCTTAGTCTATTCTACACTTGCACACAGTTGTATACACTATCACAGCTTTATATTTTGGTAGAGTCTCATGACTTATGACTCCTGATTTGGTGAGAGGTTTATATTGGTTTTGGGATGTCTAATCCCGATGTGTTGGATGTTATTTCATTATACTATCATTGTTTATGCTTAAAAGGGTAAAGTGTGAGCCGATAGGTCTGTGTTATAGTTGGTTGGTCGGGATGGCCTAGCAATGTGTTGGGCACCATCACGATAGGGTTTTAGGGTCGTGACAAGTTGGTATCAGAGCCTAGGTTACTAGGCCCCTTGAGTCTTGAGCCGGTTGGTAGAGTCTCGTGGATCGGTACGGGGACGCTTGTATTTATCCTCGGGAGGCTGCAAACCTTAAGGAAACACTTCGCGTTTCTTGGAATTCTTATCGTGCGTACTTGATTTAGCTTGAGATATAATCTTTGAATTCTATTCTCTCGCAGATGGCGAGAACTCGAGCTTCAGGACGAGGTGGACGACCACCATTGCGACCTACTAGAGGCTGTGGGCGTGGCCGTGGTCATGGTAGAGGTAGGGCAGCTGAGGAAGTGCCAGCTGACCGACCCGTTGTCCCTATTCAGGAGCAGCCCCCAATGGTTGATGCTCCAGCAGCACCCGCTCAGGCACCGACGGTATATATTGTCATTCCTGGCCTTCAGGAGACTTTAGCCCAGATATTATCAGTTTGTCCTGGATTGGATTAGGTAGTATCAGTTACCGCTACAGCAGCGACATCCCAGATCGAGGGTGGTCATTAGACCCTCGCAGCTCGCACACCAGAGCAGGTGGTACAGGGACTTCAGACGCCATAGGCAGTTCCAACTCAGGCAGTTGCACAGGCTGTTCCAGCTGCACCAGCCCGAGAGTATGTGGTACCGGTGATGCCTGATGATGAGCAACGTCACCTGGAGAGGTTTTGGTAGAATCCAGCCACCTCATTTCAGTGGTACTGAGGGTGAGATACCCAGAGTTTCTTAGATAAGTGCCAGAGGATGCTACGTACAGCTGGAATTCTTGAGTCCAGCGGGGTTTCATTTACTACCTTCCAGTTTACTGGTCCAGCATTTTATTGGTGGGAGAAGTTTGAGAGGCGTACGCCTGCAGGAGCAGCACCTCTTACCTGGCAGCACTTTTCCACTCTCTTTTTAGAGAAGTATTTGCCACAGTCCTATCGAGATGAGCTACGTCGCCAGTTTGAGTGGTTAGTATAGGGCGACATGTCAGTGACCCAGTATGAGCTGAGGTATACTCAGTTGGATAGGCATGCTATATGGATGATCCCGACGGATCGGGGGAGGATCATAAGGTTCATTGATGGCCTCAACTATTCTATTCATATTTTGATGACCAGAGAGAGAGTATTATCATCATCTTTTGAGTAAGTTGTGGATATGGCATGCTCCATTGAGGCGGATCATCGCTGTGAGCAGGAGGAGGCGAGGCAAGAGGCCTCGAGGTTCTGGTAGCTTTAGTGGTGCTCCATCCAGAGAGCAGTTTCAGCAGGGCAGAGGTCGCTCATCTAAACCTTCTGAGTCAGGTCTCCCTGAGCATAGCGAAGCTTCTTCTTCTGGTCGTGGCCTCCAGGGTTTCCAGCCGGGCCAATCTTCACTTAGTGCCCTCCCAGCTCATAGTATAACACCTACTTCTTAAGCCCAGGGTTCGTCTGCGGCGAGGGGTTCCCTTCAGTCCCCCTCTCCAACGCCAGGCAGCTGTTTTGAGTGTGGCGAGTTTGGCCACATGAGGAGGCAGTGCCCTCGACTTCACAGGGATAGGTCTCAGCAGAGGGATCATCCCTTCTCTTCAGCACCACCTCAGACTAGTAAAGGCGGAGGTCAATCTTCTAGAGGTCGCCCCAGAGGTGAGGAGCGATCGAGTGGGGGCCAGGAACGTTTCTATGCACTCCCTGATAGGCGTGATGCAGTTGCCTCCGATGTAGTGATTACATGTAGTATTTCAGTTTGTCACAGAGATGCCTCTGTTTTGTGTGATCCCGGGTCCATATATTTGTACGTGTCTTCTTATTTTGCACATCATTTGGGTGCGACCCGTGGTAGTCTTGATTTGCCTGTTCATGTATCCACCCAGTGGGTGATACGATTATTGTGGATCATGTCTATAGATCCTGTGTTATTTCTATTGGGGGTCTAGAGACCTAGGTGGATCTGTTATTGTTAGGTATGGTGGACTTTGATGTGATATTGGGCATGGACTGGCTGTCTCTGTGCAATGCTATATTGGACTTTCATGCCAAGACAGTTACATTGGCTATTCCTGGTATTCCTCAGATTGAGTGGCGGTCGACTGATTACATCCCTAGCCGTGTTATTTCATTCTTAAAGGCTCAGAGAATGGTTGAAAAAGGGTGTTTGGCGTATCTAGCATTTGTGAGGGATGTGGTAGCTGAGACTCCTAGTATTGATTATGTGCCTGTTGTGAGGGACTTTCTAGATGTATTCCCATCAGAACTGCCGGGTATGCCACCGGACAGGGACATCGATTTTGGTATTGACTTGGTGCCGGGCACTCAGCCCATTTCTATTCCTCCTTATTGAGACCCGGAGTTTCCATGATTTAGCGGGATATTATCACCGGTTTGTTCAGGGATTTTCATCCATTTCTTCTTCTTTGACCAGATTGATAGAGAAGGGTGCACCATTCATGTGGTCGGATGAGTGAGAGGAGAGCTTTCGAAAGCTCAAGACAGCTTTGACCATAGCTCCAGTATTAGTCTTACCATCATCTTTAGATTCATATATTGTATACTGTGATGCCTCGAGAGTGGGGATAGGTTATGTATTGATGCAGGAAGGTAGAGTGATTGCTTATGCTTATCGTCAGTTGAAGCCTCATGAGAAGAACTACCCTGTTCATGATTTGGAGTTAGCTACCATAGTTTATGCCTTGAAGATTTGGAGGCACTATTTGTATGGCGTGTCCTGTGAGATGTATATCGATCATCGTAGTCTCCAGCATTTGTTCAGACAGAGGGATCTTAATTTGAGGCAACAGAGATGGCTAGAGTTGCTCAAGGATTATGACATTACTATTCTATATCATCCAGAGAAGGCCAATGTGGTGGCCGATGCTTTGAGCCGAAAGGCGGTCAGTATGGGCAGCTTGTCATATATTCTAGTTGGGGAGAGATCATTTGCTTATGATATTCAGGCATTGGCCAACCGGTTAGTGAGGTTAGATATTTCAGAGCCCAGCAGGGTATTGGCTTGTGTTGTTTCACGGTCTTTTTTATATGATCGCATTCGTGAGCGCCAATGTGATGATCCACACTTACTTGTCCTTAAGGACAGAGTTCAACATGATGATGCCAGAGGCTACTGAGTTAGGAAAATTTCACTTTTGTTCTTTCTTGTCGTGCCATTCTATTTCTCAAACACTGATTATCCTTCTACTCTGTTCTTTCGCAGATGGCGAGAACACGTGCTTCATCTTCCACCGCACGGTAGCCCGAGCCCACAGTTGCACCCGCGAGGGGTAGAGGCCGAGGTCATGCCAGAGGCTGAGGCCGGGGCAGAGCCCAGCCCCAGGTAGCCGTTCCAGAGGTGGAGCCTCATGTTGACTATGATGAGGCGGTTCCAGCCCCAGTAGTACAGCTGGGCCCAGCTCAGGTCCCAGGAGCAGTCATGATCACCCTAGAGCTTCAGGATGCTATAGTCAGACTAGCAGGCTTTATGGAGAGTGTCTCTAGAGCGGGGTTGTTACCGGTTGCACCAGCCATTTCTTAGGCCGGAGGAGGGGTTCAAACTCCTGTTACATGTACTCCGGAGTAGGCAGCTCCTCAGGCCCACACCCCAGTGATTCAGCCAGCTGTGGTAGTTCAGCCAGATATTCCAGCTCAGGCCGGTGATGGAGCGGCCATGACTTCTGATGCTTTGTGGAGACTTGATCGGTTCTCCGAGCTATTCACCACCACCTTCAACGGTGCTTCATCCGAGGATCCCCAGAATTTTCTATTCAATTTCCATGAGATTCTTAGGACCATGGGCATAGTGGAGACCAATGGGGTCGATGTTTGCACCTACAGGCTTACAGGATCCGCCAAGACTTGGTGGAGAGCTTTTTGTCTATCTAGACCAGCAGGGTCTCCAACTTTGACATGGGATCAGTTTGCAAAGTTATTCTTGGAGAAGTTTCTCCCCGTCACTCAGTGGGAAGTACTTCGTAGACAGTATGAGCGCCTTCAGCAGGGCACCATGACAGTCACTCAGTACGAGACTAGATTTATTGACTTGGCATGCCATGCAGTTGTGATACTCCCTACTGAGCGGGAGAGGGTCCGAAGATTCATTGATAGATTGATTCAACCGATTCGCCTACAAATGGCCATGGGAGTTGGTAGTGATATTTCCTTCCAAGAGGCGGCCAATACGGCCCGCAGAGTTGAGATGGCCATCACACGGGGAGGTAGTCAGATGTGAGACAAGAGACCTCGTCATTTTATTTTCATTGTACCAAAAAAGACTTATGTTTATTCTTTCATTCAGACTTGTTTTTAGTATTCTATAGTAGTCTGTGAGCTAGCGACACCAAATTGAGTCCCAGTTGAACCGTTGTTGAACTTTAATTGATTCTAGCGCCGAGGGCTCATAGCCCGAACATAACTTCAACTATTGTTGAATTTACTTTGGCGAAGGCTCATGTCCTGAGTCCCAGTTCAACCGTAGTTGAACTTTGATTGATTTTAGCGTCGAGGGCTCATAGCCCGAACTTTACTTCAACTATTGTTGAATTTACTTTGGCGAAGGCTCATGGCCTGAGTCTCAGCTCAACCGTAGTTGAACTTTGATTGATTTTAGCGTCGAGGGCTCGTAGCCCGAACTTTACTTCAACTATTGTTGAATTTACTTTGGCGAAGGCTCATGGCCTGAGTCCCAGTTCAACCGTAGTTGAACTTTGATTGATTCTAGCGTTGAGGGATCGTAGCCCGAACTTTACTTCAACTATTGTTGAATTTACTTTGGCGAAGGCTCATGGCCTGAGTCCCAGTTCAACCGTAGTTGAACTTTGATTGATTCTAGCGTCAAGGGCTCGTAACCCAAACTTTACTTCAACTATTGTTGAATTTACTTTGGTGAAGGCTCATGGCCTGAGTCCCAGTTGAACCGTTGTTGAACTTTAATTGATTCTAGCGCCGAGGGCTCATAGCCCGAACATAACTTCAACTATTGTTGAATTTACTTTGGCGAAGGCTCATGGCCTGAGTCCCAGTTCAGCCGTAGTTGAACTATGATTGATTTTAGCGTCGAGGGCTCGTAGCCCGAACTTTACTTCAACTATTGTTGAATTTACTTTGGCGAAGGCTCATGGCCTAATTCCCAATTCAACCGTAGTTGAACTTTGAATGATTCTAGCGTCGAGGGCTCGTAGCCCGAACTTTACTTCAACTATTGTTGAATTTACTTTGGCGAAGGCTCATGGCCTGAGTCCCAGTTCAACCGTAGTTAAACTTTAATTGATTTTAGCGTCGAGGGCTTGTAGCTCGAACTTTACTTCAACTATTGTTGAATTTACTTTGGCGAAGGCTCATGGCCTGAGTCTCAGTTCAACCATAGTTGAACTTTGATTGATTTTAGCGTCGAGGGCTCGTAGCTCGAACTTTACTTCAACTATTGTTGAATTTACTTTAGCGAAGGCGCATGGCCTGAGTCCAGTTCAACCGTAGTTGAACTTTGATTGATTCTAGCGTCGAGGGCTCGTAGCCCGAACTTTACTTCAACTATTGTTGAATTTACTTTGGCGAAGGCTCATGGCCTGAGTCCCAGTTCAACCGTAGTTGAACTTTGATTGATTCTAGCGTCGAGGGCTCGTAGCCCGAACTTTACTTCAACTATTGTTGAATTTACTTTGGCGAAGGCTCATGGCCTGAGTCCTAGTTCAACCGTAGTTGAACTTTGATTGATTTTAGTGTCGAGGGCTCGTAGCCCGAACTTTACTTCAACTATTGTTGAATTTACTTTGGTGAAGGCTCATGGCCTGAGTATATACGAGATGAATCAGGCTCGCTTCTGATTGGGTTTCTAGCCCTTTGTTCGTTGTTTTTCCCTTTGTTTCTGACTTCAAGAAAATCTACGCGATCTTGCTATGAAATCCCCACAGATGGCGCCAAATTATTTTTTACCTTTCCGCTCATTCTCTGTTTGTTATGCCGGCGTGATCACCGGTTGTCGCAGATCGAGGGCTTTCGGCATGAGTTTTACTTCGACCATCGTTGATTCTTCACTGGTGAAGGCTCATAGCCTGAGTTCCAGTTCAGCCGTAATCGAACTTTGGTTGATTTTAGCGTCAAGGGCTCGTAGCCCGAACTTTGCTTCAACTATCGTTGAATTTACTTTGGCGAAGGCTCATGGCCTGAGTCCTAGTTCAACCGTAATTGAACTTTGATTGATTTTTTAGCGTCGAGGGCTCGTAGCCTGAACTTTACTTCGACCATTGTTGAATTTACTTTGGCGAAGGCTCGTGGCCTGAGTCTCAGTTCAACCGTAGTTGAACTTTGATTGATTTTAGCGTCGAGGGCTCGTAGCCCGAACTTTACTTCAACTATTATTGAATTTACTTTGGCGAAGGCTCATGGCCTGAGTCCCAGTTCAACCGTAGTTGAACTTTGATTGATTCTAGCGTCGAGGGCTCGTAGCCCGAACTTTACTTCAACTATTGTTGAATTTACTTTGGCGAAGGCTCATGGCCTGAGTCCCAGTTCAACCGTAGTTGAACTTCAACCGTAGTTGAACTTTGATTGATTTTAGCGTCGAGGGCTCGTAGCCCGAACTTTACTTCAACCAGTTCAATTACTTACTAATAATATTTTTCTTATAATTTTTTAGAACATTGCATTTTGTATCATGCAATATCTGTACTGTAAATATGCCTATATTTTACTGCATACTATAAAACAAAAATTTGGTTGAAGGTAGCTATAGTAATGGTCAAGTTCTTTTTTTTCTTTAACTTCTTTGTAAGTTTCTTCCTTTGTTATTAATGCTCTTTGAATCTGGATTTTATTCTTATTATATTTGTGAGTATTTCAGTTATAAAAAAAAATTTCAAATTTACATGTCAAATATCAGCTTTTATAGTTCCACCTTTTTTATTTTGATGATTAAATGAACAGTTAAGTCAATCTATATTATCAATTATGGTAACTGTTTTGTTTTCCGCTCTTATATAAGACGTGATTGGCTTATTTTAATTTATGGTGTTTGATCTTATTTTAATTTTATTATATTTGCTTTTATTATAAATTTATTGTATTTGGTTAAAAATACATATATACATTTGTACAAAAAGACTTTTTGCAGCAATTTAAGCTTATATTGTTAAGAAACATAATTTTATACTTTTGGGACGACATCGTCTAATAATCCTCTTATATAAGGAAAATATACATTCTAATGGACATATAAGAAAGCTTGAATATAAATCACGACTTTATATATAGATTTAACCGGGGGCGGACCCACGTAGAGAGGAAAGGGTCACGTGCACTCGGTAACTTCGGAAGAAAATATCTTTATATGTGTGTATATACTTTAAAATTATGATATATATCTCTCTGTGACAACTCAAACTCAAACGCACTTTGGGTGCACTGGTAGGTGCTGCTGCTTTCATGCCAAATACTTGAGTTACTTTTAGCTATTACCCCATTCCTTTTTTCTTTTACTTAGTGTATTAGATTAAACTACAGAAAGTCTCTCACAAGGATACGATGATACTGCCTTGGCCAATCCAGACCAATACTGGCATGTAAATTTATCAGCTATAATTTTTTCTATTTGCTCTAGTGACAATGTGTGTTTCTATTTTTGTTAAGCTTAGTGACAATTTGTATTTATGATTAGTTTTGTTGACGAACGCATGCTTTTGTAACAGTAAGATCACTATAAATCTCTTCATTTTGTCACCTAAACTACTACTAGTAAAGATCACTATAATACTGTTAAGTTACGGTTACAATGCACCCGCTACCTTTAAATCCTGAGTCCGCCTCTGGATTTAACGTATATTTTTTATTTTTTTAACGATTGACATGCAATACATGTGTATTACGCCGTAACATATAATGTAACCATAAAAAATACAAGCATGCACTTCACTTCACGTAAGCTATGATGTTTTTGCGTAAGTTAAATAAATATTTTTATGATGCATTATGTCTAATCCACAGAGGTTGCACGTAATTAGTCTATTTTCCTTTAAATATAAATTTCATATTGAAAACAAATATTATTTAATTATACTTCTAACGTTAAGAATTTTGAAATTAATTACAATATTTAGCTATTAAATTTTATCTTATGTGAATTATGATAAGCTCCTAATATTTTATAATTTAAAATCAAATGAGATTTTACTTATTTTTCCTCAAGCTATTATTAAATTTTGCTTTTGTATTCTTTTATGCTGTCTCTCTGGTGTTTGTGATCTTTTTTTCTTTTCATTTTGGTCAAGGCTTTTATTTTAGTACAATTATTTATTATTAAAATTAATTTAAGATGTAACTTACATTTATTTTAAATATAGTCTGTATTCATACAAACAACTAAATTGGTAAACAAAATGACAATCCTTCTAAAAAAATGTTAGCACCCTATTAAAAGGAATCTCAACCTTATTCTGATTTTTTAATTATTACGTACTTACGCGTTCTACTTTCGTATATCAATTAGTAATAAATTATATTATGATATAGCAGAAAAGACAATGAAGAACACTTTTATATGGGAATGTGGTTGGGCTTCATCACAATATCAATAAAAATTAAACATTAATTATTTTGAGAAGCTTATATTTTTTAAATATTTGCTTAATAACTCAAACATATTATTTATCAATATTTATATAATTTTTAAAAACTATATATTTATTTATATGTGTATACGCGCAAAGCGTGTACCCTAAGACTAGTTATGTGGATACGCTAAGAAAGATGTACGGTCTAATCAGGCTACTATGAAAAATTTACTCATGAGTGGGGCAAGCTCTTCTATTCTAGTTCATGGTTTCTCTTGGCTATATGTTTCATCCGGGGGAGAGATTGAGCTTCAAGAAATAGTAAACAGTCTTATCAATAGACAAATGTATAACTCCCCAGAAATTTCAATTACGCTCATATTCATTACTGTAGGAGTTGGGTACAAGCTTTCCCGTTCCCCTTCTCATCAATGGGCTCCTAACATATACGAACGAGTGCAGTTCATTCGAGAAATTCCTACCTCTCTATCTATCTCTGAGATGTTTGGATTTTTCAAAGCTCTATGGAGATGAAGAAGAGGAATGTTATCCATGTTCAGACCAAAATAGAACTTTTACTTGTTCAAATAACAATTAAGGTGAAGCATGGTCAGGAACGGCGAATCTCTTTATGATAAACACATCAATTTTGCAAGTTCGGTATTACGGGTAGTTCCTAATAAGTATCTGACTAATGACGTATGTAATAACTGAATTCTCGATGTAGATGCTACATAGTTGGTTCTCATCCTTCAAAGACTACGAGTGTAATAAGAGCATCCGTCGACAAAAAGATCACCCTAAGATGATCATCTCGTGGCTAGTGAGAACGAATTAAATCATATGGTTCTATTTCTCAATATTTCTGACTTGCTCCTACAAAACCAAGGTCGAAAAAGATTGAAAAAATCAGTCACTCATAACCACTCCAGTTGTTGCTTTTCTTTCTATTACTTCAAAAGTAGTTGCTTCAGCTTCAGCCACTTCAATTTTTGATATTCCTTTTTATTTCTCATCAAATGAATGGCATCTTCTTCTGGAAATCCTAGCTATTCTTAGCATGATATTGGAAAATCTTATTGATATTACTCAAACAAGTATGAAATGTATGCTTGTATATTTGTCCATTGGCCAAATGGACATGTAATTATTGGAATAATTGTTGGAGACTCAAATGATGGATATGAAATTAAAGCATGATAACTTATATGTTGTTCTATATCTCCATGAATCTCGGAACTTTTTCTTGCATTGTATTATTTGGTCTACGTACCGGAACTGATAACATTCGAGATTATACACAAAAGATCATTTTTTGGCTCTCTCTTTAACCCTATGTATTTATCCCTAGGAGGTCTTACTCCACTAGCAGTTTTTCCGGAAAACTCTATTTATTTTAGTGTTGATGGCAGGCAGGCATATATTGTTTTTTGTTTTAATAGGACTCCTTACTAGCGTTGTTTCTATCTACTATTATCTAAAAATAATAAAGTTATTAATGACTGGACGAAACCAAGAAGTAACCCCTCACGAGCAAAATTATAGAAGATCCCCTTTAAGATCAAACAAAATTTCATCGAATTGGGTATTATTGTATGTATGATAGAATCTATTGTACCAGGAATATCAATGAACCTAATTATTTCAATTGCTCAGGATCGCCTTTTTTAGCTTCTAGGGTCTATTTTTTAGTTCAAGATCCCTCTTACTAACTGGAATCAAAGAATTAGAGACCTGTTCCGCCCAAAATGGGAATAGGTTAGGGTCATGAACTTTTACCCTGGTGATCGAGTCGATTTCATGTATAGGTGTTAAACGGATGGACCGGGCCGGTCCGGGTTCCTTTTTTTACCCGTACGGGTTTGAAACCGGGCCGGTTCCGAACCAACGGTTAACGGGTTTAACGGGTTTGGTTAATTTCAGGTAAAAATTGAACCGTACGGGTTATCGGTTGATGGGATCGGGCCGGGCCGGGTTTAATGTATTTTTTAATTTGTTTTTTGGAATTTCGTATAACTATTGCAATTTATATTAATACTTTGTATTAATTTAAAGAATACAAAGTAAATGAGAAAAACTTGCACTTATAAATTGCAATGCTACATTAATTTCAAATTTCAAAATTAAAGTTTGAATTTAAGTTTGAATTTCAAAAGTAAAACTATTAAAGTTTGAATTTAAGTTTGAATTTCAAATTTCACAATTAATGTTTGAATTTCAAAAGAAAAACTATTGTAAGTTATATTAAGAATTTGCTAGTTTTAAGTTTTAAATTAAAGAATACAAGGAAGATGAGAAAAAATGCACTTATTGCAAGTGCTACTTTTATTTCATAATTCAAATTTCAAACTTACAAATTGAAATGTTTACATCTTTAACAAATAACAACAAGTAAATTCAAATATTTTGCATTGCCCTGCTAAGTTCATCATAATCAATATGAACTGAGTGGCCTTCTTCTAGAGTGTTTAATTCGGATGGGCTACCATTTGTTAATATATCTCCAAGTTCCTCGTCTTCTGGGCTATCAACATCTTCACTCCTTGATTTCTTCTTTCCGATCTAATCCAATCTTTGAAACATACTAAAACTTTCAATGCATTGCTTCCCAATGAGTGACGCGTATCTCCAAGTTGTTGTCTTGCTTGGCTAAATGCACTCTCGGATGCAACAGTTGAAATTAGCACAGTCAGCACGTCCCGAGCCATTGCAAAAAGAACAGGAAATTGCTTTCCATTTTCATGCCACAATCCCAACGGTGAAAAATCCTTTGTGTGAGGCTCCTTTTGCTTCTGCAAGTAGAATTGAAGTTTATCAATGTTCCTGCAACTTGTTTGAGTGTTAGAAAAAGTAGAAAAAATATTATAACTATCATCTAATCCTTCTTCTTCAGTCACAGTAGCAGAAGTGCTACATTGCATAGTAGGATTAGCATTGCCTGCAGCATTATCAATTATATTTTCATAATAATTATATAATTGATGTAAATAATTATTTAGGTTGTTCATAGAAACATATAAATTTGGGGTTTCAGTTTTCCCAATCTCCATATAATAAAGCATTCATGAATTGATGACAATCAGACATCTTAATAGAAGGATTTAAAACTGCACCAATTAAGTAAATCGGAGGAGTTGGATAGAAATATTTTTTGAATTTGGCTTGCATATTTTCCACAACAGCCGTATATTTTTCTTTCTTCTTAAATTCAAAGAGTAAAAAAGAAATTTTCGCTATATGTACTAAACCCATAGCAATAGTAGGGTAATAAGCTCCAGAAAACTCATAAGTAGCAGTATAAAATTTATGTAAAAATTTAACAACATCATTAATGACCTCCCAAGTACCAGTTGTTAACATACGGCTTGGATCCGTACAATGCGAATTAGCAACTTCAGTTATTGGGAATCTATATTTGTAGCAAACTTTTAAAAATATATATGTATAGTTCCATCTAGTAATAATTTCTTGTGGCATGAATCGGGGTTGAGGTTATACTGGACACACTTATTTTTAAATTCTTTTATTCTAGAATGTCTATTATTTCCTTGAATGACACCAACTGATCTTCTAACATGACTAATCTCTGTTGAAAATAAATCACGGACACTTTTAACAATTAAATTATAAACATGACATGCACACCTAACATGAAAAGTTTCATTAAGAGATGGTTGCAAATGCATTTTTAATATTGAAATTGTGGCAGTGTTGTTAGAAGCATTATCAAAAGACATATACAATACTTTTTGGTTGAGATTATAAAATTCAACAACTTCACAAATAGTACTGCTTATAAATGCAGCAGTATGACTCTGATCTTCATTATATCTAAAAGCAATAATACGCTTTTTGCATACAAGTACTATCATCTATCCAATGGCATGTAATAGTCACATAATCACGTCCATTAACAGCTTGACCAATATCAGAAGTTAGAGAAACTCTACAAGGAAGGTGGTTAAATAAATAACGTAAATATGTTTGATATTGTCTGTGAAGTCTGAAAATATCGGCTCTACAAGTACTTCTAGGTATACCTTTAAATAACGAATTGTAAATTCTTTGAATATACATAATAAAATATGACTAAGAAGCAAAAGAAAAAGGTAGACAATCTAAAGCAACCATTTTTACTAACTCCTCACGATCCTTTATTTTGTCATATTTTATTAATCCTCTAGTAGTAGGGTTAATAGTTGTTTGATTTTCATCACCATGTAGGCCCCATTCTATCGGATGTGAAACTGTCATATGTCTACTAAGCATTCCAGTTCCCCCTAAATTTCCTCCAGTCAAATGTTTAAAATCACCTTTACAAATTTTGCATCTAACTCTATCAGTACCTTCAATTATTTCAAAAAAAAATTCAAACCTTACTTCTTTTTCTACGATTAGTCGTTGGAGCCACAGGTGGTCTACTGCTAGTGCCACGACCACCACTCCTTGTAGCAACTCCAACACTACCAACCCCTGCACTAATAGGTGTAGCAGGCATCTCATCTTCAATTTCTAATTCATTATCTTCTATTCCATAATCTTCTTGTAATTGTTCATAATCTATATTTTCATTAGGCGATGTTTCAGGAACAAGAGATATTGGGGTACTATTACTACCAGATGCTGAAGAATTACCTTTATTTTTATTTCCCCTACCAGTAACTTTTCTACACGCTCTTTTAGCGGCACTAAAAATATTATAAAAATTAAAGAATAAGCAAAAATAAATATGCAATTAAAATATTAAATAAGAGAAAGAGTTGGAGGGAGTGCACCGAATTGGACAATAAATTGAGCACTTGGTTATGCAATTCCGATGTTACCACGAACAAACGTCAAGCAAATATTCCAACTTGAAGTTCAAAACCCGAATGATAAAATACTATAATTGAAATTCAACTATGCAACAAAAGTGAGCCAAATATAATTAGAAGATGAAATGAGGAATTAAGACTTGAACTTGATAATTAGAGAATAGGAGAATGCGAGAAATTGGGATAGAGAAATGAATTTTGAGTAAGAAATGAAGAAGAGGGGGGGCGTATTTACAGTTTTACATAAGGTTAATTTTTTAAAATCAAAAAGGGTTAAAAATTAAAAAAAAAGGGCTATTTCTTCAATATATCTGTTGGCCAACGGATTCTTCAAAATCTAATCGTTGAGTGGGCCCCACCTGTACATAAAATAAAAAAAATAAAAGAAAATTTTACCGTTGAACTGGGCTGGTTTAACCGAAAATGAACATTGTTCATCCGGACCGGTCCTAACGGGTCCGGTTATCCGTTAATTTAATATGAACAGAGTAAACCCCTTATCCCCCACAACCCAGCCCACCCGGCCCCATGGCTACCGGTCCGGGCCGGTTCCGATTTCTACCAGTCTGGGCCGGTCCGGAACTAGGCTAACCCGATCCGTTTTACAGGTATAATTTCATGATTATTAGTTCATTCCATACCGAACTAGGCCGAAATAGGATTATACACATTCTCGTTTTGAGAAGGGGTCATTCGGGCCTATCTAAATAGATACTATGTTTACATATGGATTCCTACATCATTATATTCCATTTAGGATTAGGAATATGTGTAATCGGGTATGGTTTTTACATATCTCTATTGGGACCCTATTCTCTTCGAGTGAATCGAGAAATAGGTATGATTGTCCATCTTTTTTATATATATCAGGCATTACATTCAACGGTTGATCAAATCGAATCAATTAGATATCTAACTCGGGCCTATATGACATGACCGATAATAATATTAGTGTTCTAAAGTTAAATTTTAATAAGAGACTTTAAATTATGTACATATACACATCCAAAAACTTAGTGTCGCCTTTCTTTTTTTCGTACTTGATATTTATAGCGTAATATTCTTAGTACATAAAGGCTGTAAGTTTGCAACAAATATCTCATAGTAATACTATTATTTGTTAATTCAAGTTAATAAGACATTTAGCCACGTATTAGCAATACATTGCCTTAGATCTTGTTATAAAAAATATTATTTTTTAATATCAGGATCTGAATAGTTTAATTGAAAGTTATAAAATATTTCTACTATTAAAAAGTAAGCATTCTTTCTTTCTTTCTTCTTTTATAAGTTTGTAATTTTATTTTATTTTACTAAAGCAAAAAAATCATAAAATTCACTAGGGGCCCCAAAAAAAATCTAAAATTTTTGGGGCCCCAAAATTGTAGGGGCCTAAGGCAAAGGGTTTACTAATGCAAATACTTATAACACGGGGTACTAACACCTAACTAACTAATTAAACATAAGAATTAACAGATTAAAATAAAAAATACATATCAATTAACCATGGTTATGTGCGAAAACGAGTATATGCAAAACATTGTCTCATATTTATTGGCTTGGTGTAAACACCCGTTGCATGTAAGTTTGTACACATTACTAGCCTCCCTTTTGAGCCCCTTCTAGTGGGCAAAAAAAATGAATCTGATAATTTTAGTTAAGTACCCCTGCCGCATTGCAATCTCTAATTTCAGCAGAAATTACGAACCTTAGGTCATAATTTTGGCCATCAGTTTAAACCTTCCTAGACAGAGTTACTAGCTCGTGCGGGTAGAAATACAAATGTACTTAATAGAATAGTCGAGGAAATGTGCACAAAGTGACTTAAACACAGTCGTTATAAGAAGAAATTGACCCTACATGGTTGGTTGACAGTCAGAGACCACATAGCTATAGTTGTTTATTGCTGCTAATCGTTAATTGTTGAAAAGTATTATCTTTAGTCTTTTTCTTAAAAGTATTCAATTTTGACGAACTTGTTATTAATGAAATAATTATACCCTCAATAGAGAAAGATTTGACCTCCGTCCCAACACTTTATAGAAGTAAAACTAGTTTTACAAGAAGAGAGGTGATATCCAAACTTTTAAACAGAGAGCATATTAGCCTTTCAGTCTTTTGTTTGATTGTTTTGGCTAAAGTAACCCAAGTAAATTAAAAGAAAATAATTGTCACGTGACTAATGTTGTGTATGATTGGCTGCATAAGAAAAAATAATCTCAGGCATTAACGTTTGATTGACAATATTAAAATAACAATCGCACTAAGTTACTTTAGTAATCTATACATTAGTATGTAGTAGAATATGGAATAAGAATTTGTGTAATAGCAAAATGAAAATTGAACTATTTAAAGATATTGTCATTAAAATAAAGAAATTCTTGTATAATAAACTCTCTATTATTAATCATCGCATAAAGATTCCATCATTATTAATCACCACACAATCGATTCCCACATTACCGTTACCACTACACGTAACTAGTATGTGAACCAAACGACAAGGATGCATGACACATTCATTGACCATGTAGGAAACTCTGTACTAAAGGTGAATGAGAACAAGAATACCCAGGTATTGACTAATAAAAAACTATCATAGTTCAACCAGGCCTTGTAATGAGGTAAGATAAAGAAATGTAAAGAATAACTAGTACTCTCACTCAAAGGAGAACAACTTGAATGTACTAGTATGTTTATTGTTCCCCTTAAATTAATCTATGTAGAATAAATATATTTTAAACAGCAAGGATCAATCGATTTAGATATGTAGAATAAACAAATTCTAAAGAGTAACAATCTCATTACCAAGAAATCTAAGGGAGTTCAGTGTATTACCGTAAGCCACAAGGAAGTAAAATGTTACAGAGGAAAACTGAAGCGAGATCTCTGAAAATTAGCCAAACAATTAACTACTTTACCTCTCCAACCATAATACGCTACTCTTACCCAATGCACTGGGGTTGGGGTAAAGTTCCATAGAATGCAAGCAGTTAAATTACTTTTAGTAAGACTTTCAGAAACAAGTATAGCACAACATGAGATTAAATTAGGGTACAAGACTGACTAAAACCTGCCATAAGTATTTTGAGGAACTTAGTATCTAGCATCAATAATGGTAGGAACCTTGTGCAGTCATGTTCTGGTATGACGGCAGCTGCTGATGCTGATGCTGCTGCTGCTGCTGCTGCTGTGAGTTCATGCTCTGATATGGAGCTTGATGAGGATTATAGTTTTGGTAAGGCAATTGAGAAGGACTACCACTAGGGTAGCCACTTTTAGCTGTAGAACCTTGATAGGCACTTTGTTGAGCAGGATAACTCTGGTGGTAAGCGCCTTGCTGAATATTACTGCTCTGTCCAGCAGGAGACTCATATCCTTGAAAAGTAGGGCGGCCCGCATTCAAATTCCCTGAAGACCCAGGAAAAACATTGTGCCCAGCATTCGTATAATCCGAAGTCCCCCGAATATCATCAATAAATCCAGGATTGATAGAACGAGGATCCTGAAATCTTGCCCCACTTCCAGCAACCTGTGATTTATACCAAGGATAATTAGAAGTAAGAACCATATGAAGTAGAAATAAACAGTCAAGTCGCGAAAGCAACATCTCCTCAATAAACAATCCACTTCCTTTTATTTGGATAAATCGGTATGAATAATAGCTTGTGGCTTTAAGTTCTTGTGTCTTTATACCACAGATAATTCTCTTTCAATAATTTGACACGTAATCCGCTTTATAGCCTTCTACTGAAAACTTTAACGGAAATGCATAGTAGAATGCAGGATATTTTTTGACAAGTAGGAAATAACCAAGTGAAAGGATCCTCTACCTCTAACCTTGATGTTGGTTGTTAGAGTTGCTAAGGTAGCAAAGTAGGAAAAAGTCAGTTGACTCCTTGGCAAGGGTTTTAGGAGGAGTGATGGGTAGGGTGGGGTCGGATTGGATTATGAAAATTTCAGTTTGGATTTTCAATTTTAGAAATTAAAATCCAAATCCAAACCACATAAGCTCAGATTCATTTGGTGCTTTAAAGTTTGGTTTCAAATTATTCGGATTGGTTATTTTGGATTTTCAGTTTTGAGCCTATAAGTTGGATTTCTTCCTACAAAAGTGAATGTCCAAAAAAAGTATCCTTGCCAAGTGCCTTAATAATTCCTCACTCCCAACCACAATCATTTGAAAATTTGATAATTGTAAGTACAAAGGCAAATCACCCAAAGGCATGGCCTAGCGGTCAATGAAGTGGGTGAGATCCCAGATTCAAATCCTAGCAGACGAAAAACACTAGGTGATTTTTTTTCATCTATCCAAACCTTGGTGGATAGAGTTACCCGGTACCTGTTGCTGGTGGGAGGTAGCAGGTATCCTATGGAATTAGTCGAGACGAGCGCAACCTCACCCGGATACCACGATTCTTAAAAAAATTGTACAAATGCAAACCCTTCATACAAGAAAAAGTATTACAATAAAATGAAAAACAAAGTAATATATCGTTAGGATTTTTAGCCGTTAAATGCCCGTTTTCCTTTGAAATATGACACTGGTCTGAATTTGTTTACAATAGCAGCAGATGAGTCACTAATAGCTAAGGAGTGCTCCACTTTTTGGAGTGACACCAAAAAGTATGTGAGACCAACAGAAGTGGTGCACTTAAGCTACTCAACTTCAGAAAGCAGCGAGTGTGGTGAGTGCCGTGTAGAAACTAGAAAAGACCAATATACTTGGTTATACTTCGGAACCCTATTCTCCTTTTCGGTTGTTGTCTGATTTAATTTGCTATTGGGCTTAGGACTGGACAAAGGTCGAATTGGTAGGGCCACACATAAAGTATAAAGTCAGATATTCGAAAATCCAAACCATAATTCCAAAACACCAAACCAAAAATCTGAATTTATAGAATTAGGGTTTTGCCTAAACTATGCCCTCCCCTAGTGATTGGGCATACCATGTCAAAACCGATGCAGGTACAACAGAAGAACTTTATCTACCCACCCACCCCCAAAAAAACTCCTGTCAGAAAAAGGATAACCAAATAGTTTAAAAGATTGACTGGCAAAGGAGAAATTGGTTGTGATGTAATAAAGTATTTACTGAAGTAATAAATTTTTAAAAATATTTATCTTGAAGAGGAAAAAGATAATGCACCAAACAAACTAAACTTGCAAGCAAAATCCTATAGTTACCTAAAATTATTGTGAAGGTCAAATTATTTATAATTGCTTAAAGAGAAGAAAGTACATCTTTTCAAGGTATGACCTAGGCTTTCCTTATTCAAAAAAGGATGGCAGGGATGGAAGGGCAGAAGCCTTTGGTGTCCCCACCAGTCAAGAATTGGGACCTCACATCACTAGCCAATATGCTTTCTTCTCCTGCTTTACTTCATTGATGGTTCGATAAATGGTGTCCTAGCATAGGTTATATATTTTTCTAAAGCACATACTTCTTTTATTTTAAATCCTTTAAGAGCAGTTGAGAAATTGAAATATACAGAGATATGAATAACACCATGCCACTGTCGCCTCTTTCCATGCACCATAGCACACCCCGTGGAAAGGCCTCCAATAAAATTGTCCCTCACAGCGTTACTCCCGCCAAAAAATATATCCTAGTGCCGTTATTGATGTTTTAAGCAACACATCTTGTGAAATTTTCCTTTTCCGTCATGATCCATTTCCTCAAGTTCAATTCATATGTAGTTCTTAACTTCCCAAAAACCAACCTTCATTCGACCTCCCACATTTAGTCGTCTTCACTATCCGCCATAATATGTTCTCTTATGTTCAAATTTCCCCATCTATTCCTCTAAAGATGTCCTATTGAAATATGGACAATGTTTGTATCTCTTGCCCCGCCCATTGCTACGAATGTTAATTTTTTTCCCAATCTACCAAGTGGTACTTTTTCTTCCTTTCTTCCCACTCCACAACTCTTTCATCATCCTCCAGGGCATGTTTTAAGAGGATTAATTTCAACAATGTCATTTTTTACTTTTTATTTTAGTAATGGTGATATCTAGGCACCTCCGTACACCTTCATTAAATCACACTGTATCTGCTACCTCTTCGAAACACACAAGTATCGGATAATTCTATTTCTATCTACTAAGACTCAGACAAAATCAACTGTATTGCTTTTTCATTTTATTTATTGGCCTACCATATATGTTAATTACTTATGATCGGATTCTGTGTCGCATAAATGCAGCGGTAAGGAATTTTGAGGCATTGTATTTTCAAAATCTTTTTAGCACTTAATTTAGAAAGAAACCTAGCCAAATTACCACATAATGATACCGTTGAATTTGCTTTCTTGAAAAGTTGAGTAGAGTAGAATTTAAGTATGGGATTAGTATACATTGCCTTTTACCGGGATAACAATGAGATAAGCACCTTGAAAGAAGTTGCTCATGCTTCCGGTCTTGACCGGGCTAACTATAACTATGAAATATTATTACTAAAGTTGTCACTACATAAAAGGAGCAAAGGTGTTGCAGAGATTACTGAACCGACCATATGGTATAGCCATATGGATGATATGTCCAGAAGCACTTAGCAAGATGCTTGGTCCAGGCAACGTACACAAAGTACCTCAAACTAGGCTTCGCAATTCTAGAGGTCGAAATCGTTTAATTCCCAAAGTTCTTCTTCATGACATTAGAGACGTGAACGTAACTTGTGCTTAATGTATAGCATATGTTGAAACAATGATAATTAGATCATCTCTAGATGCATGAGAAGATAATTAAGATGATTAGTTTGAAAAAAATTGATGCAATCCTTCGTGATTTTGGCTAGTGAAGAGGTCAAGCTAGCTAATATTAACATTGTCATGAACTCAGTTCCACTTTATTTTGTTATTGCTTCATTAGTGGCAAATTAAGCAGGAACAAGTTTTCCTAGAAGTGTTTCGTCTAGTTCTACAATATTTTGGCTAAGACTTGGTAATTTGAGCATCCTAAGAGATGCTCCTATGATTGTGTAATGTGTAATGACTATATCAGGTACGTAATAGTCGCAAACAACTGCTTCTACAAAATTATAGTCTATAACAAACAATATTTGCATAGAGAAGAGAATATTACAATTGATTATGTAAAATTTAGTAATACAGTTGATTACATAATGGATAGCTAAACCAGAAAGAGATTTTACTTTTGGTAATTAATGATTACTGTAAAATATATTAAAAGAAAAGACTAAAGTCATTATACAACTATAGGAGCATCACTTAGAATGCTCAAAATACCAAGTCTAGCAAAGAACTACAAACACTAGTGGAAATGTTCTAGGAAAATTGTGACAATACTAGTAGTAGCTAGCTTGCCCCCTTCACTAGCCAAAAACACGAAGGGTTGCATCAATTTAGTTCAAAGTTCAAACTAATCATTAAAATTATCTTCTCATACATCCAACTGATTAAGGAATGCAAAAAGGGTTGGGATAAGCTTGGTCTGGTTTGTGCAATGTATTGTAGTAGAGCTGAATACAATGGAATAAAGCTCTATTATAACAAACAAACAAAAAATTAAAGACAACAGATATGTTACTCCATCTGCCCCAACTTATGTGGCGATATTTGATTAGGCACAAAGTAAGAAAGAAAAAGATATCTATTTAAACTTGTGGCCAAAACAAGCAATAGAAATTTGTATGGCTGTAAATCATCTCATTAAGGATAAAATGAAATAAAATTAAATTGTTTCTAAAGAAGTATGACATTCCTTTTGGGGTTGACTAAAAAAGAAAGAGTGCCAAATAAATTGGGAAAGAGAGATTATCTCTTATGAGTAATAGTTACTCCCTCCATTTCAATTTGCGTAATGCAATTTGACTTAGCATGGAGTTTAAGAAAAAAAAGAGAACTTTTGAAACTTGTGGTCTTAAAAGCTTAAGGATAAAAGCTTTTGTGGGCCTTTCAGTTTGTGTGACTATAAAGAAAAACTTCTAATTAAGGGTAAAATAGAAAGTATAAAGTTAACTTTCCAATTTGTGGGGTCAGTGCTCAGCCCTTTTTTGTTTGCTCTGGCGATAGACGTACTGACATGCCACATCCAAGAGGAGGTGTCATGGTGCATGCTATTTGCAAATGATATTATATTGATTGATGAGACGCGAGACAGTGTGAATGCGCAATTAGAGGTACAGAGGCAGACTCGGGAGTCTAAAGGTTTCAAGTTGAGCAGGACCAAGACAGAATACTTGGAGCGTAAGTTAAGTGGCGAGACACAAGGAGGGAAGGGTAGGTGAGGCTGGACTCCCAGGTCATCCCTAGGAGAGGAAGTTTTAAGTACCTTGGGTCTATTATTCAGGGGGATGGGGAGATTGATGAAGATGCCACACATCGTATTAAGGCGGGATGGCTGAAACGGAGACTCGCTTCCAGTGTTTTGTGTAACAAGAAGGTGTCACCGAAACTTAAAGGTAAGTTCTACAGAGTGATGGTCATGCCAACGATGTTATATGGGGCTGACTGTTAGCCAGTCAAGATCGCTCATGTCCAGAAGATGAAGGTAGCAGAGATGAGGATGTTGAGTTGGATATGCGGGCACACCAGGTTAGATAGGATCAGAAATGAGGTTATTCGTGACAAGGTGTGTGGCCTCTATCGAGGACAAGATGCAGAAAGCGCGGCTTAGGTGGTTTGGTCATGTGAGGAGGAGCAGAGACTCCCCGGTGAAGAGGTGTGAGAGTTTGATGTTGGAGGGCCTAATAAGATGTAGAGGTAGGCCAAAGAAAGGTACGGTGAGGTGATTAAGCAAGATATGGCGCACCATTCAGCTGACCGAGAACGTGACCCTTGTTAGGAAGATATGGAGGTCAAGGATTAGAGTAGTGGAGTAGGTAGTCTAGAGTTTTTATAACAGTAGTATTGGCACGCAGTCTCGCTTTTTGTTGGTAGTAGATTTTTATGACTAGCCGTTGTTTCCTTTCATTGTTGATCACCTAAATATCTTGTTATTTTTATTCTGCTTTTATATGGCTTTCTGGTATTGTCCCTTCTGTGATGCTTATACGTTCCTGCGCCGAGAGTTTATTGGAAACAGTCTCTCTATCCTCACAAGATAGGGGTAAGGTCTGCGTACACACTACCCTCCCCAGACCCCACGGTATGGGATAATACTGGGTATGTTGTTGTTATATATAAAAGACGTGTGATTTTTTTCTATTTATCTCTAGCATGTCCAAAATATATTATCGCATAAAAATGGAGAACATAAGAGACATAATTCTGTATCGTAAAAAGGAAAAGGTAGAATCAGAAAAAAAAAATATCCAGCAATTCACTCATAGGTCTATTATAACTCCAATGGAGGGAATAACACAAGGTAAGAGTCTTCTATCTAGTTGAAAATAAAATGGATAGAACGAGACAAAAAGAATAACTCACAAAACCACCCCTTTGTAGCTCTAGGCAGATCAATTTACCTCATTAAGGTTGTACCCTCCTGTTCTTTTTGCAGAGCCAAATGAATTGTCTGGAAACTTCTTCAGGGGACTACTGATACTTGAGTATCTAGAGTTCACAATGGTGATCAGATGAACTATAACAGAAAAAGCAAAGGAAAAAAGAACTTATTCAGCAATGGATACTGGTACCTAGTGGCAATGGGAAGATCTTGATAACTCGGATGGTCATATTCACGAACAGGACCCTACAGAAAGAATGTGACACTTCTTTAGTCAATTGGTCCAACTGAAAAGACCATGGCAGCAAATGGTTTCCATAACCCAGAATAGTGTGACAAGTCACTCATTCAACATCCAAATATATGTTCAAGGGGAAATTAGAATCAAGTCACCACCTTCCTAATAGGGCTATTAGTTTTGATCAAATACAAAAATGTTTTCAAGACCCTAAAAGCCTAAGTTGCTCGGACACGGGTTCGGGTGTCCGACACGGGTGCGGATCTAAAGGTCGGATCCTTCGAGAAGTAAATTCTAAGATTCGGGGATACGGATCCTAGTGTGGATGCGGGTGCGGGGATCCAGCTAAAATTAATTCAAAAATATAAAAATATCTCTAAATTTGTAAGAATTTAGTGGAATACTTAGCATAGCTTGTAAAGTGTGTATTTCTTTTTTATTCTCAAGTTGTAAATAAGTAATCGATTGATATCGTAGATAAGGTATGTTATTTTCTTCAAATTTTATCCTAGTTTTGGTTCTGATTTCGGGAATCAAATTGTATCTTGTATCGAATTTTCCTGTCCCTTGTGGTCAAAGTACCCAAAAGTGTTTGACCATATCCGGTACGGATCCCATACCCACACCCATACTAGTGTCGTGTCGACACGGATGCGGCAACTAAACTGAAGTGTCGGAGCAACTTAGCTAAAAGCAAAAGGAACAGATGTTTTCTGAATAGTTCGATCTGTTTCAATATGCTTCACATCAAACAAAACCGCAAAGAGCAAAATTACGAATATTTAAAATTAATTACTATTTTTATAGTTTGCAGAGAATAATCACTGATCTTATTTTACTTAAGGAGCTCCACTTGTAGTACCCAGAACCACTTCAATAAGAAGTATTCTCTTTTCAGTTATTCTCCGTCTTTTACATGGTATTAGAGCCTCTACGATTTTTCTAGAAACTCAAATAGCTTTCCTGACAGGTGGAAGGCCTTCCGCCTGCCTGGTGACCTGGTCGGTGTTTTCTTTTCATTATTTCTTTCTTCCTAGTGACTGGCGCGTTCTCTTTACGGCAACAGTCAACTCCTTTCTCAAGCATCCAACACCTCCTCTTTAGCAACTAGCAACTTTCCCCTCTTCTTTGAGTGCGGTGCCACACTCTTTCCGAACTCAATTCTAGTGGCGATGTGCATCTTTCCAACAATTGTCTTGGAAATAGCTTTTTAGCATGATTTTGCAGACTACTTTCTTTGTACCCTAAATAACAGCAACCCACTAAAATCTCACTAGTAGGGTATGGGAAGGGTAGTGCGTACGCAAACCTTACCGCTGCCCCAAAGGAGTAGAGAAGTTGTTTCCGGAAGAACCTCGACTCCAGAAAATAAAAAGACAAAAGAAGACAATATTAGCTTCACCACAGAAATCATAGGAAAAATAGGAACATAAACTTCAGTAGAAAGATGCAAAGCAAAAGCAATGACTAGTAAATAGGTCCTGCACTGAAAAGCAAAATAGTAAGACACAACATCGCCACTAGCTATCTTAGACAAAAATCCTACCATACTAGGCTCACAAAGGTACAAGGTAAGGCAAACTCAACTACCTCCTAACCTACAACCTTAATACTCGACCTCCACCTCTTACTATCATGTGTCATGTCCTCGAAAACCTGAAGCATCGCCATATCATTCATGATCACCTCTCTCCAATACTTCTCAGGCCGCCCTCTACCTCTTCTCATGCCATCCACAACCAGCCGCTCACACCTCCTTACCGGAGCATCAAGGCTTCTCCTCTGAACATGCCTGAACCATCTGAGCCTCGCTTACCATATTTTGTTTCTAAAATAACCAAGCTCAAAGATATATTCTTCATTATTAGAAAAAGATTACTTGTTTTATAGATTATTGCTCCTTATTTAAGTAGCTCCTCTTGTAGTGACAAGAGATGATTCCATAAAAATATTCGTTCTTCGTATTCTCTTCCCTTTTTACACAAGACATTGCCCAATTTTATTCTCCAACCTCAATAGATAATCATTATTCTTATCTTCAGAAACTTTGAAAAGGGCAAACAAGACATTGAACTTGAAATCTTGGAGCCAGAGGGAGTACAACCTTTCATCCATAATACTGAAATGGTAAGAATTGACAGAACAACACACCCATCTTGATAATCACCTATATAGCCTTATAAACTAGCGAAAGGAATCTTCACTAATGTTTTATGCCTCATCCAACTACAAGCTAGAGAAGAACAATGTTGCTAAAGGCTTGTTTAGGCATGCTTAAACTCCTAGAGTTTAGCTCAGTGCAGGCCACGGGCCTCACTTGCCCAATTGTCACTTTTATTCATACAGCGTGTGGAACATAACTACTATAGGCTTTGTATAACACTACATTTGACATAGATGACACCGCAATTTACTGATTATTAATAGAATTGCATGGATGAATATGTTAGTAGTGAAGAATAAGAAAATAGAATTATTATAGTAAGAAAAAAACTAGCCATTATTTTGAACAAGAAACTTGCATATGAATCAGAAATTTAAAACAATTTTTGAATTTGATTAGCATGATTTTCATACCAAATATTCTAATCAAAGTGCAGTTTTTCAATTATTTGGTTCGCTCCTAGTAACAATAATTTGGTCCTAAAAGATAAAATTTTAAGCATTTAAATGAAAAGGACTCAAATACAGCAAAATAAATATAGAGGATTCATATAGTCAACCCAACTAGTCTAACATTAAGACATAGTAGTTGTGATGGTCGTTGCTTTAAATTCTTTGGTCCATAAAATTGTTGTTCATAATTTGTCCTTTTCTTGCATTACATGTATTTTTTCTTGTTTTCCTTCATCAGCTCCTTCCTTCTTCCTTCACTGAAGCTTGTGTTTTACTTGCGGTTTGTACGTAAAGCTCCACACATCTGTGCACGATAAAAACTTTAGCTACACTTGTAGAACTAGGCCGACGGAGGTAAATGATGCCATGAAAAATATGAGGATTAGAAAAGCTCGTGGTCCAGATACTATCCCTATAGAGTTGCAAAGTGTCTTGGAGAGCTTGGACTTTGGATTAGAATGGTTCACCAAGCTATAATGCTATACTAAAAAATGGCAGGATGCCCGATGAGTGGAGGAAGAGTATCCTGATTCCAATTTATAAGAACAAACGAGATACCCAATCATAAGATGAAAATCTGGGAAAAAGTGATAGAACGTAGACTTAGGAACACGACAAGAGTGACAGAGAACCAACTGTCCTTTAGATCTAAAACAAAGGCTATATTCTTGGTGAAAAGATTGACGGAAATTTCTCGCAAACAGAAGAAAAATCTACACATTTGTTCATTGACCTAGAGAAACCATATGATAGAGTATCACAAAAGGCCCTTTGGTGAGCGATGGAATTCATATTAAATAGAGATAATACATAAATTACCCATCAAACTTGTCCGAAAAAATCATTTACACACCTAAACTTTACGGGCGACCTTTTACCCCACTCTTCTAAACTTAAGTGAATTTAATACCCCCTCTGCGCAAAACGTGTAGTTAACGTAGCAGCTGCGCATGAAGGCAAAAAAAAAAAATTAAAACTAATTTACAGGTCCATGTGTCACTTTTTAATAGGATATTATAACTAATTAACTTAATATTGTTTTTTTCTCTTTTATTTTTCATTTTTTCTTTTTTAACATGAATATATTATGTTAAAAACAATTTATTTTCTAGTTTTACAAAATTTATTTTTGCAGTTTTTACACAAAATAAATCTTTAAAAAGAATTGAAACACTGAAGAAAAAAAAACATTTTTCAAAAACATAAATATTTTGTTGGAAACATTTTATTCAGTTTTTAAAAAACGAAAAATATTTTGTTAAAACTATTTTTTTTCGTTTTTACTATTTTTTCAAATTTTACAAAAAACAAGTTTTTACAATTTTGTTAAAAAATAGTTTTTTTAACAAAATATTTTTGTTTTTCAAAAAAGTGAAGAAAAAAAATTCAAGCAAAGTATTTTCGTTTTTGAAAAATATTATTTTTTTCTGTTTTTAAATATTTTATTTTTGTAAAAACTGATTTTTTTTGTATAAACTGATTTTTTTTCTGAAAACAGAAAAAATAAATTTCATTTTTAACAAAATATTTTTGTTTTTAAAAACTAAAAAGATTATTGTCAACAAAATAATTTCTTTTTTTAAAAAGTATATATTTTTGTTTTTTTAGTTTAAAAAAAAATTGTAAAAACTGGGAATACAAAATTGTAAAAATATTTTTTTTTGTTTTTTTTGTTTTTTAACATAAAATATTCGTTTTTTAAAAACTAAAATTTAAAAAAAATGAAAAAACTGAAAATATGGAACTTATGGTGCGTGTAACACACATCCATCATAAGACTTGGTTCAGTTTTTGAAGGGGGTATTAAATTCACTTAAGTTTAGAATAGTGGGGTAAAAGGTCGCCCGTAAAGTTTAGGTGTGTAAATGATTTTTTCGGACAAGTTTGATGGGTATTTTATGTATTATCTCTATTAAATATATAAATGTCATAATGGACGAAGCCGCCACTAGCCTGAAAACATTAGTAGGAGATACAGAGGAGTTTTTCATAATAGTGGGTCTACACCAGGGATCGGCATTCAACTCCTACAAGTTTACCCTAGTTATGGATACGCTAACCAACATAATACAAGATAAATCTCATGGTGTATGTTATTTGTTGATGATATTGTGTTAATTGACAAAATTACGAGGTTGTCAACCAAAAACTTGAACTATGCAAAAGCAACCTCGAGAATAAGGGCTTTAGGATAAGTAGAAGTACAACTAAATACATGCACTACAAGTTCAGTAAGCATGAGAAGAGAGCATTTGAGGTGAGACTAGAGATTGTGGTGAAAAAATGGAAACAATTTAAACATCTAGGCTCGTCATTTCCGGGGAATGGAATGATAGATGAAGATATTACTCATAGAATTAAAACCGGATGGTTGCAATGGATAAGTATTACTGGGTGTTACGTGATAAAAGGACGCCTACCAAAGTGAAAGATAAACTCTACCGAAGAGCTACAAGACCCACAATGCTATATGGTAATGAATACCCGGCCGCTAAAGTCCAACATATCTACAAGATGAGTGATTTAGTGATGCGGATGTAAGGATGTAAATGCGGTCATACAAGATTGGACAAGTTTAGAAATGACTACACGCGTTGAGGATAAAGTGGCAGAAGCTCACTTGAGATGATTTGGTCAGGTTCTGTGTCAACCTGCATATGCACAGTCCGTATGTGTGAAACTATGGTGAGTGAAGGTTTTATAAAGGGAATGGGATAGACCTAAAATCACACTGTAGGAAGTTGTCTTAGAAAGGTCTACAAATTCTTAGAATCAATGCAAACTTAGATAAAGATAAAACACAATAGAAGAAAAAAGATTTGTGTGTGATATCTACTAGTTAGGAATAGGTAAAACTTATTCTCCACTTCTATTTTATTTGATGTGATATGATGACATTAATTGAGCTTAAATGAAGAAGTGAGGATTCACATAGCCAACCCCAACTTATTTGGTATTGCGGCTTAGTTGTTGCTTTTGTACTTACGGCTCCAGTAGGCCTAAAATTACATAAAAGTTGTCTTCGAAAGACCTACAAATCCTTGGAATCAATGCAAACTTAGGTAAAGCTAAGACACAATAGATTCATATGTGTGATATCTACTAGTTGGGAATAGTGTTGAAATTAGTGTCTCAACAGCTGGAAATTTTGCATAACTGCTGAAATTCACAATCTGCTCAAAGCAAGGAAGTTGTTAAGATAAATAAGCTTGTTAGCAGAATCTTATCTTTCTGTTGCTATTTGTTAGGATATAGCTGTTTAGTGATAATTCTGCAGCTGATTTTTCTGCTTTTCTTTAGAGCTTTTCAGTTATAAGTTCTTGTATAAATATGGCTTTGATTACTTAATAAAATATTATGAGCAATATATTCATATCTCCTTTATTCCTTTGCTTATATCTTGCTTTAAATTCCAACATATTGGTATCAAGAGCCCGTCATCTTGACGGACTTGTGAGTAGAGAGTGAACCAAATACCAATTCTTCCACCCAAAGCACAACTAGCGTACAGAGGATATTCAACTTTACCATCAATGATGTCCCTAATAGAGACCAATAGTTGTAATCTATTCCTTTATAAGAATGGGACAAAAATGAGGCATAAGAATATTTAAGAAGCTTCCCCACATAGGCATGTCTAATGTACAATTCCAGTAAATTCATTTTGAGTACGGGATTGGTGCCTCATACCACCACAACATCTCCACCCTTTAAATGAATTAGATGATGCATTCTGCAGGTCATATGGTAGTGCAATGTTGCTACGACTTTGTGTTCACCTATTGTAAATGATCCTAGTAAAGAGGTTACAACAAACATATCGCACTACTCCTAACACCAAATATAAACAATCGGAAATGAAGGTATGAACTGGTCCAAGCGCCACAGTTATTTTTAAAAAAATAAAAGTATAAACTCCAGTAAAAGCAACATTAGCAAGATGATCTTCCATACCTTCAAATGATCATATCTTCTAGAGCTGCCAGCTTCCATCACACCTTGACGTTGTGGATCTCCACTTAGGAAATTCTCTGAAGGACCAAATCCAGAAAGTCGCCTAACAGGAGCAGATTCCGCCTTGCTATTTACATCCCTAAGGGATCTTGCTCTAAGCCTAGAAGCAATCTCAACCAAGGCATCTTTTGCCACACCAAAGCTTCCAGATATCTGAATAAATAGAACTTCAATTATTTTGAGATTTTGAAATTTCTCACAAGATAGTGGAAACAACAGTACCGACATGCACAAGAAAAGTGAAACTAGGACATGTGAACCGGAAGTGACTAGTCTAAACTTGCAGACTACAGATAAATCACCTGCACGAGCTCTTCATCTGCAGATGCGCATCTGGGTTTATCATCCTTGGAAATAACACGAATATCTGCTTGTGTCCTTCTCCTCATCTCATTGATAACATGTCCTCCTTGACCAAGAATGCATCCAACCTTATTTGAGGGAACAAGAAGCCTTGTAGTGATAATTCCTTTATCAGAAAATTCACTTGTTTTACTTTGAAGTTGAAGAATGGCATCAATAGTTTGTGATCTGGGATCCCACAGAGACTGGAAGGAAAAAAATGGGTTGGTGACATGCTCATGTGTATGCTAATATTATGAATTCCTCATTGAAATACATTACCTCCAAAGAGGAGACATGAATAACTCTTTCATCAGATTCGGGTACGACATCCTCAACATGTATACTTGCTCCTGTTTCCTGCTGCAGTTGTTTTACATTGAAGCCCCCCTTGCCTATAACACCACCAATTTTCGCAGCTGAACACAGAATTTTCATGGTGAAATCACTTGGAGCTTCACCAGCACAAGGGGGAGGATCATAATCAAAATCTGGTCGACCAAATCCAGAAAGCTGGTTGCTATACCCTCCCACCCCTAACACAGGCGGCATACCATTTAAATTAGATCTACTTCGAGACCACATTGATTTTCCTGGAGGAATCATATTTTCCATGGGAGGACCAGGGGGGTGAAAACCTTGAGCACCATGTACCATGGGAAAACTCGAGGTAGGTTTGTCTTTGCGTGGATTCTGATGCAACAGAGTTGATACTTCATACAAGGCTTTTCTTACCAAAGCAGGTTTACCTGATATCTGAAAAACCCTACCAATATTGAAAATTCTTTTGACATGATATGGCCCAAAAGAGACTTAATATGTAACTCCTAAATTATCAGCAAAAAAATAACTAAAATAAGATACTACTTGTTAAAAAAAGTAGTACGGACATGATTGTAATCTTAAAAAATGTAATTACCACCATAAAACCAAGAAACTTTACAGAATCGAAATCACAAATCCTCTAATCATCTATTGATGTTACATACAAGAAATAGCATGGATACCCAAAAAGACAGACATACACACAGAAACAAACAAAAATTTGGCATGGTTACCAATTGCAAAATTTAGAGCGCAGACATTAACTAAGTGCACAGAAACTTTCAGCCTGTCAAAGGGGCACCTTGTCTTTTAAGATAAAAGATAAAAGAGGAAACTAGCAGTCAGATAAACATTAGCTACTGGACAGCTGGTCTAGCCAACACGTCGTTGAATAGCTAAACATAGGTGAATTATAAAAAGACATTCTAGGACCAAGGAATCAGGAGGAGTAGTAGATGCTTGAAGATAAGTAGAAGATAATATAGGACTAAGGAATCAGGACTAATAGATGCTTAAAGATAAGCATAGGACCAAAAAAACGTAGAACAGAGCAAGAACATAATTAAACTGCTGCATGCAGAACTAAGATCAGTACAACAAAAAAACCCATTTTAATCCCCTAGAACTAAGATCAGTACAGATGAACAATTAATTTAAGTGTTTAACGGTACTCTTCCCCTTTCTCCTCTGCACTATGATACTCTCCTAGTAACGAAAGCTCATTTCAAAGCTCACTCACCTTAAAACACCCACAGAAAAGAACATGAAACTTACTTGGACCAATTCATCAGTGGTCATAGCACAAGCTGGAAGATGCTCAGCAGATTGAACACGAATGCTTGCCCCAGTCTCACTTCGCAATTTCTGAATAACATCGCCTTTTTTTCCTAAAAGGCATCCAACCAAATTGCTTGGCACAAGTAGACGCGTGATGATTACAATTTCATTCTTATCCTCATCTTGTGCTTCATGCAAGTCTTCTTCAACAATCCTATTGTGAACTTTTAACAGAGCATCTTGCGCTGCACAATGTGGCTCCATGCTACCATTTTCCTCCTTTAATTCTGGATTTTCATTGTTGCTGTCAGTGTTTTGTCTCCTAGCTAGCTTTGTAGAGGGACTAGAGATAATTATTAGTCTATCATCAAAACCAGGAACACTGTCAGACACCGTAATCTTTGCTTGACTTTCCTCTCTCAGGGCTTTGATTATGCTACCACCTTTTCCAATTACACTACCAATTTTTTTGGATTGACAAAGTATACAATAGGTAGTATCTGAACTTCGAGAACTTTCAGATGACCGTTCATGACCAGGATAATTCCCCTTTGCATTTTTAGAGCCTCCCTTCCTCTTGAACTGGGGGTTAGAGCGTTGCTTGAGAAAATTTCTTTTGTATTCGTCCATGACTGGATGGACTAAATAACTCTCAACAAAAAAATCTTTTATCCCTAGTAGTTACTCCAATAGGGTTATGACCTGAAAAACGAAAATTGCTTAGCAAAGTACAAAAATAAACAAGTAAAATAACTTGTAAGATATGATTGCATCCAAATTAGTGATGGGGTATGAAAGGAGGAACGAATTTCTGCTAACATAAGAGGGGCTTAAGTTTCAACAATTGGACCAGTGGAAATGAAACAAACCCATAATCCTCAGACATTGCAGAGTGCCTTCAGCTCAGTTTTATTTAGAGACCAGCCAGTTGATTGTTTTCATAATTGGTGCTTTACCAGTCCCCATCTCTTTTGCAGTGTAAATAGGCTTATTGATAATCAGAGATCAATGCACAAAGTTAAGTTAATGGTATGGGTTCGTGACCAGAGGAATAAATTAACAATTAAACATGCCTTGTAAAGCATACTGCCCCCTTTTCCAAAAGCAAATTAGACAGAAAAGTTCCCATCAAGTATCGAAAGCAATCTATAACATTCAACAACCGGAATCCCCGGAGGAAAGAGAATCAAATAAGAGGTGGATAGTGTAAGATTATGTCTGGAGCAACAAAAGCGCCTCTAGAGAATCTTCTTCCAGCTTAATTGTCAAAAGGTTAACAGCCTAGAGAAGTGGAAAGATATGAAATGTGCACTTTAATGAAGAACATGCAAATGAAGGAATATATACTATGTGTGTATATATAACTGTATCTGTGTGTGCGCGCACAAAGACACACGAAAAGTTACACAAAGCAATGACAAGCAAATATAACCAGAAAAATAACTATATGACAAAAAAACACCGCAATGACAAGTAATTATAACCAGAAAAATAACTATATGGGCATTTTAGAAAATATTTTGATAAGTTGGAAAAAATAAAAACAACAATTAAGTGAAAATAAATTAAGTAAAAGGCCCAATACATGAAATGAAACTCCAACTTGCACACATTTGCAAAACTGGTCCCCTATAACTATATGGACATTTTGGAAAATATTTTGATAAGTTGGAAAAAAAACTACAATTAAGTGAAAATATATTAGGTAAAAGGCCTAATACATGAAATGAAACTCCAACTTGCACACATTTGCAAAACTGTTCCCCTACTTAAACTTGTTTCAGATTAGAGCATCGACTTGTTAAATCCCCACATAATAAACACATTTGAAAGAGGGACAAGGGTTTAAAATAGCACATGTTCCTCAATTGTGTTTACGCAGATAACACATAACTTATCACATAGAACTATTATTGACCTTCACTTCAAAGCTCAAACTCAAATCCATGCATCTTCAAGTGGAGCTGCATTTACTTGTTTAAACCCCAGCTTATACCATACACATCAACAAATAATCATCTACCAAATAGACTTGCCACCGTGGGGTTTCCCACAAGCCCAATTGACGGAATGCTATCTCCAATGAGGAGAGAACTACAAGGTCCTCCTCCTAACTCCTCTTAAAGTAAATAGAGATTCCTACAAAATAAAGAAACCTCCGGTTACTTCACACCCTCTAAACCAACCACTATTGCAGCCTCCGCCACCGGCCACTGCAACTCTGATGATGATGACTCAAAGCCCACAAACTGTGGTAATCGACATTATTTCCCCAATCGTATTCAACACCATACTTAGTGACTTCACAAGTGTTGTACGCCTTGCCAGATTCTCTTCTTCTTCCTCCAAGGCGACAGAAAATTATCATCGACGACCAAGTTCCGTACTATAAAAAGAGAATGAATTAGAGAGAGGAGGTAGGTTAGAGATTGAATGTGAGTGTTGTATAGAGAAACAGAGAATGGAGAAGGTAAAGAGATTTTCCTAGAGAGGGGGGGCGGGTAGACGTTTAAAGGGAGATGAGGGAGAGGAGAAAGTGAGAGCAATGGAAGAAAAAAGATAAAGCGAGCTTCTATGTTCACATCCCCACTCCCTAAACGCCTAATTCACATGCCATTAAACCAGCTCAGCCGCTTACATGTCACATACTTATAGTCAAGTGCCAAAGTTGGTGATGATCTGCGGTTTTAATATGTAGATATGCCACAAGTCTATGTAGGACACTGCATGCAAGTCAGGCTGTCATTTTATGTATTGGGCCTAAATTTAGCATTTAAATAGCAGAGGGTAAAGGGGCGGGCCGATCATCCCCGAGTTCTTAAGGCTACGTTTGGCCCAAAGGATTGGCTCCATACGGATATCTGGGTCATAAAAGAAGTGTATTAGGCCTAAACCAAAACTATGTCAAATCAAGGTTCTATTATTCAATAAAACTATGTATCAAGTTCAAAACCATTTTACCAAGACGAAGTTTGTAACTTAGATTTAATGATTAATTTGGTCATACCAAATTTCTAATTTCCATTCCTAATCACTAGTATGTTCATCCACAATGTTTTCATAATAATTGATATATCACTTTACTAGTTATACCTTTTGGGTAATGTTCACCACGTTAAGATAAAGCTCATGAGTGCTGAGACTAATAGCCTAGCGCTTTGATGCCTAAGCTAAAACAAATCATCTATACAGAATTTTAGGGCCTAATCAAACCTTAATTGTGCCTTTAAAAACGGTGGATCCAGCGTGTTAGAAGAAAAAGTGCACTAGATGGTTATTTGTTCTAGCTCCTAGTATCACAAGAAAACAATTTCTGGTCTAAGCAAAACTTCCTCAAACTCCTTAAGCTAGATCCTCTCGTACGCAATGAAAGATGGAAGTCATATTCTCCAAGTTGCTCTTATGAAACCTAAAGTTATATATTATTTTTTAAGTGTGTGACTATATCATCCAAAAGCTTAAGCTATTAGAGAGAACATACATTTAATTACTTATTTAGATATTGTCTTTATGCACCCCTTACATGGGGGCCTAAATCTTTTTTGTGGGCCAAACACATGGAACTTTTTTTATTTTTCTGCTTTTTGGGTAGTGGTGTGATTTGAACCCAGGACTCTTGCCCGTTCGGATACTATATTGAAGAGTGTGACCATCTCAAGCGGGGGAGATGTATATACGGATTCAAAACCAATAGCTTTGGCTCAAACCTTATATATGTGTTAAAAGATTCACTAAATATGTACACAAATTAAATTTAGAACCCGGTAACTAAGACTTGAGGTTGTTGTCCTAGATTCTAAAATCCATAAAGTTAAAATCCTAGATCTGCCCCTGTCTAAAAGCTTAAGCAATTAGAGATAACACACTTTTAAGTACTTAAGTACAATATGCCTTAACAATATTTAATGTTGTTAAAAAGAATAAATTACAGCTTCATCAATTTTGTTTCTGCTTCTCCCCCAAGTAGTATGTATTACTTTACCAGTTTCACGACATTGAGAAATTACATTCAACAAAAGAACAATGATTATGCTCAACAGTTCGAGTTATTATACTGTACGATAAAATAAACCGATTCAATGTATTTATAACTGAGAACAACTAGTATTTATTATTCTAATTGGGGGGGGGGGGGGGGAATTCTAACTAGGTTTTCAAGAGTGCGAAACGAAAGCAAAGAGCATAAAGTCAGATGCTATACCATTTCCGGCACACCAGGAAAGTAGAAGCAGGCGGCGGAATCGATCGAGGTAAAGCTAAAAATGTTGGCAGGGACTATAGGGCTTGTTCACCGGCGGGACGAATTTTGGATTTGTTCCGTCTTTGATTTCAGCAGGACCTAAGGAAAACCAATTATGGGCCTGGGCTTCTCTAATAGTTGGGCTACAAAAAGAAGGCCTTCTTTGTACTTTGAGTATAAAGGGAGTTTTTTCGCATAAACCTACTTTATGGGGCTGCTGTTAGAAGTTATACCCTTGTTGCACAAAATTTTACAAAATTTATTCATTGGGATCTAAAATGCTTCTATCTCTTCTATATAATTTCAAAATCTAATATGACTTTGTTTTACTTTTCAATGCAACTTTACAAAGTTAAATCTCTTCAATGCAACTTTAGAATTGGATTTGAAGTTTTGTCTTTTCACTGCAACTTCAGAAAAAATCAAATCTTAAGTAGTTCTATCTCTTCAATGCAAATAGAAATCGATTCTTAAGTTCTTTTATATTAGTAGTCGTACCCGCGCGATGCGGTCAACATTAAAAAAATATTTATCACTTTGTTAATTTTTCTATGTTACATTTGAAATTATTACAATTATTTGATTATCCTATTATACATAAAAAGAATAGATATTGTCTAAATTTTAATAAATAAAATCTCCATTAAATTAAAGGGACTTATATAGTCATCAAATAATCTTTTCGGTATGTATTTATATTTATTAGATTATCCAATATTTAGTATAATTATATTGTTAATAGAACTTATGACACTTGTCATTATAATATTTCTTTACATATATATATATATATATATATATATATATATATATATATATATATATATATATATATATATATACATACATATATATATATATATATATATATATATATATATATATATATATATATATATATATATATATATATATATGTATGTATATATATATATATATATATATATATATATATATGTATGTATATATGTATGTATATATTATACATATACTATATTATATTATGTTAAAAACTCAAACTTGAAACTACTCCCACTCAATTTGAATGGGTAGTACATTTTTTATATATTTATTTTTTATCATATTTATTTCCCAGACCCCACCATGTGGGACTATACTCGGTAGTTGTTGTTGTTGTTCATATTTAATTATACGATATCTATATTTATTAATCAAAATAAAGTAATCAATTACATATATATAAATACAATGGGTTTTCTGGAAATTCAATGATTTAATAATTGAAAAAAATTTGAAAATAAAAAAAAAATTGCACAGAAGTTGGAACCGTTTACTCATGAATGGTTTGAATTCTACTTCCAAAAAATTAGGAGCAATATCTTAACATGTCATGTGTCATTTTATTGTTCTGTCATTTGGCTTCATGAGATGCTTCTTTCCTTGGCTTTTAATTATATATAGATATAGATTTTATTTTTTTTGTTTTTTATTTTAAAATAATTTAAAAACTCAAACTTGAAAATACTCTCACCCAATTTGAATGGGTAGTTATTTTATTATATTTATTTTTTATTTTTTAATTATATTTAATTATAAGATATCTATATTTATTAATCCCAATAAAGTAACCAATTAATATATATGGTAGTATTTTATTATTTTTTGTTTTTATATGTATTTAAATTCAAAAATAAGTAACCATAACTAATTATAAGCTACATAACTAATTAGTAACCAATTATGCCATGTGGCATTTTTTTAGGCTGCCATTTGGCTTAAGGAGTGGACTTTTTCCCCTCCTTTTAATCATACCAGTGTAGTACCCGCGCGATGCGCGGATATATATTAAAATAAATTTGTATAAAGATAATATCGCTATACATTATTGTGAAAATTTGTTTTATGTGATATATTTAATTTGTACGCAAAATTTATCGCAAATAGTTGTAAGATGTGGATTATTGTCATATGAAGTAACACAAGATAATAGATCGACGTTCAACGACATTAAGACAAGAGGATAAAGGATCGGAATATGTAATAAACTTATTCTAAATACTATTAATGTTTAAAATATTTTGTATATTTTCATTTTTAATTGACAATTATACGATATCTATATTTATTAATTTAAGTATTGTAACTAATTAATTCAAATTTAAAATTTAAAAAATAAAATTAGTTAGAAAAGTAGTTTAGTTTATCTTAACAATACCACTTGGCTTTTTATGGTAGTGACATTTGTCTTAATGTAGTGCTTTTCTCCTATTCTGTAGATAGATTTGATGCAACTTTAGAAAATTCTAATCTTAAGTACTTCTATCTCTTCAATGCAACTTCAAAAATCAGATTTTAAGTTTTGAAACATAAACTTATTTTTGAATTTCAACCATTCAACACTAATCTACTCGAAATTAGCTCAAATTTGAAATATAACTTTCAAATATTATAAAAAATAAACTACAATCATGAAATTGGAAAAATAATAACAAATCTAACAAACCATTTTGCAACTAAAAAGAAGAGAAAATCCTATGTATAACCCACAATGGTGTTTTACAACTAAGAAGAAGAAAAATTAAACAGCTCTCGGATACATGGTACACGAATACAAAAAAAAAAAAAAACATATATGATCATGGATTGTCTCGACAAAACAAAGAATATTAAGAATGACCCCGAATTATTTAGTGGACAGTTGACCCACTCCAAGTCCAATAACGTCCAAGGGATGCATGCTAAGAAGTTGTTATGATCTTTAACAAGTGGCTAGAATATGTTTGAGGAATAACTTTGAGGATTAATGCAAATAATACCATGTTTGGAGTCTTGAGAATTGAAAAATCAAGATCCCAAGATAAACTGTGTGACACAGATTCATCAACCGTTGGCTACGGTTCGAGAGGGGCATGAAGAGTTGAAGAAAATAAGCATCTAGAATTCAGCACAGTTCAGTTGTCTGGTACGGTCGGGGTTACGGTTGACGTTATAGTTTATATTGGCAAGTTTTTAATTAGAAAATTAACTTTGACTTTTCCTATTTTATCCATTGGATATTATAATAGCCTAGGGTTATTTCGTTAGCCACTTAGCATATTTTGAAATAAGAAAACTCTTGAGAGAGATTTGGAACCTCTTGTTTCAAGTTCGACTTTGGATTGCGTGTTTTCGAGACTTGATTTATTGATTGTATTCTTCTTCTCCTTTCTTTATATCTAGGGTTTCTATTTTGGCATTCTTGGGAGGCGATCGGATAGTATATTGATTGTTGCTTGAGTTGTTCACTTAGGGTTCTAGATTTTCTTCTATAATTCATTATTCAGACTATTTTGATTATCTTAATCAAATTTATTATTAGTTTTTCTTTAATTATTGTTATTTTATATTTTGCTATTTTGTTTATCTCAGATCGTATCAGTTGTTATCATAGTGAAGGCTCGGGTATTGCTTTAAAACCCTACATTCCCCAGTCTTGAAATCAAGATCTGAATTAGTGAGAAAAAAAAGGCGACAAAAAAGTTATAGTTCTTATTTTTGACTAAACCCTAGTCGAATTTCTAAAACGAGTTTTTTAAAAAATTAGAAAAAAAAATATTGAAGTGTTCGTGTTGATTGTTAGGGGAAGATTACTTTTGGGCAAGAAAGATTCACCGAGGATTCTTGTTAAGGACGAACTAGTTCCTCTTCGCATTAAATCGTTCTTAGTATTTAAAATCGAATATTTGTTTCGTGTCAATTCGTTCGTGCTTTTCTCGTTATTTTTGCAAAAAAAAATCTTGGCTCCCGTTCTTAGTTTTTAAAAGTCCGTTCTTGATTACATAAAGTCTACTCTTAAATTGCTTTCAAGAAACCTCATTCTAGATAAGTGATTTGTGAGTTGAGCTCAAACTTTGAGAATTTTCAATGGATGAAGCAAAGATTATACATGAGTGAAAAGTAAAAACTTATAAATGTGATATAAAATATAAGAGGTTGAGTGGGCTTGTTTGAATCTAACTACATGAGGTGTGCTATTATGCAATCCTCTTATTACTAATTAGTTTTTTTCCTATAAGCATTTCTTCTGCAGATTCAGACGATTAGGGTGAAAGAATGGTTGAATATAGTGATGACAAATGTTGAGATTACTATGATAAAGATGATGGAGGAAGAAATTTATTTAATTCTTGTAGGGACTATGATGGGCATATTACTTGTCATGATTCAAGTGAAGACTCAAGTGATGACAAAACATGGTATGTTCCTTATCATAATTTATATTGTTATGATTCGGACGAGTATGTTACTAACAAGTATGATAACTATCATGCTAATCATGGATGATATGGAGTTGCATCAAGTAACATGAAAGAAAAACATGGAAAAAATAATTCACAAGGGTAGTGAGTTGAGTTTGATCCTTGAAAACTATAAGATATTGATACCACTCTTTGAAGGTATTATTGGTCCGAATGCCTACCTTAATTGGGAGAGCAATATGGACGATGTCTTTGCATCTTATCCATATTCGGAAAGTAAAACATTGGAGCTGGTTACTAAAGCACTTCATGGGAATGCTTCATTGTGGTTATACGACCATGAAACTATCTTTAAAGGCTCTTTCGTTCCGTCCATTGGCACTTGGTGTACAAGTAAGTTTCATTTAAGAAGCAAGTTTGCACCTTTGAGTTTAAAAAATATGGGACACAAGAAGAATAAGGCTTTCAGGAGCGGAAAATCTATTTTTTTTGTTTACCCAAGAATATTAAAGCATGGAAGCCTTCTAAAAGTAGAGCTTCTAACGAAAGATTCTTCTTTATGTTTAACTCCATCTCCAACAAACAAAAGTGAGCAAGCGATACAAAAGAAAGAAAGGAGAAATGGAGTGACAATTCACAATTTAATAGAAGCAAAAGGAGAGGTTTAGAGGAGTAATGTAAGAGAGTTGTTAAAAGAAACAAAATCTGAGTGAAAGTGGAGAAGAGAGTATTGTAAAAGAAAGTTTGAGTGAAAATACTTCTTGACTTCATTCTGACTTGTTAGTACTTTATTTGTCTAGTGGGTATTTCTCTAATGTGCAAGTCTTAAAGGACACCTTTGGCGGACCGGAGGAAATCATGCACGATGCTACTATTTTAAGTGGTCAGGGAAAGCAAGAGGATACAACATTAAAGCATAATGATCCATTCTTAAGTGTAAGAAATAAAGGTAAAAAAGAAATTTTGGGAATAACTCGAGGTATAATGACTAATCATAACTCCTTTTCTTTGAGAGAATTTGATTCTCGTATAAGTGCTTGTGTTAGCTGTGATTCTTGTTAGCCTAGGATCTGTAATTTTTGTTGCAAATCATGAAGTTTGATGTGATAATTTACTAGTTGAGATCAATAGTCGGGATAACTGTCACTCCTATGAGTCTGAACTCGATGGTCTTATATGGGGTGGACTTGTGAATAATCTATTTGAAAAGGGAGGGGAAGTTGAATGTGCGCCTTATTCTAAGGGGATTGATACTTTAAGTGGAGACATAATTCAAAGTACTAATGGACATGACTTTGTTTATTATTTGTGTTAACTTCATAGCAACAATTGTGTTATTGAAAGAACTTTCTTAATGAGTGAGTTTAAACTTGTTGATTCTTCTTCTCATTGGAATAATATACTGCAATGTGATGAGAGCATGTCAAAAGAAAAGTTGAATGAGAAATTCAAAAAGAGCTATGGGGAGCATGAACCATGTTCATGTATTGATTCATTAACTATTTCTTGTTTTAAGATTAATTCTCCATTTATACAGGAATTTAAAAAAATTATGAGGAAAAGGACAATGATGAAAATATGAGTGGTCAAGTTAAGGTGTACTATTCTAAGCCATTATGGGATGAGGAAATAATGTAAAAGGTTACCAATAAGGAAAATGAGGCCCATGGAGATTTTGGCTACTTAGATACCATGGGGATTGAGTTGAAAGAAGAATATAGTGGCTGAAGTTGATAGGAAAATGTCAAGATTGGAGACTACAAAGATGAAAATAGAAATAAACCATTTGACATTACTTCTAGTGTTTATATCTTTACCTGTTTGTTTACTAATTTTGATAAGTCATTCTCTTTAGTTAGAAACTACTTACCCCCAATATCTAGGTTGAGATCCCCCTTTTTGAAGCTCTAAAATTGCGCAAGTGTATGAAAAACTAAAGGAAAAGGCTTAAGTCCCGACTTTAAAATGTTTCTGCCCAGGTTTGACTTTTTTGCAACCACGGAGGAGGCCTTGCGATTGCGAAGAAAAATGTCCCAGGCTCAGGAAACTTACTCACCGCAAGAGAGACATAAGCCTCGCGAACACGGAGTATTGCTTGGCCTATACGCTAACGCAAGAATGATCAGCGACCACCCCCAACTCAACCTCCACTATACTAACGTGGGTCAGGTCATGCGAACGCAAAGTCTAGAGGACCCAGGCCTCTGCGAACGTGACCCAGCACACGCAAACACAGAGGGAAACATCCCTCATCCCCTAGTACCCCAAATACTTCATCTCGAAGGCGAGGGTCCTTCCACTTTCGTGTAGAACAAAACCAAAACTGGAAATTTTTATTTTTTCATACTTTGCTCCAGGTGATCTGAAAGATACCCGAGCCACTCCGTGTGAGCACGTGATTTTTGCCCCAAGCAATTGAATTCCAAAATATAAAATACAAAAATAATTTTTTTTTGGTTTGCAAATTATTTTGAATTGTGTGTGTGAAATACCAGTCTTTGTTAATTGCTAATAATAAATTCTTAAATGAAAATACAAAAGAAAATTAATTAGAAAAATATCACAAAAATTATAGAATAAATACTAGGAAATTGGAAAATTAAGCAAAAGTACAATATATATATATATATATATATATAAAAAATCGGAAAATCAAGGAAAAATACAAAAATGGGAAAATAAAAGAAAATACATCAGTACAAAGAAAAAGTACAAAATACAAATAGAAAATACAAGAAAATTAAATAAAATACAAGTCAAAAATAACAAGATACAAAAAATACAATATATAACATTAATTTGGGCCAAATGCATGAAATACACAACCCAAACACGTTGCCCAGACCAGGCCCAAGTCATTTTGGCCGGTCTGCCCAACCACTGAACCAAACGACACCGCATAAGTGATTAGATCTGGGCCGTTGATACGAATGATCAACGGACCAAGTAAGGCGGTGCCTTTCTTAATGAAACGACGTCGTCTAGGGGATCAATCTCAACCGTCCATTATACCTAATCAAACGGACGAGGCTGATGAACCATATAAATGAAACAACGTAGTCTGGGTAATTGATCTCAACCGTTAAAACACTTAATCTAATAGACCAAAGGAAGCATCTCATTAAACTAAACGATGGCGTTTAAGATCCAAAGGATCCTAGCTGTTTATTTCAGCAAATCCAATGGCCAAGGATCAAAAACACATAATTAATATATATCAATATCTCCCTCGTTCATCTCTTCATTATACACACCCTCTCCCCATATCACAAACCCTAGCCGCCTTGGTTCTCTTCCTCCTCCTCCCGTCTCTCATGGAGACCATCGGAACCCTACCGATGGTCAGCCACAGCCTTCTTCCCCGGCTCAGGCCAACTTCCAAACACCCTTCCCCACCTTGAAACAACCCTTAACCCCATTATCCCCGTCTAAAGACCTACCAGTTCCCCCAGTCTTGAAATTTTGGTCGCCGGCGACCCCAAAAATATGAATCAGGCTCCCTTCTTAACACTACATGACCGTCTTTAGAAGATCTATTATCCCACCATAACCATTTGTCTCAAATCTTACCCTAACTCTTCGAATATTAAAAAAAGCCTCGTCGGAACCCTACTCCGGCGAGCACCCAAAAACAATACCACTTCAGAAACCTTACCCCAAGTCCCCAAACACCCTCACACACTCAAATCAAACCCCAAGAACCTGTTTGGGAGATCTGATACTCAGGAGACCAAGAGTCTCTGAAATACTGGAAAAATCAAGAAAATGAAAAGAACGAAGAGAAAAAGAAGAAAGAAAGAAGAAAAGAAAGAAAGAAAAGGAAAAAGAAATGAAAAAAGCCCTTTAAAAAGCTAAGTACCCTACCTTGCCCTGTTTAGTGCTTTTATGTTTGAACTTGTTTCTGTTTAGTCTCTTTATGTGCTTATCATGCTTAGAACTTGAATATATTCCTATGCATGTTTAAAAGCCTGAATCTATCTCTGTTCTCTATCTTGATCCATACTTGTTTATATTAGCCATGAATTTTATTTCATATGTGCTTGAAATCATCTAAGTGTTCTTAGGTTCTGATATTAGCTGCTTGTAAATCATATGCTATTAACTATTTTCATGTAATTGTTCAGTAGATCCTATCTCGATTAGGGTTTTAATTAGTTGGAATTCAACCATTATCAAATCGTCCCTCTGAGTTCTCATTAATTTGAAGTTAAGTCGTGATTAGGGTTACTTGTGCAAAACAACATGAATCTGGCTATATTTGCAATTTGATTTATATGTTAGTTTTCTTCTGAACTTCTGAGTGCTTATGTGTACTTAGGTTATATGTGTAAATGCTTTTGTGGCTATGTTCGCAAACACAATATGTGTTCTGAATAGTGGCCATCTTTGTAAAAGTGGCTAATATTGAAAAGGTCTATAGTTTGAGATTGGTTAAGTTTTAAGACAAGTCTTAGGGAGCTATTTGTTAAATACAAGTCTTGGCAGACCTAATGTAGGTCGAGTAATTATAATAAAATGCAAGGGATAAAAGGGGAAAGGCAAATGGTATTCTTGTAGATTAAATAGAGCCTATATGGATATAAATGACTTTAGTGCTTGGTTTTTTTGAAATTATTTGAATAATAAAGGGTATACTAGGTAGAGCTAAAAGGTAATTGTGTAATAAACCTTAGCAAGTAGGGGAAGCTAGGTAAAACCCGCCCAATAGAACAATAAGGAACACCCCAGAACCTTCTAGCAAGGGTTCAAGGGTATTCCGTTACAATTCTGCTAGACCTTGGTGTATTTAATTAAAAGAGTGGGGGAGGGAAATAGAAATAATTAATTTGAAATTCCCCCCAAAATCACTTTATAAATAGGCTATTACAATCCTGAAAATGGAGGTTCTAGTTTTACGGCTGGACAATTCTTAAGGGTTCACGAATTCTTAGGGACAATTCTTAAGAGGTACACGACTGGCTGGAATTTTACAATTAAGAGAGTCCAAAACTTCATATATATTGTTCTTCTACTTAGCCTTCGAGTCGAGTATTGTTCCTCGGATCTTTGCTGGTGGTTTTTTTGTTGTGTTCATCTCAAATAGCTTGGATTTCTGTTATTTCTCGACTTGATTACTGGTTATCTATTGAGTTTGGGAGTTGTTGTGTTATTTTCTGCTCTTGTTTGCTGTTGATACTCTGCTGTTGTCATTGCTGACTTCTCTTGTCGTTCATCTCCTTAGAGCTCATCAGTTTGTTTTCGTTTGATCAGGTACACTACTATTTCTCGAAGATGTAATTTAAAACTTGATAAAGGAATGAATATTGGACTGCTTTTTCGCTAAAGCTGTCTCTGTTTTCTTATTGTTTGTAGTTGTAGATCGTAGATCCTTTGTAATTCATTAGGATTGGTTGTAATAAATAAAACTATGTGAATTCTATTAGAGTAAAGTAGTAGTAGATAATAGTTTAGTTAAACATATTTAATAGTTAATCACCTAATTCAAAAACTAAAACAACCTAATAACACAGCTAATACAATTAGATAAGTAGGTATGATTCTAAAACTAGACGCATAAAATTGGTACTTAGTCATTTTGAATTATGAATCGGAATAGTTTAATCCAAAAGTATAAGTAGTTCAACTTGTATTATTGCTTATATCTACTAAATATAAGTTAACTACAAATCCGCTTTTAAACCTTGTGATTTTCAGTAGTTCAAGCATTTTAGTTAAATTCAGAACACTGTTTTCCTTTAGTTAAAATAAGTGACAAAATAAGTTCTGTAATACATTGAATACTGCAAAACCTCACACGCACTTAGCATGTAACTCATTCCGAATTAGTTTGTTAACACACTTACGTGGGCGAGCGTTCAAGTAAGACAAGGTGTGCAAAATTAAGGCATAAGATTAAGAGTCTACAAGTGAGCCTAGATGTCGCACCCTCAAGTTCATTTTAGTTATTTACTGGTATGTACACTACGGGATGCATTCTTGCCCTCACCCATCTTAGCCCAAGAGAGTCCTAAGGGCCCTAAAAATATTAGTTCAAGAAAATCCCTTAGAAAAGAACCTTGATTAAAAGAAAAACCAATGAGGAATTACTACACTACCTAAAAATAAAATAAATAAATAAATATATCTTTTTGGATTTCCCCCCTTTTCATTAGACTACTTCCTTCAAGAATACTGTCTCAGTGGTCCATCATCAGGAATAGTCTCCTACATTTTCTAGTTTTTTTGTATCCGACTGTAGCCCTCAAGAAACATGTCGGCAAGTGTCCGTCGTTGGCCCAAGTCAGTGACGTTAACTACAACATACTTAAATGTATATATACACTAACAATACACAACAGAGACAACTCCCAAGCCACATGCTGCACTTCACCCCACACAAAAATTGTTAACAAAGAACACACCCCCACTTCTACACAAATCAACCCCAAACACCATCGACAACACCAAACTTGGAGTCTAAGATCCCATTGCAACCAAAATCAAGAATTCTACACAGTAACTACTACATAATACAAAGTACACAAAGCAAAAGAAAAAGTAGAACAACTTACTTAAAAATTACAACAGTGTCTTGGAGAAAAAAAAAAGAAAAAAAAGAGAAGTGGGACAGATTTGGGGGGTTTGGAGAGGTAGGGGCGGTTTTTTTTTTTGGAAAGGGGGTTGTGTATTGGAGAAGAGAAATTTGTGTATGGGTCAGTGGGGTGGTGCGTTTGGTTGGAGGAAAGGAAGTAGAAGAAGGAATAAAAATGGGGGTTTAGGGTTTTAGGAAAAAGAAAAAAGAAGAAAGATGAGAGAATATGAGAGAAATGCGGGTGTTATGGGGAGGGTGGGGTTAGGTTAGACTAATTAAAGGAGGGAAAGAGAGGGGAAAAATTTTAAAAAAAAATTCTGCAAATATAGATAGGCCCGGACCGATCTACCGCGGTCCCACCGCGGTTACGCCATGACTACGGCGAACCATCATCAGAGAGGACGACCGACCATTGTCCTACCACGGTTATGCTGTGACTGCGGTGTGCTTTCATTAGAGGAGATCTCTGACCGCGGTCTCGGCCTGTTCCTGAATGCCAAGTGTGGGGTTCTTTTCATTGTTTTGCCCCTTAGGCACTATTTTTACCCTTTTTAATGCCTACATTACCCATGTTATGCCTAGGCTTGTGATGCAAAGTCCTCCGCATTATCATGCATATATACAATATGTTAGAAATTATACTATCGTGGGACGCAACACGGGCGCATTTAAGAATAGCTCAACCTTTTTTTTTGTCTTCTAAACATGACGTTACATACTATACTTACAACATATTCGTGGGTTGCCTCCCACGCAATGCCTGATTTAACGTCACGGCACGACGCAAATAGTTGCGCCATTATTCCTCATTTGCGTGCTGGGGTTCTTCCAAATTGATCATCATTGTATCCCCTTTTTCTTCAGCTATTCCAACGTAATGTTTCAATGTTTTCCCATTTACTGAAAACTTGTTTGTCACATCTTCTGACTCGATCTCAACCGCTCCACTTGAGAACATTTGCACCACTCTAAATAGTCCCGACCATCGGGACTTTAACTTACCCAGAAACAATCTCAATGTTGAATTATACAGTAATACCTTATCACCAGGTTTGAAGTCTCTGTCCACAATGTGTTTATCATGCATCTTCTTCATTCATTCATTGTATAGCCTCATGCTTTCACAGGCTTGATATCTAAATTCTTCCAGCTTATAGTCGATTTTGTCCAGCTGCATCAGGATCCATGTTCAATTGCTTTAGTACCCATCAAGCTCGATGTTCTAGCTCTACAGGCAGATAACATGCCTTCCAAATACCAACTTTTATGGTGACATACCTATTGGTGTTTTAAATGCAGTTCTATAGGACCAGAGTGCGTCATCAAGCTTCTTTGCCCAATCAGTTCGTGTGGCATTCACCTTCTTGGTTAATATACTTTTTATCTCCCTGTTGGAAACTTCAACCCGCCCACTGGTTTGCGGATGGTAAGGGGTGGCCACCTTGTGGCGTACATCATATTTTGCAAATAGTTTCTCGAAGGCTCTATTGTAGAAGTGAGCGCCCCCATCACTGATGATCACTTTTGGTGTCCTAAACCCTGTGAATATGTTATTTTTCATAAATCCTACCACGGCTATTGCATCATTAGTAGGCAACGCTGCAGCCTCTACCTATTTAGACACGTAGTCCACAACAATAAGGATGTACTTATTGCCAAATGAGCTGACATGGGCCCATAAAGTCAATCCCCTAAACATCAAACACCTCTACCTTTTGAATCGGGTTCATTGGCATCTCATGGCGACGGGAAATGTTTCCCATCCGTCGGCATTCATTACAACCCTTGACCTAGAGGTGTTCATCTCTAAACACAGTTGGCCAAAAGAATCCGACCTCTAGCACTTTCTCAGCTCTCCTGACCTCTCCAAAATATCCTTCATATGCTGCTGCGTGACAATCCTGCAAAATTGAAAATTGTTCTATCTCGGGGATAAACCTCCGGATAATATTATCAACACATATTCTAAACAGATGAGGCTCGTCCCAATAATACATGCGGCAATCACGAAAGGAATTTCTTTTTTTGGACAGATAAAAGGTCATATAGAACTATACCACATGCCAAGTAGTTTGCAAAATCTGCATACCATGGCGCATCTTCCAGAGTAGCTGCGAGCAGCTGCTCATTTGGAAAGGTTTCGAGAATCTCTTCTACCTCGACTGATTTTTCAGCTCCTTCAAGTCGTGATAGATGATCAGCGACTTGATTTTCTGTGCCCTTACAATCACGAGTTTTGAGGTTGAATTCTTGCAACAACAGCACTCAACAAATCAGGCGCGACTTAGACTCATTTTTCTCAATTAGGTACCTAAGAGATGCATGGTCAGTGTATACAATTACCTTGGAACCAATCAGATATGATCAGAACTTATCAAAAGAAAACACCACCGCTGACATCTCCTTCTCCGTTACAGTGTAGTTGAGTTGTGCAATGCTTAGAGTTCTGCTTGCGTAATAAATTTGATGCATCAACTTATTTTTTCGCTGCCCCAAGACTGCCCTTATAGCGTAATCGCTTGCATAGCACATGAGCTCAAATGGTTGCTCCTAGCTGGGTGCAACAATTATGGCTGCAATTATTGACCTCTTCTTTAGTTCCTAAAATGCCAACCTGCAATCATTAGAAAACACAAAGGACTGATCCTTTCAAGGAGTTTGCATAATGGGTTAGCAATTTTGAAAAAATCTGTTATGAAACGCCGGTAGAACCCAGAGTGCCCAAGTAAGCTTCTCACTGCCTTGACTGAAGTGGATGGTGGTAGTTTTTCAATCACGTCAACCTTAGCATGGTCGACCTCAATTACTTTTCTGGACATTCGATGTCCCAGAACTATCCCTTCTTGTACCATAAAATGGTATTTCTCCCAGTTTAGCACTAAGTTTGTCTTCACACGTCTTTTGAGCACTCTGTTCAAGTTGTAAAGACAATTTTCAAATGAATCTCCCACCACAGAGAAATCATCCATAATGTCCTCCACCATATATGTGAAGATGGCTAATATGTACTGTTAAAACGTCGTTGGTGCATTACAAAGCCCAAAAGGCATTCTCCGAAAGGCAAAGATGCCATACAGACAGGTGAAGGATGTTTTCTCTCTATCTACTGGGGATATTGATATCTGATTGTACCCCGAATATCCATCTAAGAAATAAAAGTGTGATCTTCCGACCAGCCCGTCCAATATTTGGTCAATAAAAGGCAAGAGGAAGTGGTCCTTTCGGGTGGCAGTGCTCAATTTCTGGTAATCCATGCAAATTTTCCACCTTGTGACTGTACGAGTTGAGATCAACCCATTGTTATCATTTTTCACAATAGCCATTCCCCCCTTTTCGGCACACATTGGACATGGCTGACCTAATGACTATCAGATCGACCGTGGGTGTGTTGTTCCCCGGTGCTATGTTTTCATCTTCATTGTGGTGGCTGAAATCATTGTCAACGTGTAGGGATGCTGACTGAGAGTTCGACATTTTGGTCTTGGAATCAAAAACACTTCAAAGAACAAGTGTAAAATGGTGTGCATTATGAAAGTTTGCACCAAGTAACCACTATTATCCTTAGTCCCACGGTTGGCGCCAAACTGTTTACCCTCAAAATTGGATAACCATTAAATTTTGTAGGTAATTTTAAGGATATGTGATATAATTTGATACCAATTGAGAAAATAGATTAATACTGAAGTTAATGATAAGAAAATAAACGCAAACCACATGAATTGAACGGTCTTAGCCTTGGAGTTTGATCACCTCCTCGAGCCAAGAAGTGCCTCAATCGATGTCAAAACAGAATAACAAGATAATAAGAACTAGAAATAGTAGTGTCTAACTCTTCGATGCGTATTGGCATGTGTCGTATAAATATCGAGACCCCCTTTATAATAGTAGGGGATTTCTACTTTAGATACAATTTTATAAAATGTAAGAAATCTCGTGGCTAATTAGTTGGTCACTCGTTGATAGTACCGAGATTTCCACCGTGATATCCAACTGGTTACGAATATTTTGACTTGGTCCGATAATATTTCCTTGTGTTTGATCGGAGTCGGGGTCGGTTCCGGAGCTACGGGCTTGATGGTCTTGAAGACACATGCCCTAATCTTCGTACCTTAGTTCGATATAATCCGGGGCCGATCTTTAACTCATCACGTTTCAACCCTGGTCTGTCATGCAATAGATGAGCCCGGTTTCGACCACATACACTTCTAAATTCAAAAAAGAAAATGTTACTTTAGAACAACGTTCTAGCGTATTAGTCTTGATCTAACATGTTCTTAATCTTAAAAAATAGTTTATTTCGTATTTTCATTTACATTTTTTATGTAAAGCCAATTGTCGAAAATTTTATTGTTCACTTTTATAAATGTCATTGAAAGGGCCGACCCAGTTCAATACCCACTTCGTGGGTGTCTGGGGAAGGGAATACTCTAGGCAGCCTTCCCCTGCTTTGCAGAGAGGCCGATTCGAACCCGCGACCTGACACACCACGGCAAGCAAGCTTACCGCTGAGCCAAGCCGGCCCTTCTATAAATGTCATTGAGTAAAAAAAAAAGTAAATCTTGAATCGAGTTGTTGAGAATTTTGTATGATCATACCCAATAAAAAGTAACTTTTTCAAAACTCTTACATGGACTTAGATCAATGTCATCAGTGGCCCACAACACCATTCACCAAAAAAATATATTGTATAGGTAGATATAAATTTTTTTATATGCATATATATTTTGTGTTGACTCCCATTAATTTTCTGGTCGTAAGTCTGAACCAAAGAAAAAGAAAAGTTGTAGTCGACTTATTTTATTTAATCTCTCTATTCATTTACAACAACTTATCACATACATCTTTTGTTTTAGAATTTGCCAAACACCATACTTGTTTTGGTGTATGCACGTTTCAATTGGGTTGTGTGGTTAGGAATTGGTTTAATTTCATTATATGGTTATTTAAGTTAGGCACTTGCACTATACGAGATTTACGAGTTAGTTCGACTTAGTCCACTTGTGGCAGTGGAAATATATTCCATTAATTAGCTGGCCACTGGCCAGATTCGATTTAGGCAAATTGTACTACATTATCATATAAGTGTCAGTGGTTCAATTTAATCAGTATAAACTTATAACAAACCAGTTAGCTATGTTATGTTCAGATAATTCGATTTAATAAATAGATCAATGTTGAAGAATCTTTTTTTGAAACCAAATGTACGAGCCCGTTTGGCCATGAAAATCTTTTCACTTTTTTCAAAATAAATGTTTGGACATAAAATTTTCAATTTCATTTGAAGATAAATTTTGAAATTTTTTGAAAATGTGAAAAACTGCAAAGTTATTTTTCAAATATTTTACTCAGATCACCCACAAAAATTCAAAAATTATATTCATGTTCAAATACAAATTAAATTTCCAAATGCCATTTTACTTGATTTTTTTCCCACTTCTTCCCAAAATTTTACAATTCTTATTTCCAAACTCCAACGTAGTTTAGTCAGTGGCCATGGAAATTTATTAGAAGATACTATAAATTAGGCATTTTCACTATGAGGGCAAAGTGTAGTACGTAGCGGTCTTAAGGATCAAACTATTATAATAATATGAGTTTTGTATAGGTCCAAATTTGACGGCCACGACTATTACTGAGTACGACAAGGAACGAGGTCATCATGATGTAGCGTTCCCTGGTCATTATATAAGGCAACGACAAAATTGTTTGGCAAAGGCACGACGTCTGCCGTAGTGTAAGCATAGCGAAAGGCAGTAGGAATATGCTTTTCGAATATTCTTTAATTTGTATTTTTTAAGGTTTAAAAGGGCATAGTCCCTTATAAATAGGGGGCAACACTTTGTAAGAGAAAGAGAAAAAAGGGAAATACAAAGGAGAAATCCGTTCATTGATTATTAATAGTATTATCTTTGTTTACCAAAAAAAAAAAAAAAAAACTGATGACCTCTATCTCCTCGTATAAATTTTTACTCATAATCGTTGATATTTACACCAAATTATATCAATTTTATAGCTATATAGCAGAGTGAAAAATTGAAGTTAGAACGCATATGAACAACCACAATTAAGTAATAGAAGTATATGCAAATAAAACATAGCTTCTGCTATATACACCTTTTGTTTTAGTTAGATGACTATTTCATTTATTGAGAGTCAACTTGACCATATATACTTTGAAGCTAAATTAGATTAATTCAACTCAATATTTTCTAAACCTAATATATGGATATTCAAAAACCTATATGAAATGTACTGTAAGTTATAATTTTTTTCATTTCAATATGATAAAAATATATTTTAAAATGTTAGTCAAATTTCGTATTAATTGACTCACAAAAGGCGAAATATTTCGGGTGTGTTTGGTACGAAGGAAAGAAAACTTTTTTCTGAAAAATTTTCCTAGTATTTGGTTAGAGAGTAAAAAATATTTTTTAGGAAAATAAGTTTTTATACTACTCTCATCACCCCACTTCCTCCAAGTTCCTATATTTCCCGTGCTCCCCATTCCCCCCTCCCAAATACCAAATACTTTCATGACTCTATTTTTCTCAAGAATTTAATCATTCTTCTAAAAATTCGTACAAACTCAAAAGAACTAACGTGTTACTTTATTTTTTTACGCAAAAAAAAAAATATTGAAATTTGTGCTTCATAACAAAAAAAATACTACTTAATTTATTTGTTGAAAAGAAAGTACTATTTCTACAACATAAAAATAAAGTACTCATTTTGTTGAAATAAAATAAAATATTTTTTACTATATCATTTTGTTGAAATGAAAGAAAATCTTTTTTCTACATCCTGAAAAGAAAGTACTTTTTTGTTAAAAGGAAAAAAAACTTTTTTTATATCGTGAAAAGAAAATACTCATTGTGAAATGAAAAAAAAAAATACTCTATAACTACCACGATCCGAAATTCCCACCCTCAGGATCGTGGTGACACCTACTCGTAGAAGCTAGTCAAGCCACACATTTAGAAATCCTTAAACACCATTGTTTTAAATCCCCTTACCAATTATATTAACAAGAAGTAAACTGTTAAATAACAACGAAATATGAAAGTTAGTGGTAGTCTTAAGTAAATGTAAAACCAAAACATCCCGAAACCAACACATGTCTCTAACCAGAACCTGGTGTCACAACATCCACGGACTACTAAGAGTACTAAATACAACCGTTAGAAGGAAATATAACACTGTTTGTCTCGAATACATGAGATAACAGAAATAAATATAAGATAGAAGAGACGCCAGGCCTGCGGACACCTGCAAGGCTACCTCGGTATCTCGGTGGACTGAAGGTTGGATCCTGAGCTACTACTGCACACCAAATGCTACTTCGGGATCTACACACAGTGCAGAGTATAGTATTAGCATAACCGACCCCATGTGCTGGTAAGTGTCTAGCCTAACTCCGGCTAGGTAGTGGCGAGGCTAGAACCAGGCTCCAGATAAACCTGTGCAGTTAGATAATATATGACAAAAAATAAACAGGTAATAAGCAGTTTAAAAGGGAGGGGGTACATGCTTCGGGGAACAATATCAACCTAATAGAAACCAAATAGATATATGAAAGAATAGTACAATATCTACAACAATACAATAACACTACTGTTGTGGCGCGCAACCCGATCCCTTATTAATTAACACTCTTGCGGTGTGCAACCCGGTCCATATATATATATATATATATATATATATATATATATATATATATATATATATATATATATACACACATCCAATATAATATCTATTGCGGCGTGCAACCCGATCCAATATAATATTTGTTGTGGCGTGCAACCTGGTCCAATATATACAGCTTACATTGATCATGACAACAGTCCCGGCAAGGGATTAACCACAAACTATACTATCCCGACAAGAAAACTCAACAGTACAAGTATATACGTCCCTACAAGGGAGAATCAGCTATACCCAATCTCAACTCAACTTTTAATCATCTCAATTATAACCATTTCTAACTCATAAGTAACTTCCACGAAAATAAACTAAGTCTTTGTACAATACCACTGATTTACTCACTATTGCAACCATAGTATCATTCAAGAATACAACAATTATCAATTTAAGACTCACGATCATGCTCGACACCAACGTGTAGATACTTGTCACCGTGCCTATACATCGTACTCAACAAAAAGCAAGTAGCAAATATGACTCAACTCCTAATCCCTCAAGCTAAGGTTAGACCAAACACTTACCTCGAACTTTCACGGCCAACTCAATCCTCAATTACCGCCTTTACTTCCGAATTCGGATCCAAATCAATTGTATCTACACATAAATGACTTCATAACATCAATAAATGGTAAACAATTTGAATCAAATACCTAATTATAGCTTTTCAATCAATCTTCCAAAAAACCCAGAAATTGATCCCGGGCACGCTTGGTCAAAATAAGAGGTTCTGATCAAAATCAAATTACCCATTCATCCACGAGCCCAAATATATAATTATTTCTAGAATTTGACCCCAAAACGAGGTCTAAATCACAATTAATCAAATTCCTAATTCTTCCCTAATCCCTAATTTTCTACCTTTAATTATATGTTATAGGCTTAGAAATCTAATAGATATTGATGAATATAGAAGAAAACAAGTTAAATATTACTTACCCAAGAAGTTTTGATGCAGAAGTGCTTCAAAAATCACCTAAGAGCTTTGGAGAAGAAGAGGTTTATGAATTTTGATGAAAATCCCGTAATGGGTTCTGTTTGGGACTTTAAAATAACTGGGAAAAAATGTGCATCGTGTTCGCGACAGACCCGTCGTGTTCGCAATGGGTCAGGCTAGTCAAACCTTCATATTTGCGTTAATGGGCTCGCGTTCGCGAAGATTTAGCTTCTCGAGCACTCGCGTTCGCATCCAATAGGTTGCGTTCGAGTAAGGTAACTACCCCCACCCCTGCACATGCCCATTTGGCCTTCGCGTTCGCGTGGCCAGGACCGCGTTCGCGAAGGTATAGCCCCTCTCCACCTCGCGTTTGAGAACTGGGCTGCGCGTTCGTGTAGAAGGAAATCCCTCAGCAACAAATTACCCATCGCGTTCGCGAGGGCCATCCCGCGAACGTGAAGAAGGAAATACCAGAACACCTCAACAACCTTTTCTGCAATTTTTCTTTAGTTCAAAATCTCCCGAAACATATCCGAAACAAAACCGAGCCCTTAGGGCTCCTAAGCAAACATGGGTAGTAACTCAGCAATATCATACGAACCTATCCGTGCGATCAAATTGCCAAAATAAAATCATTAATAATAAATCAAACCTCAAAATCAAGAACTTTTTCTCATAGTTCATCAAATATCAAATTTAGTAATTCAAGTCCGAATCACGTCAAAATTATGTCCGTTTTCAATCAAATTTTACAGGAATGACTTAAACCATATATAAGACCTATACCGGGCACCGGAATCAAAATACGGGCCCTATAGCATCGCTTTCTAATCAGATTTCATTTCAAATTTGCTTAAACAATTTCAGAAAATAATTTCACTTAAAAATTTATTTCTTGGGCTTGGGACATCGGAATTCGATCATACGCCCAAGTCCCATATTTTCCTATGGATCCTTCTGGACTGTCGGATCACGGGTCCAGGTCCGTTTACCCTAAATGTTGATCGAAGACAAATTTACTCATTTATAATCAAAACGTAGTATTTTTCACAGATTTTCATATTTAAACTTTCTAGCTACGTGTCGGGACTGCGCACGCAAATTGAGGTACCTCTAAATGAGATTTTCAAGATCCCGAAGTCGTAGAATTTAATTAAAAGCAGGAGATGACCCTTTGGGTTGTCACTTTAACATAAAAAAGTATTATTAATAATATTTCTCTTTAGGGTGGGATGAGGGAGGGTGGGTGGGGATGGGGAATGGTGGAAGGTTGTAAAAGAGTTTTGAAAAAAATATTTTTCGTTCTCTTGATAGGGAAAACTATCGAAAACCGTTTCTCTGCCCTATTGGGGCAAGGGTAAGATCCGTGTACACATTACCTCCCCAAATCCCAGTTTGTGAGATTTTACTTGGTAGTTGTTATTGTTTGATAGGGAAAATATTTTGCTCCGATTAAAAAAATATTTAAGCCAACCAAATATTGATAAATTAAAACCCATTTTCTGGAAAGTATTTTCCTTCGTACTATACACAGGGGCGGAGCCACAGTATTAGCTGTGGGTTCGGCCGAACCCAGTAGCTTTTGCGTAAACCCTGTATTTATATTAAAAATTCCAATGAATATGTATAAATTATTAATTTAGAACCCAGTAACTTAAAAGTATTATAATCCCGAACCCACAAGGTTCAAATCCTAGCTCCGCCTCTGACTATACACACCCTTCATCTAAATTGCAAAGTAGTAATATTCATTAGTTGGGTGTATTCAAATGTTTAGCTTGCTTCCCTTGTAACATCCGTGCACTATATATCCATAGCAAATGAGAGTGCTACCTTATTATAATTCTCCTTGTTGATTTACTTCGCATTCTTGGTCATGGCCATCTCTTCTTCTTGTTTCTGCCACCTTTTCGTATCACCAAAGGTATGTTCCTTATAATTTATCAAGAGTCCAATGATTTGGTGAGATTTTCAATTCCTTGACAAAAATTAATTCTAGAATGATTCTGTACTACTAGTTGCAGACGAACTGCAGGGCTTCTGCTTTGACATCAAACATCTATACAAAGAGAAACAATGCTGCATCTTTTGCTCTTGGACCAGTGAAATCTGATGTTTCACGTCAAGAAGTTGAGGAATTAGGAACCAAGTTAAGCACTGGTTGGAGTTTTATGGGAGGATCAAGAATCGTTATTCGTCCAAATGTTACAAGAAATCTTCTGCAAAGAAAGAGCTCAACGGTGTCTGCTTCATGTAATCATCTTCCTCCATATCATGCTCCATACTTTTGAATGTGTGCTAATTAATTTAAAAAAAAAAATAGTTTAAACTAGTGCGGAATAATATAACAACAATAATAACATATATAGTACATTCCCATATGTGAGATCTGGCTGTGGCGGATGTACACGGACCCTTATGGATGCTTGAGCACCCATTGCTTTTAATCAAATTTAATAAATTTACACACGCAATTATAAAAATAGTTAGTTAAATATAAAGTGAGCACCCACAAATAAACTCACTTTTCCTCTTCTTTTGAATTTTTATCGGTGAACACTCATCAATTTAAAATTCGGCCAAATACATAACCGGACCCTTAAACTTGGCTTTTTTGTCACTTGGACACTTAAACATAGAGTTGTTCCTATGCGGCCCTTCAACTAAACCACATATGTGCCAATTAGACACTTTGTAGACCATCTGAAAAAAAAATTTATCAAAATTATTGGATATGTAATTAGCTGCACTTGTGTATTTGATAGCTTTTAAGACTTTCTTCTTTGCTTATGAAATAACTGCACTTGTGTATTTGACAGCTTTGCTCTTTTGATGAAGTACCATTCTTATTAAAAGTCGTTAATGTCAAAATGCAACTTCTATCAACCACTTGTGCATTCCAGTTTATAAAGTTTTATTCCAATAGCTTACAAGTGTCGTGCAAAGAGAACAAGCATACAAAATGAAAATAGTCAAATCCATGTACACTATACTTTCTTTGAAAAAAAAAATTAAGAGAAAAGATGATGGGTTCACGAGAAGAAGAAGAGAAATAGAATGTACGGTAAAAGTTGGCTTTAATTGGAATAATATATTAGAATGTCATAATAATAATAATAATAATAATAATAATAATAATAATAATAATAATAATAATAATAATAATAATAATAATAATCTATAACTTTTTTCTCATTTTCACGCGTCTTTCCCCACGAACAAAATTATATCACTACAAAGTATCTAATTGGCACATACGTGGCATAGTTGAAGGGCCTAATAGTAACAACTCTATGTTTAAGTGTCCAAGTGACAAATAAAGTCAAGTTTAAGGGTCGTGTTATGTATTCTGCCTTAAAGGCATAGTTGAAAGGCCTAATAGGAACAATTCTATGTTTAAGTGTCCAATTGACAAAAAAAATCAAGTTTAAGATTCCAGTTACGTATTCTGCCTTAAAATTCTGAATCCGACACTGGATCTGGGGCAGAGGTGGATCCGCGGTTTGAACTTTAAGGGTTTGAATTTGGATTTTTACCACATCCCAATACTGTTTATACTTATTATGATTTTTTTTAACATATATACAAGTTCTAAGATAAAGCTAATGAGTTTGTATGAACCCGTAACTCATTCACTAGATCCACTTCTGATCTGAAGAGGGTAGTGTGTACGCAAGTTTTACCCTTACCCAGTACTGAATGAGTATTTGTCACTGATGATCTTAGAATTTTTAAAGAGCATATTTGAAGCAAAGTAAAAGTATTGCAGCAATTTAGAGTGCTAATTAAGAATGATTAATAGAATATTTTCCTTAAATTTGAACGTAGATGAGCTATTTCTTGGCTTATCTACTCGTTTTATAAACTCCAAAAGTACTTGTAGCTAAAATCAACCAAAAGTCTAATTTAAGGTGTCAAATTCAATATTGTGGGTTGTATATTCTTTCTCATTTGTCAAGCTTTCATGGACAAAGTTACTTTATCCGATACCTACACTTTAAGGTAGCATATATCCTATAAAATTAGTCGAGGTACGTACAAGCTGACTCATACATCACGGTTATAAAAAATAAAAGAAAGAAAAGAAGTATTGTATGTATTTCTTAACATTTTGAATCAATGTAGAAGCCTCTTGATAGCATGTATATTATCATTTATTTGAGGAAATTAAGCGTTTGTGCTCTTCTTTTGCAGGGTTTTCAAGTTCTGAAATTGCTGCTGCTGCATTCCCTTTGGGATCAGTATCAGTTCTTCCCTTTTATGTCCTCATGGTTGTGGCACCCAAATCTGAATTTGTAAGTTTTCTTGATAATTTTCAAGGGCTTTTAGCATAGTTGGCCCAAAAATAATTACAATCGTTAGTCAAATACTATAAAAATATATATTGTATATATAAAATATGTGTATTATATAGTAACATACATATAACATATATTGAATATTTTTTGTCAGATTTTTTTTTTTTACTTCTTTCAAGTTTGAACAAAAAATTTCTGGCTTCGCCGTCGGTGATAATTCGTCAATCATCATGCCAATTGCAGACTCACAAAGTGATGGAAAGCAAATTACCTTATATTGTGCTTGACTTCTGTACGCATATATCTTGGTCCTTTCCTGGAGACCAGATACGCTTCAGCTATTATTTCATTATCAAGATCTTATTCCAGATGTATGTGCTCAACTACACTCTGTTCCATTTTTTATTAATTATACTACTTTCTTTTTATTTCCAGAAAAAAGATATTTTGTTATATTTGAAAACTCTTTAATTTTTGAACTTCGGACTATCTGCACCTGGACAGAAAGACACTACGAAGCTTCATTGTTCCCTGGGATTGATTTTGGGCCTTTCCTGCACAGCTTAGGTGGAAGGCAAAGAAGGCCTCCTTCGGGGGCCCCGAGCCATTTCGTTTATCCTTAACGACATGCTCTTATAAGTATAAAAATTTATTATGACGTATTCAAAACCACAAGTTTAAGCTTACTTGGTATGTCATAAGCCTTTTTTTCTTTCTTTCTTAATAACCTCCAGGTATTTGATATGATGAAAGTCACTTTTCATGAAAAATATTATATTTCTTGAAAATAATTTTGGTGTTTGGTTGATGAGCGAAAAACATTCCACTAAAATTAATAGTTTGTACTGATTGCACTATTCGCTGTTCTAACAATATTTTGTTGTCATTCAGCAAGCTGGTATAACTCAGTTGTTCTCTAGGGAGATGTCATTAGCTTCTGCTTGGATTCACATCTTGGTTATGGATCTTTTTGCTGCAAGGTTGGTATTTCTGTGTTTCTTTTTCGTTTCTGAACCGAGGGTCTAAAGAAAACAGCCTTTTTGGGGTAAGGATGGCAAAATGGTTCAAAGATAACATCCATATTATCCACTAAAAAATGGGTTGGATAATGAACTTTTAAAAAACATGTCAAATATGGATAAGAATCATATTATCTACCAATGAATAACCAATGTGTTTAACTTTTACATTTGTAAAGCCTCAAATTGGGGGTTCCTCAAGTTAGGGAGATGAGAATTCTCCCAACAGTGATCGTATACAAGAAGTTATGGATAATATGGGTTAACCTGTTTTTTATCCATATTAAATATGGGTCGGGTCGGATAATTGATCCATTTTTTATTACACGTTTTTAACCCGAACCATATCCAACCCGCCTGTTTGACACTCCTAGGTAAAATAAAGTTTGCGTACACTCTATCAATATCCTCCCCGGATCCCATTTGTGGAACTAGAGTAGGTTTATTGTTGTTGTTGTTTGTTGTATCTCTGTGTTTGTGTGTGTTTGCTCTTACCCCATTTTCTTTTTCGCTTTTTTTTTTTGATTATTTATTTGTTTGTTTATTTAGTTTGGATATGGGATGCCCTGTTAAAACTCTTAATTATTATTATTTATTTATTTTTGGTGAAACAGGTTGGTTTATCTTGATGGATTGGAGAATTGTGTGGAGACCCGCCATTCTGTGTCATTGTGCTTGATGTCTTGCCCCATTGGAGTTATTACTCATTTTATCACCAAAGCTCTATCCAATAGAAGCACCAAAGAGAATTTACGAGTTTAAGTTTGTATGTATTGACGTTATAAAGAATATTTATGCAATCAACTTATTTAGTTTAAGATATAATTATCTATTTAATATTGCTCATTAGTAACATATATATGATAAATCGTGAGTAGTCTGATATATATAAACATATTACATTATACTGATGAGATAAGAAATTGATTAACACGGTTAATGTACATAACTTAATCCATAATTTATTAGCAAAGGATTGCAATTTGACTGTGTTCAACAAATAATATCTGCGCATATAATTATGTATCATTAATTTATAAAGTTTTCATTTTTTGAAGTTAACTTTATATTTAGTTATACTTGTGTATTGATGCGATATAACATTATGGCATATTTGTACCAATTTTTAACTTATTCGATTTTAAGGCCAAACAAACCACAAATTTCCCCATATTTTTGGACGAAGTTTTCTGATGGAACTATCAAGGACAACACCGAATGTGCCTAATATTCATGGATTGAATATATCTTTTGAATTAACTTTGACACCTCTAGATGAAAATATTAACCAGCCCTAAATAATATAGATCTTTTATCAAGGTTAATCTGCCTTTTTGAATAATTTGAATACTTTTAGTAACTTTCTTAAAGGTCAGATTGTTCAACTCTTTCTTCAAATTTGATATAACTAAAATCTATGAACGTGCCTCGCACGATAATATTATATTAATTATTAATATACATAATTAAATAAGACAAGATTATTATAAAAATACTATTGATGTTATTACATTGATGATTGAATAAGACAAAATTATTATTATAATTAAATAAGACAAAATTATTATATTTTCAGCATTTTGAATTTTACCAATGTATTATTTTTTGTGAGATATTTTTTAGTGCACTATAGGTTTGTCATGTACTACCAATCAAAAGTGACAAAAAAGAGAAATATTTTTGTGATTATTGCTTCTATTCACAGTAATGGGGATGTAGATTCATCCATATATAGGTCAAGGTTAAAATCTTTTGCAAATAGATGGAGATTCATCCATATATAGCTCAAGTTTATAATTCTTTTACAAATAGATCTTTGAATGTTCATGTATTACATACATGTGAGTGAAGATTTACTTTATATATCCACCAAATGTTTAATTTTTCTCACAATCAAAAACTTACAAAAACATGATTTTCATTGATAAATTTTATGCAGTTCGTCGGATCTTATAAAGTATTATAATTTATATAATAAAATACAGAGACCATTAAGCTTGACTTTTCACCTTAATCAACATCAAATTCATATTTGTTTGAACAATTGTCATTAAAATATAAGGTTGGAGCCAATCATTCTCTCAATATATTTGTATGAAATAAAAGAAAATACACAAAAAAGCGACTAAGGGGGAGTAAATAAAAGGATAAGACTATAGTTGGGTGTTCGACCAACTCTGCTAACATGTGCCACTGGGTCTAGACTTATTATATACTCCCTCCGTTTCAATTTATGTGAACCCATTTGACTGGGCATGGAGTTTAAGAAAAGAGAGAAGACTTTTGATCTTGTGGTGTAAAATGAGGCACCTTTATTTTGTGTGGCAATAAATCATTGCATAAAGGTAAATTGTTTCCAAATAAGGAAAGAAGTCATTCTATTTGGCACGGACTAAAAAGGAAATAAGTTCACATAAATTGAAACGGAGGGAGTAACATACAAGAGAATTAAAGGGTACAATGTGTAAATAAGGAAAACTATAACTAAAAGCTAAATGGACTTAAGTGGAGATCCACAAAACTTACAACCTAATTTCTAACTAACTTAACTACCATGTCCTATCTTTTAAGCTTAAATCCTACTTTGGGGACCGTAATACCGCCTAACATTTCACTCGCTAGGCAAAACAACGTTAACTAAATTATTTAACCAGTTTTAATAATTCAAATCAAAATTATTAGCAAATCGCAATCGCAATAGTCTAAAATAGGGTGATAGGATACTGAATAACGTAATCCAAACATAACCCAAAATCTAGAGTCACGAATACATGAGCGTCTAGAGTGCCAGAGATAAAGTCTAAATAAATACCTGTCTGAAACTAAATAAACAACAATGATGAAATGGAAGGGGACTTCAGGGCTGCAGACGTCGTGCAACTATACCTCAAGTCTCCACAAGTAGCAGTATTCGAACATCTTATTATGCACCGCTAGGATCAACCCGGTATCTGCACATGAAGTGCACTAGTGCAGAGTGTAGTATGAGTACAATCAATCCAGCATCCTCTATAAGTGCCGAACCTAAATTCGACGAAGTAGTGACGAGGCTAAGACAAATCACTTACAAATAACTTATATGAAATAATAATAATATAAATATAATTAAAAAAAGAGAAAAACATGAAATGAAAATAAAGAAATTAACTCATGAATACAAACTCGAAGTTCAACTACTAGAGAGCCTAGAATAACAAGTCTCATAATACAATATCGAGGATAATTCAATAATCACAAATATATATAACATATAAAATACGTTGTGACGCGCAACCCGATCCCACCATATTATTATTCGTTCATATCATAATCTGTCCTTATTCCTTCATTTCATTTCAATATCTTTCAATTTTCTGTTGCGGCGTACAACCCCCTCCCAAACAATTTCATTCATCAACATAAACAATTCAACAGCCAAATTTACCAATAATATCTACGTCCATGAGGTAATTGTACAAGACAATAAAGAATTACAAAATAATCGGTGATTCTCTAACAACTCAAAATCTCAAACTTTACTAATTCATTGGCACATAACAACTAAACCGCTCATGTAAGTGAAACAACATTTTATATTGCAACAAATACTACAAAATAATATAAACAAGCAAAGCAAGTAACAACTAAAGTATGCAAGTAAATCAAGAAGAAACACGATGAAAATAAGCATGAGTCATGGGAGGAAAGACAAGTTACGGCAAAAGAATTATTAAATGACAAGTGACAATTATGACATGGAAGTCAAATGAATACATGTAGAAATTAACGCATGAAGCAAGATATATCATGAAATAAATGAAAACACATAATAAATATTCAATCCCCACATACTAGATCCCATCATGGATATATACACTTGTCACCTTGCATATACGTCATTTCCCCGTATAATTCATGTAACACATAGTTCACGAATTGCTAGTTCTCTCAAGTCGAGGTTAGAAACAACTCTTACCTCACTCAGCGAATCAAAGCAATAAACCAACCTCGACCTTGCCTTTTAAACAAGACTCTAAACCAACCAAATCTAGCAAATTATTGATCAAACGGTTCAACATAAGCTTTAGATTATAAAATTATTAGAACTAACAACTCAATTATAAGAAGTTTTGATTCTTAAAATCATTACAAAATTAGTTTCTTAGGCACTTCTCCAAAATTTTAATGAGAAAAAAAGGTGCTAGCTAGAAGAGTTATCATGTGAAAACTTACGAACATATTTTCAGCATTTTGAATTTTACCAATGTGTTATTTTTTGTGAGATATTTTTAGTGCACCATAGGTTTGTCATGTGCTACCAATCAAAAATGGCAAAAAAGAGAAATATTTTTGTGATTATTGCTTCTATTCACAGTAATAGTGTATGGAGATTCATCCATATCTAGGTCAATGTTAAAATCTTTTACAAATAGATGGAGATTCATCCATATATAGCTCAAGGTTATAATTTTTTTGCAAATAGATCTTTGAATGTTCATGTATTACATACATGTGAGTGAAGATTTACTTTATATATCCACCAAAAGTTAAATTTTTACTCACAATCAGGAACTTACAAGGACATGATTTTCATTCACAAATTATATACAATTCGTCGGATCTGTATTATAAAGTATTACAGTTTATATAATCAAATACAGAGAACATTAAGCTTGACTTTTCATCTTAATCAACGTCAAATTCATATTTGTTTGTACAATTGTCATTAAAAATAAAAGGTAGGAGCCAATCATTCTCTCAATATATTTGTATGAAATAAAAGAAAATACACAAAAAAGCGAATAAGGGAGAGTAAATAAAAAGATAAGACTATAGTTGGGTGTTCGACCAACTCTGCTAACATGTGCTACTGGGTCTAGACTTATTATCATTATATTTTATTTTTTTAACTATATAATAAGTGAAAGTCCCTTGGACGACCAATGATACTTTCGGTATTACATATACTTTTAGGGATAACTTAGTAATTCTAGCCTCATTAAAGTTGTACCTGGAGCCTTCCAGGTGTTCAATTTGAAGCACCATGTGGGTTTAGATTTCGCACAACCTTCTGCCTTCTCTCCATCTCAAAAGCAACATTTTCAGTTTTCAATCTCTCTTTCTATCGCTTTAATGTCTCTCGTTCTGGTGAGTTTCTCTTCTTACTCCACTTAATTTTTTGCTCACTTTTTGGCTTAGTAGTCTAATTTCTCTTTAATTTTACCTTTTGGTCTTCTGAAGATGAGCACCATTTCTAATTTTGTAATGTTATAAATAAATGGACATCTTCTTCGCGTTTTTTTTATTTTCTCCAAGCAATGCATGCATTTGTTCATGTTTTACATTAAAATTAGACATCTTAAACTTTGGGTAAGTATGGAATATTTGCATACTTGATTCCAAAGATGCTACATTCTTTTAATTTTTCTGTTTTCTCACCCCATCGTGGATATTCTATGATTTGTCAGATATGTTATAGCTTGACATTGTGCAGTAGTTCCCGCTATTAGAGAGGACAGAGAGTTATAGTTATAGGCACATCATATATTGTCTAGCCCTTCTCTTGTGTCTCAATAATCTGTGTTGGTGTTTATAAATGGGTTGCCACCTCTCAGCTTGATGAGCTATCCGCCAAGACGTTCACTGTTTTGGCTACTAATCATTGGTTATGAGTAAGTCTCAGTTTGCATGTGTATTTCTGGATTTATCTTAATTGAGTTTTTCTTTGAAAAGGGTATTTTATTTTAGAGTCGGGAGTTACTATTTTGTCAATGCTTGCTAAATTTGAGTGCTTGATCAAATCGAGACATAATATATATTATTAATTTGTCTTTTCTGTTTCTTGAAGTTTTCTGTTGTGTCAATTTCAGTTTCATATCTAAGGATTTAGATGCATAATAACTTTGACATTATTAAATTTCAGTAGACACTAGGTTCTTCGTGCTTTAAGTATAAAGCTTTTATCTGAGATGAGTCATATATGTAGGTCCTTTCATAACAGTGTTGCGTTAGGTAACAACTTGGCTATCTAAAAACATTTAGAATGCTTGGTTTTGGAGTTAGAATAATGCAATTATTCTACATTTGCTCCTTTTGCTTGAGGTCCGTTCTATTTTCTTTGCGCTTACTGCTTTTCTAAAATAAATTTTAGTCTTTCACTTGTGTTGTAAAGGAGTAATAGAGACAAACATGTGACCATTTTGTTGTTGACTGCAATGTTCTGATTCTGATATGGGCGTTTACTTCTTTCTGTTTTATTTTTCCAGGTTGATAAGAGTTATTCTTGAAAATCTAAAGGACAAGATAATGCACCTAACATATGCTAGAATAACTTATGAAGACAAAATTTTATGGCGGATTCATTAGGAACTGGAAGGACGACATCTCTCTCAGAAAAAAGAGAAATAAAAGACGAGAGAATCCTGCCTTTATTTTTACTACCCTAGGCTAAAGGACTTGATGGACCACCTCAGAGGTCAGAAGAAGATTCTTGGAGACCACGTCAACCCTTGCTGAAAGGGGTATGGGGTTAAATTTAAGACACATTGTCTTGTGGTATATAACTTGGAGGGAAACAGTGACGAGACATGTATGAAGTAATTGGTCTAGCTATTAACTTTTCAAGTGATGATTCTTTAGGTTCATTTTTTTCTTTTGTAATAAGACAAGAGGGTTGCTACAATGGTAAGCAACCTACACTACCAACCAAGAGGTTGTGAGTTCGAGTCTCCCCAAGAGTAAGGTGAGAAGTTCTTGGAGGGAAGGAAGTCGAGTTTCTATTTTGAAATATGTTCGGCTCAAAAGTTGCCATATACTTTGTGAATACAAAACAACAAACATAGACTATGGGTCAATCATAGCAAGTCGTAATAATTCAAGAACCAAGTAAGAAAAGAATGATTAAGAATATTCCCAATGAGGGTGGAAGATATTGACAATTTTTATTGATGATAATGAGGTGGTCTTCCCCTCTATGGAAAGGTTCAGAATCTTACAATCATGTTGTCTTTTTTATCTGAGATCCTCATTCTCACATTTGTTGTTCTCTCGCCTTTCACTCTTCCTGTTTTGGAGAGGCACCATGGGGAAGGAGAGATCCCTTTTGCTTTTCTTTCTTAGTATTTATAGTTATGGGCTGTATGAGATAATAGTCGGTGGGTGGGATCATGTTGCAATTTTTCTTGTGGATAATGGATGGCCGTAGCCTCATTAATCATGTCGGGTGACTGTTAATTGTCGTCAATTATGAATGGTCGTGTCACTAATTAAACTTGAATTAACCAAGAAAGGTGATTAGCGTTGTTGGTCATTACAGGGCTAGATTCTGACCCATACAGTTAGTTCTTCCGCTTATCGAGGTCGTTCATTGCACGAGCTCGATGAGCGGATGCAGTCGATGGCGATCTAAAGGACTTTGAATTAGGATCGGGCGGCCGTCGCTCTTGTCGAGGCCATGCTTTTCATGGCGACGATCCGAATTTTATAGAGTTTTTCAATATCACTTTTTCATATACTCAAGTCATCGGGTATCCCCTCATCATGAGGACGCATGATGTCATTATCATTCGGGCGAGGTCGGGACATGATTACATTCTGATCCTTGGGTTCGTTTTGGTATATAACCGTCATTGGCGACGGGAGACAGGTTGTACTCAACGTGCCCGAGTACGGTGTAAGCAGCGTGTTTAGAATTTTGAGGGCATATGGTACATTTTGCCATTATTAGCCGGGCTCTGCGTTTGCTACAATTAGCGGGATGGCGACCGAAGTTGAATGGGCACTTCGTGGTGCTTGTCATGATGATGCATATCTTGGTAGAATCGAACCGTTTTGACGGTTGGATATGTAGTTAATGATGTCCATCTGTTTTCCCGAAACCATTTATGCTGCATATAAAGGTGGATTGGGATATTAATTTCTCGTTACTTCATTATTCATCTGAGTGACTCTGAAGCTTTTTCCTTCTGTAAATTCACTTGTTCCTTTTCTTTATTGTGATAAAATTTATCTTTCTTACCGAATCCGGTCCTTCCTTCTTCGAACAACTAAGTGATGGTAGGTAATTCTTCTCGTGAAGCTCTTCGAGTTAATTTTCCGGTTAATCCCCCAGCGATCGAAAGGCCATCTCCGGCAATGGGAGGTGCGGAGCAGGCATATACCGGAGGAGTTCCATCAGTGGATGATGTATTCCCCCTGCCCGGAGGTCCGGTGATAGATTTTACCGCCGATGGAGGGGAGGACCCCGTGGCTGAAGCCCCGCTGATGGCGGAGGTTGGTATGGCCCGACTAAGGGAACAAGGGGTTATACCTACCCACGCCGATATAGTCCTTGCTCGGAGCGAGGAAAGGGTCCACACCGATCACGCGGGGTACTCCGTCTTTTATGCTTACCCCTTTAAGCTGGGATTCAGGGTTCCGCTTCCCACTTTGGTGGTGGACTTCTGTCGGTATTACGGGGTTTTCCCGGGTCAGCTCACCCCCTTTCTATATAAGTTGTTGGCGATGTTTCTGAAGTACGCGGAACTAGCCGGCAGGGTGGTCACGTTGCAGCACGTACTCGCCGTGTATGCTGCTCAGCGAGTGCGGGGCACCATGCTTCAGGCGTTCCCTCGTGGGTCGAGAGGGTTGACTGCTACACTAAACAATAAAATTGAGCGCCATCCTTTCGAGCATTTCTTTTACATTAGAACCGAGCATTAGTGGCGTCCTCTTCAGGGTTCCCGGAGGCTTGGAACCATGCACGTGAGTTACCTTTTCCGAGATAATCAGTTCCGTTCCTTTCTTCTCTTTTTGTTTGGTTTATACAAATGCTGCCTTGTTATCGCCTCGGCAGCCGAGAGGTTGCCACCGAGCTTGTCAGCAGGGATGCGTGGGCGGCTCAAAGACATGCTCCCTCACACCGAAGGCATTCATACGTGGGCATCATTCTGGGAGAAACATGGCCGTGGGCAAGCCGTAGGTGAGAAGCTCGTCCTTTACTTTGCTTGGTTCATGGTATTAGGGTTCCTCTTGCTAACTTCATTTTTCTGCTACAGGGTGGGTGAGTCGTGGCAGGGCCCTTCAGCTAGCCTTCCGACGGCCGGGTGCAATTGCTAGGTTTTTTGCAGTGCCAGTACCATGTCGCGTACCGAGGGTGGTACCGATCGAGTCTTCTATGGCTCCTTCCCCCTCACAGCTCATATTTCGGGACGAAGAGCCTCAAAGACCGTTCGCCCTCGGGATGGGTCATCCTCGTGCGGAGAGGAGGAGAGGCTCTTGATCAGGCGTAGGGTTGTATTTACTCCGGTTCCTCCCGCAGTGGCTGCGCCTGTTCCCCTGTGGTAATTAATGCGGATTCCCCCTTTAGAGGTGGGGGAGGGTACGATTGTAACGCCTACCCTTGAGGACGGATTAAGGGCAGATGACGCCCAAGTCCGCTTGGACCGTGAAGGGACTGTCGCTTTGGCGGCTCAGTCATTGACCCCTATGGTTGAGATGGGGGGGGGGGACTTCTTCGGTGGTCATTGAGGTTGGTGGTCTGAGTACCCCATCGGTAGAATTGGCAGGAGGAGGAGGAGGAGAAACTGTAGGAGAAGGGTCTGGTCCGAATCAGATTTGGACCCTAAGGATGTCTGTATGTTTCGAGATGGCTTCACGAATGCTACTGTCCACTCGGAGGAGAGGTCGTGCCTCATTGAGGTTCCCACGGATTCAAATTTGTTGTTACTGGGCTCGAGTCTAGTGTCGTAGTTTGGGCAGCTGTGTTCAGCGACAAAAAACAAGTCATTGAGGGAAGTCACGGACACCGGGCTGATGAACGAAGTGATCATGATGGGCATGAGGCTACATATTCCAAGATAAAGGCTTATTTGTTTTCTTTTTACCTTGTTTTTATTTTCTGCTTAAACCACCGTCTTTGTTTTTAGGCTTTCTTGCTGGAGGTGGAGAGCATCTGCCGAGCTAATGTTCGCTCGGCGATATTTTTGTGGGTGCTGGAGAAGTGTCACCGCTACCGGGACAGGTGCAAGGAGATGCGTGTGCGGTTGAGGAACGACACCCGTAGCTGAGCTCTGGTTGAGGAATTGTCGAGGAGGGAGCTTCAGGCGCAACACGCGCTTGGCTGGGTGAGGGACATGGAAGGGCAGCTGCGCCGAAAGGGCAAGGATCTCGAGGCCGGTTGGAGGCCTCAATTGAGTGCGAGCGCCTATGTCTGACCAAGGTGACGGAAGTGGCATCGGAGTGGAGTGAGAAGTGGGAGCCATCCACGCCGGTGAGTCCCAGTTGTCGCTGGTAAGGGCCGCTGCTGCCTTCAGGAAAGCGGGCATTGAGGAGCTAATAGGTGTACTTGAGCAGGATGCGGCGAGGCTGATTGCGATCTTAGAGGAAGAGAATGGCATCTTCGAGAGCATTCCGCTTTCTTTGGTCAGAACCGCAAAATTTAGGTTTGTGCTGAGGCCCATCGGGACGTTTACAAGAATATGTGGGAGGCCGGTATCGTGACCGAACCCTCTTTTGAGGGGGCACGTCAAAGGGCTCGGGAGGCCCGTATGGAATGCGGTTTTGACACAGCAACGCCAGGGGTTGATGATGGTGCTGGTGGGAGCACGGAGGGCGCATGCGGTAACGCAAATGGCGTCGAATAGAGAGTAGTTTTTTTTTCTTCTCTTTTTTTTAATCTCTTTTTGCCGTTTGGCGTTTGTTGTTTTATTTTGTTTTTTTATTTTATTTTCATTGACCGATTTTTAGCCGGGTGTAAGCCGGAATAGCTCGCGATTGTTTCATGAATAAAAAAGAATTTTCCTTTCATTATTTAGCTTGTTCTTGTTTTTCCCGCGTTTGAGGGCGCAACTTGCTTTTAATATTTGACTGGGGTATGTGTGTTAACCTTTAAAGGTGGGTGACTTTTATTCTTGACTTGGTGTGACCGAGTCGAGCCTCCCATTTGGGGGTGGTGGTGTTTAGCCTAAGTCCCAATTCGGGCGTGGTCAGATTACTGGTCGTGATAATCGGAACACGACCGTGTAGTCTGACCGAGGCTGAATTATACGTGTTTCTAATTTTATCTCGAGTCGGGCATACTTACTTGGACGGCAAGGGTGCTTAGCCCATGCCCTGACTTGATCGAGTTTTCCAAGAGTTTATTGGTGAAATGGTTCCGTCTGGGTTTTGTTTCAACTGTGGTTGAGTTCGTCGGCGAAGGCGCGCAACCCGAGTCCCAATTCAACTGTTGTTGAACTTTATGAATTATTTGAAGGTGAGAGCGCATAGCCCGAGTCTTGGTTCAACCGTAGTTGAATTTGTTGGCGAAGGCGCATGGCTTGAGTCCCAATTCAACTGTTGTTGAACTTTATCAATTATTTGAAGTCGAGGGCGCATAGCTCGAGTCTTGGTTCAACCGTAGTTAAATTTGTTTGCCAAGGTGCATGGCCTGAGTCCCAGTTCAACTATTGTTGAACTTTATCAATTATTTGAAGGCGAGGGCGGATAGCCCGAGTCTTGATTCAACCGTAGTTGAATTTGTTGGCGAAGGCGCATGGCCTGAGTCCCAGTTCAATTGTTGTTGAACTTTATCAATTATTTGAAAGCGAGGGTGCATAGCCCGAGTCTTGGTTCTACCCTAATTGAATTTGTTGGCGAAGGCGCATGGCCTTAGTCCTAGTTTAACTGTTATTGAACTTTATCAATTATTTGAGCGAAGGCACATAGCCCAAGTCTTGGTTCAACCGTAGTTGAATTTGTTGGCGAAGGCGCATGGCCTAAGTCCCAGTTCAACTATTGTTGAACTTTATCAATTATTTGAAGGCGAGGGCGCACAACCCGAGTCTTGGTTCAACCGTAGTTGAATTTGTTGGCGAAGGCGTATGGCCTGAGTCCCAGTTCAACTGTTGTTGAACTTTATCAATTATTTGAAGGCGATGACACATAGCCCGAGTCTTGGTTCAACGGTACTTGAATTTGTTGGCGAAGACGCTTGGCCTGAGTCCAGTTCAACTGTTGTTTAACTTTATCAATTATTTGAAGGCGAGGGCGTATAGCCTGAGTCTTGGTTCAACCCTAGTTGAATTTGTTGGCGAAGTCGCATGGACTGAGTCCCAGTTCAACTATTTTTGAATTTTATCAGTTATTTAACGGCGATGGCGCATAGCCAAGTTTTGGTTCAATCATAGTTGAATTTGTTGGTGAAGGCGCATGGCCTGAGTCCCAATTCAACTATTGTTGAACTTTATCAATTAATTGAAGACGAGGGCGCACAGCCCCAGTCTTAGTTCAATCGTAGTTGAATTTGTTGGCGAATGCACATGGCATGAGTCCTAGTTCAACTGTTGTTGAACTTTATCAATTATTTGAAGGCGAGGGCACATAGCCCGAGTCTTGGTTCAATCGTAGTTGAATTTGTTAGCGAAGGCGCATGGCCTGAGTCCCTGTTCAACTGTTATTGAACTTTATCAATTACTTGAAGGAGAGGGCGCATATCCCGAGTCTTGGTTCAACTATAGTTGAATTTGTTGGCTAAGGCGCATGGTCTGAGTCCCAGTTCAGCTGTTGTTGAACTTTATCAATTACTTGAAGGCGAGGGCACATAGCCCGAGTCTTGTTTCAACCGTAGTTGAATTTGTTGGTAAAGGCGCATGGCCTGAGTCTCAGTTCAACTGTTATTGAATTTTGTCAATTACTTGAAGGCGAGGGCGCATAGCCCGAGTCTTGGTTCAACCGTAGTTGAATTTGTTGACGAAGGCGCATGGCCTGAGTCCCAGTTCAACTGTTGTTGAACTTTATCAATTATTTGGTGGCGAGGGCATATAGCCCGAGTCTTGGTTCAACTGTAGTTGAATTTGTTGGCGAAGGCGCATGGCGTGAGTCCCAGTTTAATTGTTGTTGAACTTTATCAATTACTTGAAGGCGAGGGCGCATAGCCCGAGTCTTGGTTCAACCGTAGTTGAATTTGTTGGTGAAGGCACATGGCCTGAGTCTCAGTTCAACTGTTGTTGAACTTTATCAATTACTTGAAGGCGAGGGCGCATAGCCCGAGTCTTGGTTCAACCGTAGTTGAATTTGTTGACGAAGGTGCATGCCCTTAGTCCCAGTTAAATGTTGTTGAACTTTATCAATTATTTGAAGGCGGGGGCGCATAGCCCGAGTCTTAGTTCAACCGTAGTTGAATTTGTTGGCGAAGGCGCATGGCCTGAGTCCCAGTTTAATTGTTGTTGAACTTTATCAATTATTTGAAGGCGGGGGCGCATAGCCCGAGTCTTGGTTCAACCGTAGTTGAATTTGTTGGCGAAGGCGCATGGCTTGAGTCCCAGTTCAACTGTTGTTGAACTTTATAAATTATTTGAAGGCGAGGGCGCATAGCCCGAGTCTTTATTCAAGCGTAGTTAAATTTGTTGGCGAAGGCGCATGGCCTGAGTCCCAGTTCAACTATTGTTAAACTTTATCAATTATTTAAAAACGAGGGCGCATAGCCCGAATCTTAGTTCAACTGTAGTTAAATTTATTGGCGAAGGCGCTTGACCTGAGTCTTGGTGTTAGGGGGTTGAGTGGTGAAACTAGGTCTTGGTTTAAGACTTTGAGCGAGTTATTGTGGTTTCCCGGTTATGCATGTTGCTTTGAGGTAGCTCTTGGCTCGAGGCCCGCATCGGGAGTGTGTGGGATGCTTCGTAGGGGTCCTCCCAAAAGTGGGCGAAATTTCTTCTTCTCGTTCGCACTATCGGAGATCTGAGAGGGAGAGTAGGCTTGCTCAAGCCGGGTCGTTATTTTTTTTAAGCGTCCCCTTTTCTTTTGATTCTAGGAAGAACTACGCAATCTTGCTAGGAAATCCCCACAGACGGCGCCAAATTGTTCAGCTCAAAAGTTACCATATACTTTGTGAATACAAAACAACATACATAGATTATAGGCCAATCATAGCAAGTCGTAATAATTCAAGAACCAAGTAAGAAAAGAATGATTAAGAATATGCACAATGAGGGAGAAAGATATTGACAGTTTTCATTGATGATAATGAGGTAGTTTGCCCCTCCACGGTGAGGTTCAGAACCTTACATTCATGTTGTCTTTTTTATCTGAGATCCTCCCTATCTCATCTGTTGTTCTGTCCTCTTTCACTCTCCCTGTTTTGGAGAGGCCCCATGGGGAAGTAGAGATCCGTTTTGGTTTTCTTTCTTGGAATATAGTTATGAGCTGTATGAGATGACAGTTCGTGGGTGGGACCACGTTTCAGTTTTTCTTTTGGATAGCGGATGGGCCGTAGCCTCATTAATCATGTCAGACGACTGTTAGTTGTCGTTAATTATGAATTGTCGTGCCACTTATTAGCCTTGAATTAACCAAGAAAGGTGATTAGCGTTGTTGGTCATTACAGGACAGGATTCTGACCCATACAAAATAGTATTTCTACTCCCTCGAGGTAGAGGTAAGGTCTGCGTACACACTACCCTCCCCAGACCTCACTAAATAGGATTATACTGAGTTAGTTTTGTTGTAATAAGTCAAGCTATTCATCACTACTTAACCAAGATCGTGTTATTATCTTAGGCACAATTACTTGAATAGACTTAATCTGCTGGATGTAATTGTGCCTTTGTCTTTTTATTGCATAAGCATTTTTCACCTCCTTTTTATCAAGCTGCTACTTTTTTTCTACCGTCCTTCTGGTTTTGGAACCAAGATCCGAGGTAAAATTAGTGGTTGCAGGGTTAAAGGGGAATCTGTGACATTCCCATTGCTTATCTTATAATGCATCACCATAGTTTCCAAAAGCTTTTATGAAGTGAGTCCTATCTGAGTCTTTGCTTTATACGTTCCTATCATTTTAGAAATATAGAACCATTTATATTGTACAACTTAATGAAGAAATGGGCCCACTAAAATTCTTATTTATATGTGAGTATTAGTTTGCAACTTAATACTCATGTGAGACACTTAGTGAAAAATTTAATTTAAGTGTACCAAATATAGATTAAAAGGTGAAAACTACATAAAAATACTTACAATTCTAACGATCTTTATACGTAGATTTACCATTAAACATAAACCCATAATTTACATTATCAACTTTTACGTCGAAGACTTTCGATTTTAATTTAGAAAAAATAATAATATATAAAAGTACAAAGAAGTACATGAATAAGAAAAAACAGTAGAATATTTGGCAATACGTATGAGTTTAACATAAATATGGTAAGATTAGATTATATTGTTAGTAGCTTTTATTCATTTACCTGTACACGAAGAATGATTAATTAATGTGAATTCCATCTCAACCATCATCAAAAAGGTGGAAAAGGAATTATTTGAAGTTGGAATTATATAAAATTTAATTTTCGCTTTCTCACAAATTTATAATTCATCATGTCTAGCTTATACTTTGGGCACCTATAGTCTCAATTTTTTCCTTCTTAAACATGAACTTTATAGTAAATAAAAATATATTTTTATATTTTCAAAGTTTTTCCTTTGTAATAAAGAAAAATATATCTAACTTCAACATATTTATTTTTAAAATCTATTAAATTAAAATTAGATTCCTTCTTTTGGTAAACAAGGGAAGCTCGTGGTTTTAGATTAAAATTAATCTTTCATTTCTACCAATGTAAATTAATATTAATCTAACTTTAGCAATGCTCATGTCTAAAATCTTATTAAAAAGAATAGTAGAACAAAATAGAATTCAACTTAACGTCAAAAAGAAAAATAATTAATGGCCTTGCTTGTAAAGTTATTTTTTTAATTTTTTAAATAGCTTTAAAGGGTATATATATAGGCTTTTGAGGCATTATATGGTGTCTTACCAGTATATTTAGTAGCTTTTATGGACTTCTCCATGATCGAAAATATATTTTATTTAGGCTAATTTAATTTGGCAAAAGTAATTAAGACTTTAAAAAAATCAAAAAGGCATTAATTAGTATTTTTCCAAATTATCCTTGAACCAATAAATAATCTGCAAAATATTAATATATACAAAGAATAATTTAAGACGATCTAAAGGATAACTTAATTATATAATATTTTTATTAATGCTATTAAATGATTCTCTTAATGGATTTGTCAAAAGCTTAGACGTACTTATTTTGAACAAAAGTATCATCGTCTAAGAAACTATCTATAACTATTTTAATAACTTGATATTTTAAGTAAAATTTTATATTACTGCTACATATAAATTAAGAAGAAAATTTACACACATACTAATTAGCACAACCAAAACATAATATTATTGGGCCCATACTTAAGCATAGTATTATTGGGCCCATGCTAAGCATGGGCCATCCTTACTAGTATAACATACAAGAGAATTAAAGGGTACAATGTGTAAATAAGGAAAACTATAACTAAAAGCTAAATGGACTTAAGTGGAGATCCACAAAACTTACAACCCGATTTCTAACTAACTTAACTACCAGGAACTATCTTTTAAGCTTGTCACGATCCAAAATTCTACTTTCGGGACCGTAATACTGCCTAACACTTCACTCGCTAGGCAAGACAATGTTAACTAAATTACTTAACCAGTTTTAACAATTCAAATCAAAACTATTTGCAATTGCAATTGCAATAGTCTAAAATAGGGTGATAGGATACTGAATAACGTAACCCAAACATAACCTAGAATCTAGAGTCACGAATAAATGAGCGTCTAGAGTGCCAGAGATAAAGTTTAAATAAAAACCTGTCTGAAACTAAATAAACAACAATGAAATAGAAGGGGACTTCAGGTCTGCGAACGTCGTGCAACTATACCTCAAGTCTCTACAAGTAGCAGTATCCAAACATCTCATTATGCACCGCTAGGATCAACCCGGTATCTGCACAAGAAGTGTAGAGTATAGTATGGGTACAACCGATCACATATCCTCTATAATTGTCGACGAAGTAGTGACGAGGCTAAGACAAGTCACTTACAGATAGCTTCTACGAAATAATAATAATATAAATATAATAAAAAAAAGAGATAAATAGGAAATGAAAATAAAGAAATTAACTCATGAATACAAACTCGAAGTTCAACTACTAGAGAGACTAAATAACAAGTCTCCTAACATAACACCGAGTATAATTCAATAATACAAATAGATACAACATGTAAAATACATTGCAGCGCGCAACCCGATCCCACCATATCATTATCTGTTCATATCATAATATGTCCTTATTTCTTCATTTTATTTCAATATCTTTTAATTTTTTGTTGCGGCGTGCAACCCGCTCTGCAAGTAATTTCATTCACCAACATAAACAATTCAACGACCAAATTTACTAATAATATCTACGTCCATGAGGTAAATGTACAAGACAATAAAGAATTACAAAAGAATCGATGAATCTCTAACAACTCGAAATCTCAAACTTTACTAATTCATTGGCACATAACAACTAAACCGCTCACGAAAGGGAAACAACATTTTAGAGTGCAACAAATACTACAAAATAATATAAACAAATAAAGCATGTAACACTAAAGTATGCAATTAAAGCAAGAAGAAACATGCAGAAAATAAGCATGAATCATGGGAGGAAAGACAAGTTAAGGCAAAAGAATAATTAAATCACAAGTAACAATTATGATATAGAAGTGAAATAAACACATGTAGAAATTAAGGTATGAAGCAAGATATATCATGAAATAAACGAAAACATAGAATAAATATGCACTCCCCACATACTAGATCCCATGACGGACATATACACTTGTCACCTTGCATGTACGTCATTTTCCCATATAATTCATATAACACATAGTTCATGAATTGCTAATTCTCTCAAGTAAAGGTTAGAAAAAACTCTTACCTCACTCAACGAATCAAAGCAATCAACCAACCACGACCTTGGCTTTTGAACAAGATTATAAACCAACCAAATCTAGTAAATTATATATCAAACGGTTCAAAATAAGCTTTAGAAACTACCAATTAATAAAAAAAGTTCAATTTTGATAATTTTTTAAAAAGTCAATAAAAGTCAATCCCGGGCCCACTTGGTCAAAATCCGAGGTTCCGACCGAAATTCAATTACCCATTCATTCCTGATATCGGTTATGTGATATGTTCCGAAATCTGACCTCAATTTGAGTTTTAACTATCAATTTTACAAAATTCCAAATTTTATTCAAATCCATAATTTCTACCATACAAATCTTAGATTTGATGTTGAAATCTCATGAAAAGTAATGAAAAAATAAAAAGAAATGGATTAAAGTTACTCACCACTGAATTTGGAAAGAAAATCTAATGTAATCATCTCTAGAGTGTTTAGGGTTGAGAAATGGTATAAAATGAGCTAAGTCCCGAATTTTTCTTCTTTTACCCAGGTATAGATGTCGCAATTACGATGTCTTATTCGCAATTGCGACCATCGCAAATGCAAAGCACATGCTACAAATGCGAACTATGCATCAGGAGTCTAGATGTCGCATGCAATAAATTTATCGCAGATGCGAACTTCCCTCCTTCGCAAAAATGACAAAGTTCTTCGCAAATGTGAAGACATACATACTCAACATAGCATTGCAATTGCGATAACAGAGTCGCAAATGCGGACGCAGGAAAAATCACATATGCGACTCCAAGTCCCTAGCCCATGCTTGAAAATGCGATCTGGTGATTGCTAAGCACCAGAAGCAGTAGTGCACCAACTAGTTCAAGTCATCCAAAACTTTTCCAAAATGCGACTGAAACTCATCGGGGTCCCTCGGGCTAAAAAAAAAATACGTACATAAGTGTAATAATATCATATAAACTTTCGCGCGATCAAATTACCAAAATAACATCTAAATCTACAAATCGAACAGCAAAATAAATGAAATTTAAAAAAAAAACTCAAGAACAACTAGAATCAAATTTGTCCAAATCATGCCAAACAAACTCAGAATTACAATAAATTTTGCAGACAAGTTTTAAATAGTAATACGGACCTGTACCAAGTCTCAAATTAAAAATCCGAACCTGATAGCCATGAATTTAGCTTACGATCAAACTTAGAAAATTTCTAAACTTTCAAAATACTAGCTTTCAGCAAAATGAATCGACCTAACCTAGGGATCTCTAATTTCAATTTCGAGCATATGGCCAAATCCAGAATCACAATACAGACCTACCGAAATCTTCAAAATATCGATTTAAAGTCATTTTGACAAAATATTGACTGTAGTCAACTTAAGTTATTTCAAATTTTTACACATAAGTTTTTAAAAAAGTGACACGGACCACCCATGAAAACCAAGAAACATCAAACGAAGCTAATAGAGGGTCTCAGAATTAGAAATAAGGGCTAGTACTTAAAATGACCTATCAGATCGTCACATTATCTATCTCTAAAAGAAACATTCATTCTTAGACGGACATAGAAAAGTACCTAAACTAATGAAAAGGTGGCGGTATCTACTTTGCATATCAAACTCAAACTCCCACGCAGCTGCCTCGATAGGTTTTCTTCTCCAGTGCACTTTAACAGAAGGATAACTCTTAACCGCAACTTCCGGACCTACCCTACTAAGATAGCCATCGACTCCTCCTCTTAAGTCAAATCCTTGTCTAATTGGACTGAGCTAAAATCTAATACATAGGACGAATCACCGTAATTCTTCCGGAGCATGGAAACATGGAACACTAGGTAAAGTGCTGATATGCCAGGTAGAGATGCAAGCTTTTAGACCACTTCACAATTCTCTCTAGGATCTAGAAAGGTCTGATATACCTTGGGCTCCACTTGCCTTTTTTCCCGAATCTCATCACACCCTTCATGGGTGAAACCTAGAGCAAAAACCTCTCTCCAACCATGAATTCAACATCATGGACTCTCCGATCGACATAACTCTTCTGCCTAGACTATGCTTACGAAGTCGATCCTGAATCATCTTGACCTTTGTTAATACCCAATTTTTATTATAATATTTTTAAATGCATATATACCTTTAAAACTATGCATTAGCATCAATTGATATTTTTTCATAATTTCTATATTTTTGAAATTAATTTATCCTAATAATTTATTTATATATAATTACAAAGTTGCATCACAAATGACTTTATAGCATTTCAAGATTTAATATTACTAATTATGGTCATATTAAGTTCAAATTATTTCACAAATGGCCAGATTTATACTTTTTGGTTACAATTGCAATAATTTTACAATTATAGACCTCTCATACATTATTCTGTTATTTTACCAAAAAATGGCTCATTGTATTTTTAAAATGTCGAGTAATTATTTTAAAACATTTTTATGCATGAAAATTATTTTTATAATCTGTTAATTAATTTTATAAAATATATTTATAAATTATTGGTGTATTTAATAAATAGCCATATTTGTTTCCTAATATTTTTAGGACATAACCCCACCAACCGGCCCAAAACCTTTCTTAAATTTAGCCCAAATCCCCCTAAGGCCCAAGCTACACTTGTTCGACCCAATTTTCCCGTTTAATCATGGCCATTGATCATTCTGATCAACAATCCACAATCCCCTTACCATAATTAACCTAAATGACCCCACACAACCCTCTCATTTCTCACCTCTCACCCGCCGTCACCCTCTCCCTACTCTCTCAAGTTCTCTCGACCTAACCCTAACTCCAAACGCCGTCACCGGCAGAAACCTTCACATTATGAGGTTCCTACGACTTCACCCGCCATTCATGGCCTTCTACGCACCATGACTCCTCGACTTCTTATATCCTTGAGAGGATCTCAAAGAACTCAAGCAGCCCCGGGTTGGAACCTTGTTTGTTAGCTTGTCTCATGCTATTTTCTCGACCATGAGTAAGAGATTTCTCCTTGTTTTGTTGCGAAATTATGGTTTCTAAACCTATGCTCTCATCTCTGTTATGTTTCTATAAACCCTAGACTATTGTCTTTGATCATTTCCAGATCTATATATATCTGAGATGAACCAAGCACTGCTACATTTTTTCTCTAAAAATTTCTGGTTTTAATCGACTATCCTTACTTTTCCCTAAAGTTAGGGTTCATTACGAGTTATTTTTCAAAGGTTTTCTGACTTCTAATGTTTAATCGATCCTCTTTTTCATCTTCTTGACCGACTTGTGCAAAAGATACTCAAACCTTAGTTGATTTTATAAGATACTTTGATTTCCTGATCTTTGCTTCGATTCAGAGTCTTTTTATGTTACCAACTGTATTAATTCACCCTGTATTTTTTGACTTACACATATCTCTTTGTCAAATCCATTATTCTGTGCTATTTGCCTAATTAATCTCTATAAGGTTTTTCACATGTTTTCGGCTAATTCTGTGAAGTTTTACTTAGCCTATTTTCTATTTATGCAAGTCGATATTTCTTTACAGAAATTCGCATCACTTTGAAATTCTGGCCGATTGATTTTCTTTTGATTGTTTCATTGTTTATGACTTTAATTTTGTCATTCATACCTTATTTAACTATCTATATAACTATTAATCTTTGCTGATTCTTAACATAGTACGATTAAGGTCATTTCCTTAATTAGGCCATATATTAATATTTGATAAAGAAGTCTATTCTAAACTCTCTTATTTTTTTTGAACTTCTTGCCTTATTTAATAATATTACCGTTTGGCTAATTGCCCTTAATTAAATGAGGTATATGCTCCACTCTTTTGTATGCTTGGATTTTGTGACCCCTTAATTGATGGTTTGTAATTCTTTTATCTTATTTGCTCTACTCTTGAACTTCTGTATAAGAACTTTTCTCAAACATGAACAGTAAGTTCAGAACACACACTCACACTCAAACTCTTTCTTCTTTATTTGCTACTCATGATAATTATTGGTCTAGCCAGCTGAAAACTATGGCTAGACATTGGAACTACACCCGTTTTACACTCTGCACTTTCTTCTTTAACTGGTATGTCTCTAAGTTAAATTTTGAAACTCAATGTGTTACATTCCTGAACTAGTTTTATTGTCTATTTATACAATTTGTTCCCATGTTTACTACTTTATTCGACATGTCTAAATTTTGCTCTCTTGTTCAATGTGTCATCAACATGTCTAAAATTCACTTGGTTCTTTGGTACTTGTCCAACATGTTTACTTAGTTCCCTTACCCCCCTCCCAACTGGTGTGACCGTGTTAGTTACATAGTCTCCTACTGTATTCGGTTGTCCTTAATTGTATGTCTAATTCTATTCAACACACCCTTGTCTTCAACATGATCCTACTACATTCTTTCTCTATGTTTTAACTGTCTATTACTATGATTGACTTGTTCAGTAGACTCCTAGTTGTTCTATATATATGTTGTCTCAAATGTTTCCCTGTTTATGTGGTCTCAACTTTATATGTCCCCAATCCCTTCACCCATGTTTGTAAATCCGTTGGTTAAGTGTCTGTGAATTTGGGTATTCTATGATTAACTGGTTTTTGCTGAATTTGCTCTCCCTAGAAGTGATTTCAAAACAGTACATCTACTCTTAATACTCTTCTCAAAACTGGTGTCACTCCTATCATCTTCTAAAACTATTTTCCATTTAAGAAATATTTTCACTTCAAAAATTGTCTTTACACTATTTTACTAAGTCTTTCAATACTATGTCAAACACTCCCACTTTACCCTTATATTATTAGGTTCTGCACCTCTGGTGTATGTACTACTTAGGGATCTTTAAGACCCATATGAACTCTGGCACACCAGGGCTGGCTCTTCTACACTGCACATAACTAATCCCTATTTGAGAAAGGTCTTGGTGTGAGCACTGTCCGGGATCCTTGAGGTCCTTAGGGAACTCTGACACACCAAGACACACTATTGGTTATGAGATCTTTGACTTCTGAGACTGTGTTGAAGGCCTGGCATCCCCAGGTTTACTTTGGTCTTGATTTAGGTTCCCTATAGTATAGTTTCATTTACTTATGTAATTCATTTGATCATGTTCTGTAGTAACATTCTTTGTAAACAGATATTGGGGTAATTAGCAAAAAGGGGAGGGTTTATATATTATTTTGTGGGAAAATCGGGTAGAAATCATGCTTTTAGGTTTATACATACATATATATATATATATATATATATATATACATATATATATATATATATATATATATATATATATATATATATATATATATATATATATATATATATATGTTGATTTGCAGTAGAAATCATGCTTTAGGACTATGTTGTGCTTATCTCCAAATTGGAATCATGCCTTAGGTTTGTGTTGTTTACATTAGAAATCCTTCCTTAAGGAAACTCAGGTTTATTACCTTTGCATATTAGAGAACATGTTATAAGTTCATTACTTCTTTTTTGATTCAACATAAGTTGTTTTAACCTGAAAACTCTATCATTAAACTACTGATGTAATCATGCTTAATAAATGGTCATCTCTCTCTGTGCATTAGAAATCCTGCCTTCGAACTCTGTTTGCATTCACTTTAAGTCGTATCTATGTCACTTAAATGAATAACTCTCTACAAATAGGTTTACGGACAACCCCAACACATAGATATCATGTTCTAACATATATGTGCATGAAATCAATTTTTGTAATATTAATCGCCTAGATCAGCATGTCTATAGAATTGGATTACTTCACGTTGTTTTAAGTAGTTCCTAGAGTTATGATTGCATAAAACCCATGCCTAGAAAAGCCTTAGGTAATTAATGGTATAAAAAAGTATAAAGTTATACACAACTTATTTGTAAAATTGCCCTAGTTTAACAGATTCTAAATTAGTAGGCAATTGATCAAGTTATATCACCTTGTTTTTAAAACGATGTTGCATGTTATGTGATGCTCATGTAGATATCATGTACTAAGGCCTTATGAATTTGATAGTCCTATATGTTCATTGTTGTCGCTTAGATTTTACCTTTAAAAATCCTTAGTAGTGTCTAGAACTGCCTACGTATAGAGGTCCAAAACACCTCCTGGACCACAAGGAATAGACGAGTAAATCGCGCTTGGAGTTCATTAATTAAATTCACTTATATAACTACTAAGGGGATGGTAATGGGTAATAAAAGGATATGATGACCTATGCGCTAATGCGACGTGTAACCCCTCTAGGTTAGAACGGCTTACTGGGTATTGTACAGATGTGATCCTATACGTTAACCAACTTAGGACTTCCCTCCTTAACTTTACGTATGTATGCTTAGACCGTCTAAAATTCTTTAATTTACATATGTGTGCTTAGACTGTCTATACTCCCTTTATTTGTAAATGTGTATTTAGACAAATTACCTGTTAAATGACTAATTCACATAACTAAGCTCGATTGGGACCCACCGTGGTGGACTTCGAGGGGTGCCTAATACCTTCCCCTCAAGATTATTTCGAGCCCTTACCCTAATCTCTAGTAATGCAAACTGGTTACTGAGTTAATTTCTATAGGTTCCCTAACGCACCTTAATCCGTTAGGTGGAGACTTTTCAAATGCCCAATTCCCAAAAAGAAACGAGTTGTCCCCAATGAATGTCTAAACCGGACTCTGCAGGGAAAAAAGGGGGTACGACAACATGGCGACTCTGCTGGGGATGTGCTAGGCTCTTACCATATTAAACTTATTTTTGAATTAGTCATAAGCATGCTTTATCATGTGAACCCTCCCCCTTATTTGGATTTAACTGCTTATTTATGATTTCCCTTATTTCCTGAAACTGACTTGTCTCTTTGTTTTTTTATAACTGTCTTTCAATTACTTAAATACCGCATTTATCATTTGTTACATGTAAATACTTGACAATATGCTATTTATTGTTGAATAAATCATTCTCAGCACCATATTTCACTAGTGTGTAATCAATACTATAGAAATGCTTGGTGAATGCTTGCTCTCTTCCTATATATCACTCTTTAAATTCGAAAGTGCAAATTAGCGATAAAACTAGTCGATTAGCAGTTCGTTTGATGATTCTGTGCCTTTCCCCCTCGAGTTGTCCGCTTGAGGGTCTCAGTCTAGACCTCTATAGCATCCCTACTCTGATTAATTATGCATGCATCATGGTCAAACTTAGTCGGGTTAATATGTTTTCTGCATATAACCCTTTAAGACAAGCCTCGTCCAAAAGTCCATCAGGTTTTCCATAATCCCAACGGACGCAACCACGATTGTGTGCATTAATTTTGGAGAAATAAGGGCTAATATGCTAATCATTATTGTATAAATAGACGAACCTGGAGGGGAAAGGGCCTAATCATATTTTATTTTGCATAAACTGAGACACGAAATCCCTAGATTCGGTATGGTCGGTAGCATACCTTCACTTTTGCTAGATTGGTAGAGGGATCTTCCCTCAAGTGACCAAAATCACGTGAAATGAGTCTTAGGAAACGTTTCTTCACTGTTGGATCTTTAGCCAAACAAAATGTTGATCGAGGCATCCATTATGTTTTGGGACAAGGAAAGGGCCGTGTTCCGCTTTGGTGACATAGAAATTACTCATCTTCTAGAAGAAATATGAGGTTTTGCCGGGTTGCCTTGGGATAGCCCTAGTTTATTAGCACTTGAAAATACCACCACTACAGGATTTTTTAAGATGATTGGGCTGATGAAAATGATGATTTGGAGTGCCTGAAGAACTCCTACATACCCTTCGACTTCCTCTATGAAAGATACGGTCACAGCAGCTCCTGCCGCATTTTGATGATGAGTTTTCAATCACCTCATTGGGTTGGGTTCATTGTAGGGTCTTCATATTCATTTTATGTTTCTTGGGCATACTGGTATTCCCGATCCATAGGGATTTAACCCATACCAGGCTGGCCATGGTGTCCAAAACTTTGATGGACGGGATCAAGAGGCAGACATATACCATTGTCCCAATGATCATTGTAGATATGTACCGGGCCTTGGAACGTTGTTAGAAGGGGTTCAGATTCTTTGAGGGTTGCAATTTGCTGTTACAGTTTTAGTTGTTAGAGCATCTCCAAAGGGGTCAATACTGCCAAGATTTCCACGAAGGACATGGAATGACCACATATCTTTCCATCACCCTAAGAGAATGACGTACATTCCGAACATGTTTTCTCAACCTAAGGATGTTATATGATGGGTATAGTTCTTCAACAAGTTAACTGAGGACCAGGTCAGTGGATGTTCGAGTGGTTCCCCACCGACGAGTTCATCATCAGATCCAGAGACGTCCCATAGTTGGTGTTGATTGGGTTAAGGGGGATATATCATTATGCTCCCCTTCAGGGTTATGAGACAGGCAGGCAAGAGACAGTTCATATCACGGGTCGCTAAAATGAGTCACTTTATAGCTGATTTCCAGGGTGATGCCATCCCATATAAGAATTAGGCACACCATATGTGGACTCTAAAGATCATCGCCAAAAAGGATACCACCGAGCAAGATCGATATCATACAGGTCACTTAAATTTTTATCCCTTATGGTTGGATGATAATCTATCAGAAATATTTGAGCCAAGGTTTGGTCCAGGAAACAGGGTCATAGACAAATTTGCCGAAGTAGAGGTGAAGTAACACAAGCTGCGCAAAAGAGTTCGAGAGTCTAAAGCTGAGCATATGGTGCAACATAAGGCTGATATGGAAATGATTAATGTGTAGGAAGAGAAATCTGATAAATCCAGTGAATACTGGAATATATGGAGTACAGTTTGATAGAATTGGAGGGGAAGATAAGAAAGAGAGTCACCAACTGCCAGAACGCTGACGGAAACGAATGAGGGCATTTGGCAATGGAATTCTTACTGTTGAATATGCACAAGCTAGGTGAACTGATCGACAATAGCATCCGGTCTGGAGAAGGTCTTTCTAGTACCAAGTAGATTAGGTTTACTTGCTTTTCTTTCAAACGTAATATCGCCAAGTGTCATTAGTAACATTATTTAGTGTCGTTTTGCATCGTTTATTTTTACATAGTGAAATGAGGTAATAATTGGCACTGAATTTCTCCAAATCTATTTGTTGCTAGGCCTACCTCGGACACAATGAGTCTCCAAAATTAGGACACGAATTCACATTCCGGCAATATGTGATTAAATACTACAAACATTTCAAAACCCTTACAGACTTAATTACTTTTTCTTTTTCTTTATTATTCTTTATTCCCATCCCATAAGGTTGGTTCGCACATACTGGTATCATCAGCATATCACACCAGATCTAGAAGCCATCATCTTCATCCTTCTCCAAGTAATACAAATAAAAGAGGGAAAGCTAAAATGGATGACTTAAGTGGTATTCGAAAGGAAAATATGAAGAATGCGGAAACTTCAGACAGTCGGAGCATTCCGGCACTAAATGATTTGGTTTTACAGTTGGAACAAAAGATACTGTAATTACGGAGATAACTTGAGCAAGTGCGCAACTTAGAAAACCTATCCCTCACCCTGAATGTCCTCAATGTCAACCAATAAAACACCGAAACCCAGCACCTGCCCAAAATGCACCAAACCAGCATCTATAAAACTCTTCTACACCCCATCAATATGCAACTACACCTTAAAATAGAAATCTTTTATCGATACCAGATCCACCACAACACGATCATCAACCAATCTAGTACCCACCAAAAGCTACCTATCACACTCCATTAAACACACCACAACCCATTCCCAATCCTCAAAACTCAACCAATGAGCACTACTACACCCAGGTTCCTGGCACTCACCAAAAAAACCCCTATATATATAGAAATCATACCTCACTCTACTCAACCAACCTCCTATACACCAGAATTCAGTGAGAAGGACATGCTCATAAAAAACATGGGTGAAGAACTCAAGAAATTGACAAGTCGAGTTCAGGGTCTCGAAGGAGGCAAAGGGATAGAGGGTTTGAATTATAAAGACCTATGCATACAACCGAATATAGAACTTTTGGAGGGCTAAAAACCTCCCAAGTTTGAGATGTTTGATGATACAGGTGATCCCAACGTTCATCTAAGGACTTATTGTGACAAATATTTCGGTGTCGGAAAGGATGAAAAGATACGGATGAAGCTTTTTATGAGGTGTCTTACGAGAGATTCTTTGTCCTGGTACATCAACCAAGATCCTAAGAAATGGTCCAACTAGGTGAGTATCGCATTTGATTTCATCGACTGATTTAGGTTCAACACATAAAATGCACTAGATATTTTTTACATTCAGAACCTTAAAAAGAAGACCACCGAGACTTTCCATGAGTATGCTACTCGTTGTAGGTTAGAAACGGCAAAAGTCAGGCTGTCTTTGGATGAGGAACAAATAAAAACAAAATTCTTTGTCAGAGCACATGATCTGCAATACTATGAAAGGTTGACGGTTATTGAAAACCATAAGTTCTCTGACATCATCAAACTTGGGTAAAGGATTAAAGAAAGCATAAAAAATGGGATGGTAACAAGCTTTGAAGAACTACAGGCCACGAACAAAGCACTACAATCAGACGACATATCAAAGAAGAAAGACGTGGGGCAGTAATGGTGGCCCAAGGCTTAAAACCTCCACTCACATACCAAACACCTCACATACCAAACACCTCCGGCCATAAACCAAGCACCTCCATCTATATCAACCCCCATCTCCCAGATATTCCCAACTTTCCAGTATCTATCACACCTATGGTTCCCAAACATCTCATTTCCAATCACCTCTAACTCGTCAAAACTACCCAAGACCCCAACCAAACTTTGATCGCAAACCACCCAGACAATAGATTGCTATTGCTGAACCCATCGACCAGTTGTATGAAAGGTTGAAGGTTGCTGGTTACATCACTCTTATTCTTGCTCTGGCAGTAGAGAATCCCTCTCAATGGGTCAACCTAAACAGAATATGTACATATCACTCTAGTATGAAGGGACACATCATCGACGAGTTCCAAACATTGAAAGAAAAAATCTAGACACTGGTTGACAACAAGGTCATATAGGCAAAAGAAACTGCACTCAATGTCCGTAAGAATCTCTCTCGAATCATAGGGGTGGCAGAATACATGTGATAGAGATAGATGAAGAATGAGATCCTGAGGAGTCAATCAGTCTTATTCAAGAAGGAGATAACTTTAAACTTGTAGTCACACCCACTTCTATTTTATTACAGACACAATTGCCAGTTTGGGCTAAGGTAGCCGCATCGGTTCTATTTAAAGTAGAGGTAGCTCCACCTGCAACCACACCTACTCCATTTGAAGTAGAAGTGGCCACACCTTTCAAAGTGACAGTATCAACCACACCTCCTTTCGATTCAAAAGCAATACACTGGGATTTGTTGAAGCTAGGCGAAAGGGAACGACAAAGATGGAAGAATCTGATGCTGCACAAGGAATGACCACGATCAGAAGGGTCTATACACCTGAACACTTGGGAGGATGGAGTAAGGAGGCCACTACCAAGAAGCCTGCCATTAAAATAAGGCCGGATGATCTTTGGGGGAATGTACCAGTGAGGGAATACTCCATCATTGATCAACAAAAAACCCCCCTCAGATATTCATCCTATCACTGTTGCAAAATTTAGAGGTGCACAAGAATGCTTTGATGAAGGTGTTAAACAAAGCTTACGTACCTGACAATATCACATGCGGAGAGATGGATAACATGGTAGGGCAGGTGCTGGAAATTCATAAATTATCCTTCCACGAGGATGAACTACCGCCTGAAGGGTGGAATCATAACCAAGCATCGCATATCACAGTACAATTTGAAGAAAAATTCATTGTAGGGTCCTAACCATTGGAGGTTCAAGCCTCAACATTTGTCCATTGGATACTCTAAAGAATTGGGAAAAGGTTTGCATGAAATATGGGCAGGAAGCATGAACGTGAAAGCCTTTGATAGGTCTCAAAGGGCCACAGTTGGGGAGATTAATCTTTGTTTATAGATGGAGCCAATTTGTTTGTTTCGATGTTGAATTCCAAGTGCTTGACATAACAACTTCATACATTCTTCTGTAGGGCTGACCTTGGATACATACCGCTGGGGCTGTGGCTTCCACATTACACTAGGCTGTGAAGTTCGAATGGAACCATCAGGAGGTGATCATTCACGGAGATGAGAGTAACCCCATTTATACCAGTCAAACCATCCGAGTTATCAAGAACACAAAAAGGCTGAGGGGAACTTATCATCACATCGAACATGTCAATTCCGTTGAAAAAGACAAATAGTGGAGTAACAAAATAGAAATCATACTAAGCATGTTCTGGGTATAAACCCGGCAAGGAACTTGGGAAGAATCTTGAGGGCATTACTAAACCTATACAGCTGAAACATCATGGTACTACCTTCAGGCTCAGATACCAGTATACATGGCAGGAATATGATGATTGGTCACCTCCATGGCGTGGACCTTATAGTGAGCACGTGATTTTTGCACCGGGCAAATAACTCCAAAATTAAAATAAGTATATTTTTGAGTGCAATTACTTGCTTTGTTTGAAATTAGCTACACTTTGTGTGTTTGAATAAATAGAAATTAGAGAAAAATAAAAAAAAAATTAGGCTAGGTAATTACTTTGATTTAATTAATTAGTTTTAAGAAGAAAATCACCAAAAATAGTTTAAATAGCGGAAATTAGGGGAAAAATAGTAGAAAAACTGCAAAAAATATTAGATAATTAGGGTAAGTAGGACATTAGATTTTTATAATATTCCATAAAAGAAAAGAAAAAAAAGTACAAAAGAAAATACATAAAAATAATTAAAATCAGAAAAATACAAAAAATAGGTAGGTTTAATAAGATTGGGCCATTTTGACTTAAATCAAATGGCCCAAACGCCTCAGCCCAAAGGAACGGATCCAGTTCGTTAAAGATGGATGATATCAGCCGTCCATAAGGCCAAACCCAACGGTTAGAATAATTAGCGGAGTATTTTTTATTAATTAATAAGTAAGAATTAATCCGAGCCGTCTGATTAAAATGATCTGGCGGAAGAGACTTTGGTCTCATGGGTAGCCAAACGGTGCCGTTTTAGTAACGCACCTACGAGCCGTCGATTTCCATCAAACGAACGGCCCGGATCTCCTTAGATCGTCCGAGTATAAAAGGCTCTTGTCTGAATGAGACGAGCCATTACACACAATACATAACCCTAGCCGCCTCAGCGATCTCTCCCTTCTCCTTCATCATCATCTTCATCTCATCGCCGGCCATGGAGGCCACCACCTCCACGGTGGTCTGCGGCCACCCTCTTCATCTCCATCGCCCTCTTCTCCTTCTTCTACACCTCAAGCCATAGCCAAAACCCCTGAAACCCCAAGAACAGATCCTTTTTTGAAAAAACTCCGATCATCGGAACTTAGCCAGAAAACACTCAAACAACGAGAACTTCTTTCAAACCAACGCCATTCGAACCCTTTTCACCTGATCTATCACCCTATCCCAATGGCTTCCCTCGAATCAGCCTGAAACTCGTCGAATATTCCAAAAAGTGTCGCCGGAACCCTAACTCCGGCGACCCCCAAACTCCAATCTTTCAAGATCTGTCCTTTACCCTCCCCAAACACCCCCACAAACTCAGAAACCCCAAAAGGATTTATCTTGAAGCCAAACAACGGAAAGCAGAAAAGAAAATCAGAAAAAGAAAACGAAAAGAGAGAATAAAGAAGAGTCGGAAAAATAGAGTGAAAAAGAGAGTGAAAAAGAGAGAAATGGAAGCTCAGGGGACCGGCCCTGCAAGCTAAGTCCCCTCTCTTTATGTGTGTTTGTTTTCTTTTTTTTTTGTCTGTTCGTTTCATGATTTTCTCGTGTCTTCTTTTGTTTCTATCCTGATATTTTTTACCATGCTTTTCTGTTCTTTAGTCCTGTGGTATGTCTGTTAGTATTAGGGTTTCTTAAGTTGTTCATTTCTGTATTTCTTTCTATTTTTGTTTCGATTGTATGTAGTTTACTTAGCTTTAAAATATATATCTTTTCTTCTTTATCTTATTGGTTAATGGTTTCTGAGGTTCAAAGGCATGACTATGATTCTTCACATGATTAGTTTTAGGGTTTAATTTGTTCATCTGTGTTCCCTGTTTGACTGCTCATCTTCTTTTTTTACCTGTTAGTTTGTCATATGAATTAGGGTGTCTTTCGTCTTAATGTTGGTTTCTGATTCTCTGATTTGAAGATTTGGACCTGATATCTTTCCTCTTCCTTGTCCTTTGCTAGTATTAAACTTCTCCATTCTTGTTTGCATGTTTAAAGCTTTCAACTTCACTCTGTCTTCATCTTCTCTGTTAGTTCTCGATAGTTTTGAATGATTCTTTTTCACTGTCTCCTCATGTCTCTTCTATTCTTTGTCTTCATCTTAATCCATCACATGTATACATAAGGTTAGGATTAATACTCGAAAAGAGATCTTAGTTAACATGTCTATGCTATTATGTGGTCTTTTGGGCTTAAATGAATCCTGCTTCATCTATTGCTCACTGTCTGTGATAGTTTAGTTCTGTGCATGTCTATAATCATTAACCTTAAAGATTTTGAAGTTTTTCAATTGTCATCTGATCTGAGCTAGTGGTAACTAAGGCTAGATTGACATGAGTTTGATACTTTGTCACATGAATTGGATAATGTTAATTGATTAACTAAAATTCAACCATATCAAACTTCCCTTTCTGAGTTTTGGTTGATTGATGCATTTGTTTGGTCTTGTGTGGCTCTGTGTGCAAAAACATGTTGAAATAACTAAGTTTTTAGTAGTTCTTGTTGGTATGATTATGTGATTAACATTCATTAACCATAGGGGAATTGGTTATAGCTGTTAGTGCTAGGCTTCATAAAGTGGCTAGTTTTTAAATAGGTTAAAACTGAAAATCACAAAAAATAGACTACAAGTTAAATAAGTGACCAAGAGTGGTCAATTTTACAATTGACCTACTCTGTTAGGTCTGTCACACATTGGCCAACACTTAAGTAGGCTAATTGTGTAATAACTGGCTAAGTCTGCAAATGCAGACTTGCCTAGGCTCTGTTTGAGCCCTGAACCTTAGGTGGCTAAGTCTGCAAAGACCTTAGCCCAGCCTATGTTCAGCAATTGGGCTTCAGTTGCCCAGGCTAAGTCTCAACTTGAGACTGGCCATTAGTTAAATAGCTCAAGTGCTTAATAAAGCAGGCTAGTCCTCCAATCAACTTAAAATTGAAATAATATGGTCTTAATTAACTGGAACTAAGTTAAAAGAGGTTAAAATTGAAATAGTTCTTAACAGTGGACCTGGCCAGTCCTTAAATACCAATGCAAGGACTGGCCATTAGTGAAATAAGTCTCAAAAAGGCTGAAACCTGACCTAGGTAGGTCGGGTAAATCAGCAGTGCCCTTAGGGGCACAATTGGAAACCAATTTGGTAAAACAGTGAATAGGGTGAAATATATAGGGTTAAGGGAGTCATTTGTACCCCTAATTTCTGCAATTTTGCAGAGATTTAAGGGTATAATGGTCTCCCAAAAAAGGGAAATCAGTAAAAATCCCTAACCCTTAAGGCTACATTAGTAAAAACCCATAAAAAGGAATCTTTAGAACCTTCCAGCACATGCTGGAAGGATTTCTGCTAACAGATTTGGGGCCAAAGTATGAATTGTATAACTTTTAGAGGGGGAGAAGTGGGATTAATCCCATACTTTCTCCCCAAGTCTCAGCCCTTTCTCACACCTATATATACATCCTAAAAGGGCTGAAAGGGGGGCTGCAATCAATTTTCTGGAATTCATTTTTAGGATGACTTTTGGATAAAAAGTTTCAGAGTAAAAATATAGCAATAGAGCAATAGGTTTTTCTGGGATTTTTCGAGTAAGAATCTGTTGATTTCTTCTGGTTTTGGGTTTTCTGCTCGATCATTTGTCTGGATTTCTACTTGTTTGCTGTTGCTGGGGTTTTCTGTTATTGTTGCTGTGATGTTGCTTTGTGGATCTTCAATCACTGTTGCATTGCTTGTTTGGATCTATTGCTGGTTGCTTGCTTTTATCCCCTAGACTCTTTGGATTTTCATCTTTGATCCAGGTACATCTCTTTCATTCGAAGCTGTAATGACAAGTTGTTGAGATAGAAATGAAAACCTAGATTTCGATTATATGCTGTTGTGTAACTCATAGTTTAATGTTTGTTAGTTATTTTTTGTAGTAGCCTGTAGTAGCTGAAGAACAAAAATAAAAACAATGTAATAAGTAGTATAATAATGGTAGAGTAGTGTAAGTAGTATATCACTTAGCTTAAATAGGTAAGAAACTTTAAAACACAAGTTAGTTAATAATAGTTTCCAAACCGGTAATCACTCACTCACAGTAGCTTCGTAAATCATAATCACATATTTGATGTCATTTAAACATAGATAAGCTTCAAAAATAAGGAAACGTTAGATCAAGCAGTGATCAGACAAGATTTGGGCTAATAATCTAGTAATAAAACAAGTCATAATGAAAGCAGTAGTATAATTATGCATAAGTTTCTGAGTCATTCATCTATGGGTATCTGAAGTCGAACAATATGACCATTAGACTGTATATTCGTTGCTCATGTAGTTAGTATAAATTTAAGAATCAGGAACAAGATTGTAGCAGGCTATAGAAGGGAATAACTGAGTATGTAACACTGGATAAGTATAAGTTGTAGTAAAATTAGTAATGTAATTATGCATGTGTAGTTAATCACTTAATTTTAGATAATCTCTAGTAAATCAGCTTAATTGTTCTTCAAGTCTTTTATATAATCGCACCGTCTTATTAGAATTGGTAATAAACCCTTTAGCCAGTAGTTAAATGAATTAGTATGAGTTCGTAGTTGTAAATTGATAGTGGTGATAGCCTGCTGAGCCTGCATGAAAGACAATTAGTTTAGAATTACTATCTTGTATATTGATTTCTCTGGTTATAAATAAAAATGCTTATTGATTTCTTATTGTTCCAAAATGTGTATTTTCATTTGGCTATTTACAATGTCATTCTATCCTGGTTTGGGCTCGATACTTGGCGTGAGCCTGAACTGTGTTGTATAGCTGATGGGCTAATGAGCCAAAGTTCAATTGCAGCCTGGGCCTCGAAGGCCTGGGCGAGTGGAATTCATGTCTAATTAAGTGTGAAGGTTCAGGCCCAAATAAGCAATAGAAATTGACGGGCCTGGAATGGTTAGTGCAGAAATACGATTAAGGAAAAAACCATATAGAAAATGCAGTATATATTAAGATTTGAACTTCTAAAATGCAATTGGGACGAGCCTCGCCCGCCGTTAAACAAGCGGGCCCCCCTTTTAGTAATAATATAACATAATTAGACCTGGGAAGGCTAATAGCGAATTCCATAGCCTCTCCCAAAAGACTTAAAAGCCGATAGACGTTATTTTAGGGCACGATTTTAATGTATTTTCCATTGAACGAGTGTGCACTTGGTGCAACTCAAATCCAAATCCCGGCAAAGCTGAAATACACCGAAAGTCATAGGCGTACTGGTTGCGGTATGACTCGAGGCGTGTTTTCGCGATGCCGCAAATTCCATAAAAATAATATATAAGTAAAAGGCACTATTTGTTGTTAAAATCTATGTTGAGTCAAACTAGATTCGGGAACGACAATTGAGCGACCATGCTGAAACCACGGAACCCGGGAATGCCTAACACCTTCTCCCGGGTTAACAGAGTTCCTTATCCGGAATCTTTGCTTCGCAGACATTTTAAAGAGTCAAATTCCTCGGATTCGGGATTAACCGGTGACTTGGGACACCATTATCTTCCCAAGTGGCGACTCTGATTAATCTCAATAAAATCCCGAACTGATTGTCCTTTAATTGGAAAAACTCCTTCCTCTACGTGATTATATCCGTTTCGGGTATTTGAGCGTCGAGGTATACCCTACAAGCGTATTTATATGCTATTTCCCAAAGTGGGGTAGTAAAAAGGGAGGTGTGACAGCTCTGGCGACTCTGCTGGGGAACCAACCCCGAACTGCGGTTTCAGGGTTTAAGAACTCGAGCTCCTTAGAATTGTCGTTCGTGATTTTGTTTGACTTCATTATATGATTTGAACAACATGCTATGTGCTTTATCGCTTTGATATTACGTGGTTTGTATATAAAAATTGTGCCGAAAACCCTTCTCTCTTCACCTCCGGGGATGTGCTTACTGGTTGAGACTCCCCTTTCTGTTAAGTCACCCAAAAATTAAGAAAATAGAGGCCGGATAAGTTACAAAGACGATTGACTCAGTGAGTCACCGATACGTAGCCCCCTCCTCGATTCGAGTTGTCCGCTCGGGTACACGGTCTAGCATTCTATGAAACTGTAAGATTTTGAACATAGGTCTAGGACGATTATTTGCATCATATCTGACTTAGGGGACTCAACACAGGGGTTGGGTCCGTCTAGGACAGGTGACCCGGAATTGGAAAAGACCGAGCATATTATGTGTTGCATTTTTATTGTCCTTGATCGTTATGCGGACCGACGGAAATCCCGAGGATAGAAAAATTTGTTGAAAAGGAAAAAAAAGAGGGAAATAAGAGTTAGTGAAAATAGGTATCCGAAAAATCCGAAAAAATTGAAAAAAAAATGATGTTTTTGTTGTTAAAATAAATTGGTCAATTAATCTGACTGAACTACGCAGGTTTGATTCTCGCCATTAGGTGGGATACGTAGGCAACCCTTAAACAGGTCCAACCACACTTTTAGAAAAAAAGACCAAAAAGATTTTCCTTTTCAAATAATCGAGGTGATTGCTATTTTTGGAAACGGCCGAATGTTCCGAAAGGACGCCGGAAAGCTGTTTCGGCAAAAATGGCCACTTCGAAAGTCATATTTATTTCAAAAATGAAAACTTGCATTGAAAAAGATTTTTCTTTTTTCTAAATAAAATCGCCTTAATAAATGTGCAGGACGAGCACAATGATGAATGAACATTTCTCCTTAAATAAAATCCCTTTGGAGCCGAAACTGTGGTGGCAAGACATGGGATCAGATGGTCAGGACTGGGTCAAAGGTTCCTTGAAAGATCTTACGGGGTTATTAGACATTATCCCCTGAGGCGACGTGATTAGAGCATTGGTCACATTTTGGGATCCGGCACACAATGTATTACATCTCCCGGATTTTGAACTACTCCTACTCTGGAGGAAATTGCCTTCTATATGGGGAAGAATGATGTCCCGTTAAAAGGAAAATACCCGGTATCTCCAAGGACGGTAATGGTGCATCGTTTTCTGGACTCTTTGAAAATTGCCAGAAATGTCCACAACGAAGATCTAGCCAACGGGTTTTGCTCCTTAAACTTCATCTATAGTAGGTTTGGACACATCGGAGGTTTCAACGACCCCACGAACAAGTTATACAGCAAGTCCAACCGAGCAAAATGGGAGGAGCACCGAAGGTTTGCCTTCTTAGTGGCATTTCTCGGAATTGTCATATTTCCGAGAAAAGATGGGCACATCAGTATAAAGGTTGCCGGGGTAGCGAGCACATTGATAGTACAAGATAATTGTACTCTAGCTCCAATGATTGTAGCTGACATCTACCGTGCTCTGACTGCGTGCAAAGCGGGAGCCAACTTCTTTGAAGGGTGTAATTTGATTTTGCAGATTTGGTTAATTGAACATCTATGCCGTCATCCTTCGTTCTCAAGTTATGGTTCGGTTGAACGAACATGTTTGGAAGAATTCTGTACGAGAACAAAAGAAGTGAAATTGCCGGAAGGAGTAAAGGATTGGATTTTGCATCTTCGATCATTAACTGATGGCCAGATCGATTGGACATATGATTGGCTACCTCTTGACGAGGTAATATATATGCGGACGGAAGGGTCACCATTTTTGATCATGGGTTTGAAAAGCATCCAACCTTATGCCCCATACAGGGCCCTACGAAAGTTGGGTAGATGTCAAGTTATTTCGAGAGACGGGGACCTCAGTTCGCAAGCTATAGAAATTGGTCCGGATGGGCAATTCCCGGAAGCAAAGATCCGGCAAATCTGGAATAAGTGCCAAAATCTAAAAGTGGATACTTGTGTGCAAAATAGAGCTCGGGGAGAAGTATCGTCTGGATACTCCACATGGTACCGACGGGGTGTTGAGCATGAACATCTTTCGAAAAGACCTCACCTGCAAGATTTTGCGGAGCAGTCTAAGGAAAATCAGAATTGGGCAGCCAAAGAAAAAAAAAATACAAGGCCAAAATCAGCTCGCTAGAGGAACAATTGAGAAATCTCCGATTTGAAAGTGGATTACAGGCAGCCTCTGATGAAGGAGAGAAGAAGCAACTGAAGAAAGAAAACGAAATGTTGAAGGCTCAGATTGCTCAAATGAAAATTGCATCCGAGACCCCAATTCGCTTAGCCCAGGACGAGAAGTTGATTGAGAATCTCCGGCGCAAAGTGAATGACTACAGCTTTGACTTGGACAAGGCCGAAAAGGAATTAGTCAGGACTCGGAAGCAAATAACCAAAGATGCTGAGGAAGGAGCCAAGTTGGTTCGGCAATTACAAGATAAGCACGAATTTGAGGTAGGTCGGCTCAGAAAGAAAATGGTTTCAGCCACGGTTAAAAGTAACAAGATTATCAAGGATCTCGAAGAAGAGAGAGAGCATTGTTACACAACTATGGCTCGACTAGAATTGGAGCTGCAGCAAATACAGAAAGATAACCAACATACCTTGGATGCTCGCACTGAACAAATAAGCCGATTGCTTCAAGAAAAAGGGGTCATTCGAGAGAAGATTGTTCGTATTGCTCAATACATCACCCGAAAGAGTCAACTGTGTGAAGATATGTCCCGAGGAACCTTTGTATCAGCGGTGAAGTTCTTTGTGCAACAAGTCATGTCTGACCTAGATAGGCTCCAAAGGGGATTAGCATATAGGCCCGCGGCAAGACCGAATGATGTCTCGCGGGCACTAGGAGCATTAATGTATTCATAGGGCATGCATCATCTTTTTATATTTTTCTTTGCATCAGCATTACAACATCATCTTGTAATCAATGTTTTTGAATTATCAATGCAAATCAAGTGTTGTTGTCAATTCTTTTGCTTTATGTCATTTCTTTTTCGATATGCAAATAAATAGGAACACAATTATGAAAATGAAAAGAAAAAAAAAGTGAAAAAAAAAGAAAAAAAAAGAAAGAACAAAAGAAAAAAAAAGAAAAAAAAAGAAGAAAAAGAGATGATTGGTTCAAATAAGTAAAGGCCGAGATGATGCATGACGACTCGAGGAAAATGTGTTTGTTTTAAAGTCGTTGCATTTTATCTCCTCATGCGCTAACCACTAATGGGTGTTGATGTTTGTGAGTTCAGATTTTAGTGGCAACTGGCATTCTGGCTACCCACCCTTACAACACGAGATATAAGAAAATGACGAAAGCTGCGTCGCAAGAAATTGAGGCAACTATCGTAGATCCCGCTCAAGAGGAAGAAATTGTGGACGTAGCGGGGATGAAGGAGGAAATGTACAAATTAAAGCAGCAGATGTCCGAAATGTATCAGGCTTGGTCAAGGGGTCAACCCTTGCCAACTTACCCTGCCAATCCCACATACATCCCTCCAGCTAACCCTAATCCTGAACCACCCACGATGAATTCATCCTCCACATACCCTGATTACCATCACTATTATGCCTCTACTTCCCAAGTACCACCACCTCCAGCAAAACAAGTACCACCTCAAGTTGCTCCAGTGTATGTGGCACCTCCGCCCGCTGCCTTGCACAAATCATCTAGTGAACCAATGTTCCACATACAAGATCCTCATTACTACCCGCCCGAACCAACTTTCCGACAGCACGAATCTCACACTCCACTGATGGAGACAAGTGAAGAGAGAACTGCTAAGAATGCAGGGTAAGAAGAGATGGCTAGGAAGGTGAAAAGTTTGGAAAACGCCTTTCGCAATATGCAAGGATTGGGAGGGCAAGTGAGCGTGGCATACAAGAATTTGTGTCTGTTCCCTGAAGTGAAACTTCTCGTTGGATTTAAGTTGCCAAAGTTTGATATGTATAGCGGACATGGAGATCTGGTGGCCCACCTCAGGGGATATTGTAGCAAAATGAGAGGTGCAGGAGGCAGGGATGAGCTGTTGATGGCGTATTTTAGCCAGAGTCTAAGCGGTTCTTCTTTGGAGTGGTATACTCGTCAGGATCACACCAGGTGGTTCGTCTGGGACGATCTTGCGCAAGCCTTTGCAAACCACTTTCAATACAATCTAGAAATCATACCAGATAGACTATCACTCACGGAGATGGAGGAAAAGCCAGGAGAAAGCTTCAGGGAGTTTGGTTTCAGGTGGAGAGAACAAGTGGCACGAGTAGATCCGCTGATGAAGGAATGAGAGATGGTAGATTGTTTCCTACAGGCTTTGGAGCCTACTTATTATGGTCATTTAGTGTCAGCAATTGGAAAAAGTTTCAATGAGGTTGTGAAGATGGGGAGTTTTGTTGAGGAAGGTTTGAAAACGAACAAAATCATGAGTTTTTCGGCGATTAAGGCCACGAATCAAGTAATACAAACTGGGAATAGAAGAGCAATTGGAAAGAAGAAAAAAGAAGAGATAGCAGTTGTGGAAAGCAGGCCTTGGAACCGTAACTCGCATCACCACCCACCAAGACCCTACCACCCATACTCACCAAACCCATCCACTCCATATAACCCACCGCCACCATCTTACCCACCAACCCCATACAATACACCAACCGCATATAACCCACCGCCACCATCTTACCCACCAACTGTCCCTCACTACCACCACCCACAAGCCCAAACCTACTCACCACTACCGCCATATGTGTGGAGAGCTCAAGCCCCACATAATGTTTACCATACACAAAACACATACCCTGCTTCTAGACCCTACATAAACCCAAACAGACCCATGCCTGACTCAGAATGGAGAAATAAGGCAAAGAAAACATTCACCCCATTGGGGGAGTCATATACCAGCCTCTATCACAGATTAAAAGAATTGGGAATGTTGAGCCCGGTTGCACCTAAACTTCCAAACCCACCTCCGAAAAACATTGATCAATCTGTCAGGTGTGAGTATTGTTCAGGAACACCAGGACATGATACTGAAAAGTGTTGGCAATTGAAGAATGCTATCCAGGATCTTATTGATAGTCGGAGAATTGAAGTTCAAGCTCCGGAGGCTCCAAACATCACGCAAAACCCACTGCCAACTCACCATGAAATGCATATGATAGAATTGGCGCAGGATGAGAGCAGTCGGAAGCCGTCTCAGTTTGTTATGATGATTAAGGCAAGTAGCAGAACGGAAAAGGAAGCCGAGAAAGAAAAAGTGATTGTTGAGGAACTAGCAAAAAGGCCAGTAGTGGTGGAGAGTTTGAAGGTTGTAGTACCAGGCGTGAAGCCGATATTGACTGTGAAAGGCGCGAGTGTGGAACCAGTGATCATAGGACCGGTGGTGCAGATACCGGTAGTAAACACGAAGACTGTGCGTTGGAATTACAACAAGGTAGCAGTAATCTATAAAGGGAAAGAGGTATCTGGGGAAATCAATGAAACCCACGGTCTGACTCGGTCTGGGAGGTGCTTTGCCCCAGAAGAGTTGAGAAGAATGAAAACAGTGAAAGAGAATCAGTTAAAGAAGCCAGTGTCAGAAGAAGAGGCGGAGGAATTCCTCAAAAAGATAAAGTCACAGGATTACTCTGTAGTCGAGCAGCTGAGGAAAACCCCTGCGCAGATCTCTTTGCTATCGTTGTTAATACACCCAGAAGAACACAGGAAAGCTCTGATGAAGATACTGAACGAGGCTCATGTTCCAGAGAAGATCTCAGTTTGTCACGTGGAAAAGATTACCAGTAAGATCTTCGAGTCTAATAAGATCACATTCTCAGATAAGGAATTGCCTGTTGAGGGAACCGAGCACAATAGAGCGCTTTATCTTACGGTAAAAAGCGAGGAGTCGGTGGTGACCAGAGTGTTGATAGATAACGGACCAAGCGCTAACATTTGCCCATTGTCAACTCTGGGCAAGCTGAATATCGGTCCAGAGAGGATTCGAAAGAACAGTATAAGTGTGAGAGGATTTGATGGTGGAGGTAAAAACATGTTGGGAGACATTGTCTTGGAAGTGACCATTGGTCCTGTGGATTTTACTATGGAATTCTAGGTGCTCGACATTGCTGTATCCTATAATTTGTTGCTGGGCCGACCCTGGATTCACGCGGCCAAGGCAGTGCCGTCGTCTTTACACCAAATGGTGAAATTCGAGTGGGAGCAGCAGGAAATTGTGGTACATGGAGAAGAAAATACTTGCAGTGTTGTGATGCCATTTGATGATGCTGACGGAGATAGGGGTCCTTGGGTCTACCAAGTGACAGATACCATAACAGTGAAGAGAATTGCTGAAGGAGAGAAGTTGATGATCCCTACGGTGGCACCAACTGCTGTGATGGTGGCCAAGGAGATGCTTAAAAACGGGTTTGCGCCGGGGAAGGGATTGGGAAAAGCATTGCAGGGGGTCACCCAACCGGTTCAACTGCCAGAAAACAAAGGTACTTTCGGCTTAGGGTTCAAACCCACCTATGCCGATATCCAAAGAGCCGCCAAAGCCAAAAAGAACTGGACCCTGCCTAAGCCTATACCCAAACAATCCGATACCTTCACCAAGCCTGGTACTAAAAATCGGACATCTGCTGTGTCAAGGTACATTGAGACTCGACCCGATGAAGAGCTGTTGATGAGATTTGAGAAGATATTTGGGGATGTGAACATGGTTGAGGTGGGGGAAAGCACTAGCAAAATGGATGTGCAGTTTGTGGGATCTGGCGTCATGCTGAACAATTGGGAAGCCACTCCTTTCCCTATCAGGAAAGAGTCCTGGTAGTTAGCTCTGAAAATTTCATCATCACTTTCCCAGAAAAATAATTGTTACTTTTTGTAGTTCTCCCACCCCCTCATGAAAAGAAAAATCAAAATGTATCCCGAACTTTGTTCATCTTTTTATCAATGAAATGCAGTTTTCCCTTTTCTTCACTTTTTTGCCTTATTTTTCTTTATTTTTTTTCTTCTGTACAGTTCTGTATGTATTGATTCTGATGCCATGTCATGCGTGAAGGATTCTCGACCCAGTTCTGACAGTCGCATTACCATACAAGAAATTGAGGAGGATAGTGAGATAGAATTTGAGGATGAGGAAGCCTTGGAAGAAATAAGTAAGGACATGAAACAATATGAGGAAAAGCCCAAACCGAATTTGAGTGATACATAATCTATCAATTTGGGGAGCGAAGAAAATGTCCGGGAAACAAAGATTAGTGTTCATTTGGAGGCACCCCTCAGGGATGAATTGATAAGGTTGTTGCATGAGTTTAAGGACATTTTTGCCTGGTCCTATGATGACATGCCTGGACTTAGCACTGATTTGGTGGTACACAAGTTGCCTATCTACTCTGAATGCCGGCCAGTAAAGCAAAAGTTGCGGAAATTCAAAACGGACATTAGTGTAAAGATAAAAGAAGAGGTGAATAAGCAGTTTGAGGTGAAGGTCATACGAGTCACCAAATACGCCACCTGGTTAGCGAATGTTGTGCCGGTCCCAAAGAAAGATGGAAAAACCAGAGTGTGTGTAGACTACAGAGACCTCAACAAAGCCAGTCCAAAGGATGACTTCCCATTGCCAAACATTCACATATTGATCGACAATTGCGCCAAGCATGAAATCGGTTCATTTGTAGATTGTTATGCCGGTTATCACCAGATCCTGATGGACGAAGAAGACGCTGAGAAAACTGCTTTCATTACACCTTGGGGAACGTATTGTTACAGAGTAATGCCGTTTGGATTGAATAATGCCGGGGAAACTTATATGAGGGCAATGACCACGATGTTTCATGATATGATGCATCAAGAAATTGAAGTATATGTGGATGATGTCATCATAAAGTCCAAAAAGCAACCTGATCATGTGAGGGATTTGAGAAAGTTTTTTCAAAGACTCCGGAGGTACAATTTAAAGCTCAATCCTGCGAAGTGCGCCTTTGGAGTACCTTCAGGGAAATTGTTGGGGTTTATAGTGAGTCGGCGAGGTATTGAACTAGATTCATCAAAGATCAAGGCCATCCAAAGTCTACCTCCGCCGAAGAACAAGAATGAGGTAATGAGTTTATTGGGAAGGTTGAATTACATTAGCCGATTCATCGCTCAGTTGACATCAACATGTGAGCCGATCTTCAAGTTGTTGAATAAAGATGCAGCAGTGAAATGGACCAACGAATGTCAGGAAGCCTTCGACAAGATCAAGGAATATTTGGCCAATCCTCCGGTGTTAGTTCCTCAAGAACCAGGGCGTCCTCTGATTTTGTATTTGACGGTGCTAGATAACTCTTTCGGTTGTGTACTGGGTCAACATGATGAGACAGGCAAGAAAGAACAAGCCATCTACTACCTCAGCAAAAAGTTTACATCCTACGAGGTGAAATATACCCAACTTGAAAGAACTTGTTGTGCGTTGATCTGGGTAGCTCAGAAATTGAAGCATTATTTGTCAGCATATACCACATACTTGATATCACGACTGGATCCTCTGAAGTACATATTTCATAAGCCTATGCCTACAGGGAGACTTGCTAAATGGCAGATTCTGCTCACGGAATTTGACATTATCTATGTGACTCGTACGGCAATGAAGGCACAAGCAATTGCAGACCACTTAGCGGAGAATTCGGTGGATGATGAGTATGAGCCTTTGAAGACATACTTTCCGGATGAGGAGGCAATGAATGTCGAGGAAATGGAACAAGATGAGAAGCCAGGATGGAAAATGTACTTCGACGGAGCCGTCAACAGCAAGGGCGTTGGTATCGGAGCGGTACTCATTTCAAGTACGGGTCAACACTATCCCGTCACAGCTCAGCTCCGATTTTTCTGTACCAACAACATGGCCGAATACGAGGCGTGCATCTTGGGATTAAGGATGGCAATTGACATGGGTATTCAAGAGATTTTGGTCATGGGTGACTCGGATCTCTTGGTACACCAAATCCAGGGAGAATGGGAGACACAAGATTTGAAATTGATACCTTACCGGTATTGTTTGCACGAGTTGTCCCAAAGATTCCAGTTTATAGAATTCAAGCACATCCCAAGAATGCACAATGAAATCGCAGATGCTTTGGCCACACTGTCCTCTATGTTGCATCATCCGGACAAGACCTATATAGATCCACTCCAGATCCAAGTCCGTGATCAAAATGCCTACTGCTTTGCTGTGGAAGAAGAATTGGATGGAGAACCGTGGTATCATGACATCAGGGAATACCTGAAGACGGGGAAATACCCAGAGTAGGCCACTAGAGATCAGAAAAGAGCTATCAGGCGCTTGGCTAATGGATTTTTCCTCAGTTGAGGAGTTATATACAAAAGAACACAAGACCTGGGATTGTTGAGGTGTGTGGATGCACAACAAGCTGATGAGATTATGATTGAAGTACATGCTGGAGTATGTGGACCCCACATGAGCGGATATGTTTTAGCAAAGAAGATTTTGAGAGCTGGGTATTACTGGCTCACTATGGAGCGTGACTGTATCAGGTATGTAAAGAAATGCCACCAATGCCAGGTACATGGGGATCTGATCCACTCCCCGCCTTATGAGTTGCATACAATGTCTGCACCTTGGCCCTTTGTCGCTTGGGACATGGATGTTATCGGCCCGATAGATCCAGCCGCTTCCAATGGGCATAGATTCATTTTGGTTGCAATTGATTATTTCACCAAGTGGGTTGAGGCAAAGACGTTCAAGGCAGTGACAAAGAAAGCGGTGGTCGACTTTGTGCATGAGAATATTATATGTCGGTTTGGAATTCCCAAGGTGATCATCACAGATAATGGAGCCAATCTAAACAGTCATCTCATGGCGGAAGTTTGCGAGAGATTTAAGATCACACACCGCAATTCCACACCTTACAGGCCAAAGGCGAATGGGGCAGTAGAAGTGGCGAATAAGAATATCAAGAAGATTCTCCGGAAAATGGTGGAGGGATCCAGGCAATGGCATGAAAAGTTACCCTTTGCTCTCATGGGTTACCACACGACAGTGCGTACTTCTATCGGAACCACACCTTACTCACTGGTGTATGGAACGGAGGTTGTTATACCCGCAAAAGTAGAAATACCGTCATTACGGATCATAGCTGAAGCTGGAATAGATGACGATGAATGGGTAAAAGCCCGGCTAGAACAACTGAGTTTGATTGATGAGAAGATATTGGCCGCAGTTTGCCATGGGTAGTTGTATCAACGGAGAATGGCCAGAGCATACAATAAGAAGGTACGACCTCGGAAGTTTGAAGTCGGACAACTGGTATTGAGGCGTATCCTACCGCATTGGGCCGAGGCGAAGGGCAAGTTTGCGCCAAATTGGCAGGGACCGTTTGTGGTATCACGGGTGTTGTCCAATGGAGCATTATATTTAACAGATGTTGAAGGAAAGTGCGTAGAGACTGCTATCAATTCGGATGCGGTCAAAAGATACTATGTATGATTCCTTTTCAATTATGTGTTTTGTATTTTGTTGTGATTTTGGAATTGAAATGACGAAGGCATTTTATTCTCTATCCAAACACTTTATCCATTGATAACCCCCTTGAGCCTTAATGATTAATATATTCTTTCATATCCCTCTCTCGGAATCGCTTACAGCGCAATAAGATTGAAATTGACAAAATGAAAAAAAGTGATGAAAAAAAAGAAGAGGAAAAAAAAAGAAAGAAAAAGAGAAAAAGACAAAGAAATCGGAAAAGAAATCCATCTAACTAATATGTTGGATGAACTACGTCTGACTTGATCCCGAAAGGGTACGTAGGCAGCCTCTCTGAGGTTCAGTCACAATAAAGAAAAAAAATCCAAAATTCCCCACATATTGAAACTGGGGCAGAAGTCATGTTTAATAATTCCGAGAGTTGTAAATATTTTTGAACCCTCGTGAAATTTTGAGCCTTTATACCTTTCTTTCTCAACCCATCCAAAAGCCACGTTACAGTCCAAAGAAAGACCTTCTGATCAATTCCAAAGTAATAACAGGTGCAATGAAGGAAGAGCAAGACATTGGACAAAACCCGTCGTATTAGAAACAAAATACAAAAGGAAAAATGAAAAATGAAAAAATGAGAGAGTCTCATCGGTGAAAACCTTAACCGGCACTGTGAGACGACCGTGAGTTTGAGAGAAATAAAATGAGAGAGCCTCATCAATGAAAACCTTAACCGGCACTGTGAGGCGATTGTGAGGATGAGAGAATAAATGAGAGAGTCCTATTGGTGAAAACCTTTCGAGGCGCCGTAGGGCGATCGTGAGGACTACCAGAAAAGAGAAAAGGCAACAAAAATAGTATCGGTTTGGGTTGAAAACAATTCGGAGACAGAATAATGATTGGAACGAACTGGGTCAGAGTTTAAATACATGGCATGGTCAGCAGAATCAGCCAGCAAATACCCAGATAAGTTCTATCATCTCTCCAAAACACCCTTACCCTCTTTCATTTTTTCTGCATTTCATTGTTTACCTTTTGAAGAGCTAACTACCAGCTCCTGATAACGAAAGTTGGAACAACTCTGGGTCAGAAAGAAAGAAGAGCTGGGAAGGAAATAAAGAAGTTTGGCAAACATGGCCAAAGGAAAAGAAAACAAAACAAAAATGGGAAAATTAAGAAAAGACAAAAAGAGTTTGCAAGAGATAAGCAGCTGAAAGTTACACAGCAGGAGAAAAAGCAAAAAAGAGGAAGGCAATAAGAGGCAGGGACGGCAGATGCCAGTTGCCAGCAGTTTATATCTAATAAATTTTGTTTCATGCAGGAACAAATTGTCACTAATCACTTTGAAGTGAATGTGACCAATGTGGAAAAATAGAAAACACAAAAAGAGAAAGTTCGCCAATAAGTGGAGAAATTCACAGGCAAGAGATATTTGGTAAAAGAAAATACCAAAAAGAGGAAGGTAGCATCTTTTAAAATCCACTCCCCGGTCATCAGGCTGAGGGAATACTTTTTGCATTGCACGTTTAATTTCTGTTAGGCGCCCACCTTCTAACAAGGGAATACTTTTCTGCATAGCACGTTTAGTTTCTGTTAGGCGCCCACCTTCTAACAAGGGAATACTTTTCTGCATATCACGTTTAATTTCTGTTAGGCGCCCACCTTCAATTACGGGAATACTTTTCTGCATCGCATTGCACGTTTAATTTCTATTAGGCGCCCACCTTCAAACACGGGAATACTTTTTTGCATCGCATTGCACGTTTAATTTCCGTTAGGCGCCCACCTTCAAACACGGGAATACATTTCTGCATCGCATTGCACGTTTAATTTCTGTTAGGCGCCCACCTTCAAACACGGGAATACTTTTCTGCATCGCATTGCACATTTAATTTCTGTTAGGCACCCACCTTCAAACACGGGAATACTTTTCTGCATCGCATTGCACGTTTAATTTCTGTTAGGCGCCCACCTTCAAACACGGGAATACATTTCTGCAAGTTATGGTTTATGTAGCTAAAAGCCCACACTGGGCAAAAAAAAAAAAAGGAAGAAAAGTTTGTTGTTTTGTTTTGTTTTGAACAGGCTTCAGCTCGAGGACGAGAAGTATCATTGAAGATCAACAAGAAAAGAAAATCAACAAAAAGAGAGTCGGCATCACAGAAAATCAAGGGAAAAGAGAAGAAGAAGCAAACAAAGGCTAGATTAGGAACATTTGTAACTGTAGGATCATAGCGTAGAATAGCTTCTTCATTTTACATTTCCCCCCGGTGTAATAAGGAGTAAGTCGGCAAGTCTCAACAGTGTCAATGCAACAGTGAGTCTGGTAGTTTTTAAACTGCCAGACCTTCCCGAACTACACTGACCTGATTCCTGTTTAGCCCAGAATATGTAGGCAACCTCTAAAGCAGGGTGCGGTCAAAAGGTTTTTCAAAAATGCTTTTACGGAATGTGCCAATGTGAAAATATCTCTCAATACTACTCACTTGTCTTTGCACTGAAACTCTTCGTGTTTCCGAGCAAAGAGGGGCAGTTGTGAGCACGTGATTTTTGCACCGGGCAAATAACTCCAAAATTAAAATAAGTATATTTTTGAGTGCAATTACTTGCTTTGTTTGAAATTAGCTACACTTTGTATGTTTGAATAAATAGAAATTAGAGAAAAATCAAAAAAATAGGCTAGGTAATTACTTTGATTTAATTAATTAGTGTTAAGAAGAAAATCACCAAAAATAGTTTAAATAGCGGAAATTAGGGAAAAAATAGTAGAAAAACTGCAAAAAATATTAGATAATTAGGGTAAGTAGGACATTAGGTTTTTATAATATTCCATAAAAGAAAAGAAAAAAAAAGTACAAAAGAAAATACATAAAAATAATTAAAATCAGAAAAATACAAAAAATAGGTAGGTTTAATAAGATTGGGCCATTTTGACTTAAATCAAATGGCCCAAACGCCTCAGCCCAAAGGAACGGATCCAGTTCGTTAAAGATGGATGATATCAGCCGTCCATCAAGCCAAATCCAACGGTTAGAATAATTAGTGGAGTATTTTTTATTAATTAATAAGTGAGAATTAATCCGAGCCGTCTGATTAAAATGATCCGACGGAAGAGACCTTGGTCTCCTGGGTAGCCAAACGGTGCCATTTTAGTAACGCACCTACGAGCCGTCGATTTCCATCAAACGAACGGCCCGGATCTCCTTAGATCGTCCGAGTATAAAAGGCTCTTGTCTGAATGAGACGAGCCATTACACACAATACATAACCCTAGCCGCCCCAGCGATCTCTCCCTTCTCCTTCATCATCATCTTCATCTCATCGTCGGCCATGGAGGCCACCACCTCCACGGTGGTCTCCGGCCACCCTCTTCATCTCAATCGCCCTCTTCTCCTTCTTCTACACCTCAAGCCATAGCCAAAACCCCTGAAACCCCAAGAATAGATCTTTCTCTGTAAAAACTCCGATCATCGGAACTTAGCCGGAAAACACTCAAACAACGAGAACTTCTTTCAAACCAACGCCATTCGAACCCTTTTCACCTGATCTATCACCCTACCCCAATGGCTTCCCTCGAATCATCCTGAAACTCGTCGAATATTCCAAAAAGTGTCGCCGGAACCCTAACTCCGGCGACCCCCAAACTCCAATCTTTCAAGATCCGTCCTTTACCCTCCCCAAACACCCCCACAAACTCAGAAACCCCAAAAGGCTTTATCTTGAAGCCAAACAACGGAAAGCAGAAAAGAAAATCAGAAAAAGAAAACGAAAAAGAGAGAATAAAGAAGAGCCGGAAAAAGAGAGTGAAAAAGAGAGTGAAAAAGAGATAAATGGAAGCTCAGGGGACCGGCCCTGCAAGCTAAGTCCCCTCTCTTTATGTGTGTTTGTTTTCTTTTTTTGGTCTGTTCGTTTCATGATTTTCTCGTGTCTTCTTTTGTTTCTATCCTGATATTTTTTCCCATGCTTTTTTGTTCTTTAGTCCTGTGGTGTGTCTGTTAGTATTAGGGTTTCTTAAGTTGTTCATTTCTGTATTTCTTTCTATTTTTGTTTCGATTGTATGTAGTTTACTTAGCTTTAAAAGATATATCTTTTCTTCTTTATTAATGGTTTCTGAGGTTCAAAGGCATGACTATGATTCTTCACATGATTAGTTTTAGGGTTTAATTTGTTCATCTGTGTTCCCTGTTTGACTGCTCATCTTCTTTTGTTACCTGTTAGTTTGTCATATGAATTAGGGTGTATTTTGTCTTAATGTTGGTTTCTGATTCTCTGATTTGAAGATTTGGACCTGATATCTTTCCTCTTCCTTATCCTTTGCTAGTATTAAACTTCTCCATTCTTGTTTGCATGTTTAAAGCTTTCAACTTCACTCTGTCTTCATCTTCTCTGTTAGTTCTCGACAGTTTTGAATGATTCTTTTTCACTGTCTCCTCATGTCTCTTCTATTCTTTGTCTTCATCTTAATCCATCACATGTATACATAAGGTTAGGATTAATACTCGAAAAGAGATCTTAGTTAACATGTCTATGCTATTATGTGGTCTTTTGAGCTTAAATGAATCCTGCTTCATCTATTGCTGACTGTCTGTGATAGTTTAGTTCTGTGCATGTCTATAATCATTAACCTTAAAGATTTTGAAGTTTTTCAATTGTCATCTGATCTGAGCTAGTGGTAACTAAGGCTAGATTAACATGAGTTTGATACTTTGTCACATGAATTGGATAATGTTAATTGATTAACTAAAATTCAACCATATCAAACTTCCCTTTCTGAGTTTTGGTTGATTGATGCATTTGTTTGGTCTTGTGTGGCTCTGTGTGCAAAAACATGTTGAAATAACTAAGTTTTCAGTAGTTCTTATTGGTATGATTATGTGATTAACATTCATTAACCATAGGGGAATTGGTTATAGCTGTTAGTGCTAGGCTTCATAAAGTGGCTAGTTTTTAAATAGGTTAAAACTGAAAATCACAAAAAATAGACTACAAGTTAAATAAGTGACCAAGAGTGGTCAATTTTACAATTGACCTACTCTGTTAGGTCTGTCACACATTGGCCAACACTTAAGTAGGCTAATTGTGTAATAACTGGCTAAGTCTGCAAATGCAGACTTGCCTAGGCTCTGTTTGAGCCCTGAACCTTAGGTGGCTAGGTCTGCAAAGACCTTAGCCCAGCCTATGTTCAGCAATTGGGCTTCAGTTGCCCAGGCTAAGTCTCAACTTGAGACTGGCCATTAGTTAAATAGCTCAAGTGCTTAATAAAGTAGGCTAGTCCTGCAATCAACTTAAAATTGAAATAATATGGTCTTAATTAACTGGAACTAAGTTAAAAGATGTTAAAATTGAAATAGTTCTTAACAGTGGACCTGGCCAGTCTTTAAATACCAATGCAAGGACTGGCCATTAGTGAAATAAGTCTCAAAAAGGCTGAAACCTGACCTAGGTAGGTCGGGTAAATCAGCAGTGCCCTTAGGGGCACAATTGGAAACCAATTTGGTAAAACAGTGAATAAGGTGAAATATACCCCTGATTTATGCAATTTTGCAGAGATTTAAGGGTATAATGGTCTCCCTAAAAAGGGAAATTAGTAAAAATCCCTAACCCTTAAGGCTACATTAGTAAAAACCCATAAAAAGGAATCTTTAGAACCTTCCAGCACATGCTGGAAGGATTTCTGCTAACAGATTTGGGGCCAAAGTGTGAATTGTATAACTTTTAGAGGGGGAGAAGTGGGATTAATCCCATACTTTCTCCCCAAGTCTCAGCCCTTTCTCACACCTATATATACATCCTAAAAGGGCTGAAAGGGGGGCTGCAATCAATTTTCTGGAATTCATTTTTAGGCTGGCTTTTGGATAAAAAGTTTCAGAGTAAAAATATAGCAATAGAGCAATAGGTTTTTCTGGGATTTTTCGAGTTAGAATCTGTTGATTTCTTCTGGTTTTGGGTTTTCTACTCGATCATTTGCCTGGATTTCTACTTGTTTGATGTTGCTGGGGTTTTCTGTTATTGTTGTTGTGGTGTTGCTTTGTGGATCTTCAATCACTGTTGCATTGCTTGTTTGGATCTATTGCTGGTTGCTTGCGTTTATTCCCTAGACTCATTGGATTTTCATCTTTGATCCAGGTACATCTCTTTCATTCGAAGCTGTAATGACAAGTTGTTGAGATAGAAATGAAGACCTAGATTTCGATTATATGCTCTTGTGTAACTCATAGTTTAATGTTTGTTAGTTATTTTTTGTAGTAGCCTGTAGTAGTTGAAGAACAAAAACAAAAACAATGTAATAAGTAGTATAATGATGGTAGAGTAGTGTAAGTAGTATATCACTTAGCTTAAATAGGTAAGAAACTTTAAAACACAAGTTAGTTAATAATAGTTTCCAAACCGGTAATCACTCACTCACAGTAGCTTCGTAAATCATAATCACATATTTGATGTCATTTAAACATAGATAAGCTTCAAAAATAAGGAAACGTTAGATCAAGCAGTGATTCGGACAAGATTTGGGCTAATAATCTGGTAATAAAAGAAGTCATAATGAAAGCAGTAGTATAATTATGCATAAGTTTCCGAGTCATTCATCTATGGGTATCTGAAGTCGAACAATGGGACCATTAGACTGTATATTCGTTGCTCATGTAGTTATTATAAATTTAAGAATCAGGAACAAGATTGTAGCAGGCTATAGAAGGGAATAACTGAGTATGTAACACTGGATAAGTATAAGTTGTTGTAAAATTAGTAATGTAATTATGCATGTGTAGTTAATCACTTAATTTTAGATAATCTCTAGTAAATCAGCTTAATTGTTCTTCAAGTCTTTTATATAATCGCACCGTCTTATTAGAATTGGTAATAAACCCTTTAGCCAGTAGTTAAATGAATTAGTATGAATTCTTAGTTGTAAATTGATAGTGGTGATAGCCTGCTGAGCCTGTATGAAAGACAATTAGTTTAGAATTACTATCTTATATATTGATTTCTCTGGTTATAAATAAAAATGCTTATTGATTTCTTATTGTTCCAAAATGTGTATTTTCATTTGGCTATTTACAATGTCATTCTATCCTGGTTTGGGCTCGATACTTGGCGTGAGCCTGAACTGTGTTGTATAGCTGATGGGCTAATGAGCCAAAGTTCAATTGCAGCCTGGGCCTCGAAGGCCTGGGCGAGTGGAATTCATGTCTGATTAAGTGCGAAGGTTCAAGCCCAAATAAGCAATAGAAATTGACGGGCCTGGAATGGTTAGTGCAGAAATACGATTAAGGAAAAAACCATATAGAAAATGCAGTATATATTAAGATTTGAACTTCTAAAATGCAATTGGGACGAGCCTCGCTCGCCGTTAAACAAGCGGGCCCCCCTTTTAGTAATAATATAACATAATTAGACCTGGGAAGGCTAATAGCGAATTCCATAGCCTCTCCCAAAAGACTTAAAAGCCGATAGACGTTATTTTAGGGCACGATTTTAATGTATTTTCCATTGAACGAGTGTGCACTTGGTGCGACTCAAATCCAAATCCCGGCAAAGCTGAAATACACCAAAAGTCATAGGCGTACTGGTTGCGGTATGACTCGAGGCGTGTTTTCGCGATGCCGCAAATTCCATAAAAATAATATTTAAGTAAAAGGCACTATTTGTTGTTAAAATCTATGTTGAGTCAAACAAGAGTCGGGAACGACAATTGAGCGACCGTGCTGAAACCACGGAATCCGGAAATGCCTAACACCTTCTCCCGGGTTAACAGAGTTCCTTATCCGGAATCTTTGCTTCGCAGACATTTTAAAGAGTCAAATTCCTCGGATTCGGGATTAACCGGTGACTTGGGACACCATTATCTTCCCAAGTGGTGACTCTGATTAATCTCAATAAAATCCCGAACCGATTGTCCTTTAATTGGAAAAACTCCTTCCTCTATGTGATTATATCCGTTTCGGGTATTTGAGCGTCGAGGTATACCCTACAAGCGTATTTATATGCCATTTTCCAAAGTGGGGTAGTAAAAAAGGAGGTGTGACACTTATTACCCTCTCGAGCAACCAGTTCCACATTTGGGTTAGACTTTTCACCAGGCCGATACAATATGGGTAACTGCAGAAGAAGAAGCGTTAGCTGGGCTGAGAAATTTGTTCCTAGAGGATGAGGATATGGATTGTAGTGCAATAATTGAGGAGGAGGAGGATGAAGGCCTCACTATTCTGAGTGTGGAGAAGTGAGTTATTCTCAGGAACTGGACTGCCACACCATCCCGCGCCCACCGAGTCCCTAGGTATCTTGGCAATTAGCTAAATTTTATTTCTATAGGCATGCTATAAATCTAAGATATTTTCAGTAATTTTGTTTTAAAGACTCACTCGCTTCAAATAATTGCTCGATTCATCGAGCCATACTTGTTTTGGACGTTTCCAGTTTTAATAAATGCACCGCTATTTAGTATTCATTATTATCTTCCACATTTTTTCTTTCTACATTGTTATTATTACTTTTCCTCATAAATCGGTGACTGTGACTTGTAATGAGGCAACGCAATATAAGGATAGTGACTCAGAGGAAGAAGATGAAATACCTTAGCAGGTTATTAGAGAAGTTGAGAACTTGGAGAATAAGCCTAAGTCCAACCTGGACAAAATTGAAGCAATAAATTTGTGAGACGCCGGAAGTGTCAAAGAGACTAGCATAAGCATTCACTTATCAACAACAGAGAATGAAAAATACATTTATTTCTTGAAGCAGTATGAGGATATATTTTTGTGATCATATGATGGCATGACCGGTCTGAGTACACCCATAATGGCTCACAAGTTGCCTACCAATCCAATGTGTCTGCTGGTGAAGTAGAAACTCAGAACGTTCAAATCGGATATGAAATCAAGGAAGAAGTTACTAAGCAGATCAAAGCCAAAGTTCTTAGTGTGGTTGAGTACCTAACCCGGTTAGCCAACATTGTACCGGTTTCGAAGAAAGATGGGAAAGTCAAAGTATGTGTTGACTATCAAGACTTAAATAGAGCAAGTCCCAAGGACGACTTCCTACTAGCAAATATACACATCCTGATCAACGATTTCGCCAAGCATGAACTCCAATCTTTTGTATATTTCTTCGTAGGTTATCACCAGATTTGGATGGATGAAGAAGACGCAGAGAAAACAACTTTTATTACACTGCTACCAGATGATGCCTTTTGGTCTATAAACGCTGGGGATACTTACATGAGAGCCATGACAACCATCTTCCATGATATGATACACAAATAAGTAGGGTATATGTGGACGACGTCATTATCAAATCCAAGAGCGCTGTAGATCATATAACAGACTTAAGAAAGTTCTTTGACAGGTTCAGGAGGTAACACTTAAAATTGAACCCCGCAAAATATGCATTCGAGGTTCCCACAGGAAAGTTATCGGGATTCATTGTCAGCCATCAAGGGATCGAGCTGGACCCGTCCAAAGTTAAGGCAATTCAAGAGTTGCCGCAACCTAGGAGAAAAAGGGACATGATGAGCTTCCTAGGACATCTCAACTATATCAGCCATTTTATAGCACCGTACACAGTTATATATGAATCCATATTCAAGATGCTGAGGAAAGATGCCAAAACAAGTTGGACCGAATATTGTCAAAAAGATTTCGGCAAAATGAAGGAGCACCTGTCCACACCACTAATCTTGGTCCCGTCAGAATCGGGGCAGCCTTTACTACTCTATCCTTCTGTATTAGATAGAGCCTTCCGATGTGTTCCGGGACAACATGATGAGAGAGGGAGAAAAGAGAAAGCCATATACTACCTGAGTAAGAAATTCACACCTTATGAAGCATGAAACTCTATGCTAGAATGCACTCTCTATGCTTTGAACTGGACAGCTCAGAAATTGAGGAATTACTTCTGTGCCTACACTAAATACCGTATATCTAGGATGGACCCTCTGAAGTACATATTTCAGAAGCTCATGCCGACTAGGAAGTTAGCCAAGTGGCAGATACTGTCAAGTGAGTTTGATATCGTCTATGTAAGTCAAAAGGTAGTCAAAGGATAAGCATTAGCAGACCATATTGCTAAAAATCATGTGCGAGGAGAATACAAGCCCTTGAAAATGCATTTTCCTGATGAAGAAGTATCATTCGTAGGAGAGGGCATTACTGAAGCATATGACAATTGGAGGATGCTCTTTGATAGAGCTGCAAATTTCAAAGGAGTGGGCATTTAAGACGTCTGGGTATCGAAAATTAGCCAACATTGTCCGGTGTCTACTAAAATTAGATTTCCCCATACCAACAACATGGTAGAGTATGAAGCTTAAATATTAGGGTTCAACATAGCAATTAACATGAATATTCAGGAGCTTCTGGTAATCGGTGATTCAGATTTTCTTGTGCATGAGGTACAAGGTGAATGAGCCACCAAGATATTGCCATATCTGCACCATGTACATGAATTGAGAAAAAGGTTCATGAAGATAGAGTTTTGGCATATTCCTAGAATTTAGAGCGTGTTAGAGTGTTTACATTCTTTCATCTGATGTAAATGAACTACGCTTGACCTGATTCCAGTTTAAGATGGGATACATAGGAAGCCCTGTGGGTTTAGTCATATCATAATCAAATTTTTATTTTCCCCAAAACCCAGAAACCGAGGAATTTTGTGGAGGACCCTCAAAATTCTAGAACAAGTCCAGTCGATGCCATCACATGCTAGAAAGTTAGAAACTGGGGCAGAGTTTTGAGAAGGGGTCTCGAAATTCTAACACGAGAAAGCTGCTATGTCTCTGAAATGTGTTACAATCACCAGTTCATCTAAAATTACTTGATATTTCACTATGTTTCTAAAATAACTCTATTTTCATCAATAATTGCATATTTTCTAAAACTCTATTTCCTCTACAACCAGGTGTTACCCAGGGAAACTCAGACAAGGATCCAGAACAAAGAAGCAAGGCCAAGAGACAAAGTCACGAACCAACCTCCCATTACAAAACTTACAATTTTTTCTTTGAGCGCAGGCACATCTGACGTAACCGTATCATTCACAAATATATACACGCAGCAAAATCACTATTAATTGGGCCACCAGACACAGAATATATCTCCAGCTAAGAAATGTTCTACTTTTCTACCTGTTCTTTGCATGAGACTAAGCTCTGTCTCCAAATTTTCATGAGACTAAGCTCTATCTCCATATTTGCATAAGGCTAAGCGCTGCCTTCTCTTTGCATGAGACTAAGCCCTGTCTCTATATTTGCATGAGGCTAAGACCTGCCTCCATATTTTTATAAGGCTAAGCCCTACCTCTATTTTGCATAAGTAAGCTCTGCCTTCTCTATGCATGCGACTAATCCTGTTCCACATCCTGCATGAGACTAAGCTCTGTCTCCATATTTACATTAGGCTAAGCAGCCTCCATATTTGCATAAGGCTACTTTCTATTTGCATAAGACTGAGCCATGCCTCCATATTTGCATAAGGCTAAGCATTTACTTCTCTTTGCATAAGACTAATCCATGTTCCTATATTTGCATGAGGCTAAAGCCTGCCTTCATATTTTCATAAGGCTAAACGTTGCCTTCTCTTTGCATGAGACTAAGCCCTGTCTCCAGATTTGCATAATGCTAAGCACTACCTTCTATTTTCATAAGACTAAGCCATGTATCCATATTTGCATGAGGCTAATTATTGCCTCCATATTTGCATAAAGTTAAGCACTGCCTCTTCTTTGTATGAGACTAAGCCATGTCTCCATATTTGCATGAGACTAAGCCCTGCCTCTATATTTCCATAAGGTTAAGCACTACCTTCTCTCCGCATGGGACTAAGCCTTGTTCCGCATCCTGCATGAGACTAAGCTATGTCTTCATATTTGCATGAGGCTAAGCCCTACCTCCATATTTGCATAAGGCTAAGCCCTATCTTCCATCTGCATGGGACTAAGCCCTAACCCGCATCCTGCATAAGACTAATCACTGTATCCAATCTTTCATGAGGCTAACCCTGCCTCCACATTTGCATAAGGCTAAGCACTGCCTTTTCGCGGGACTAAGCATTGTCCCTATTTGCCTAAAGGTTGCTCCATTACGACACCACCTATTTGCTTCTCTTTCGGGCTAAGCTCTGCCCTTAATCTCACAGGACCAAGCCTTGTCTTGTTCATTTAGTATCATATTATTACATCTCATGGGCTGAAATATCGCCAACTTTTCCATAAGCATCATTGTCTAACGACATCATCCTCATAGCCAGAAGACACCATGCCATGGCCTGAGGATTTGCATATCATTACTCAAAGGCGTCATGGTTCGGAGACACCATATTCAAGGCCTGAGAGCATCATTTCATAGCCTACAAATTTATCACTGAACAAATCATGGCCCAGGACATCATGGTCTAAGGACGACTTCTTGCACTGTCCAAAGACAACTCACGTGGTGCGAAGAGAATCTGTATCACGTTTTAATTTTCTACACAAATATATGCTCGTAGCATCTCTTTATTTGCAGGTGACCCAGTAAGAAACCATCATCGCAATAGGAGCAATCCCACTCCAACTCCATCAACTATCTTAAACTTGACCGCTCACCACAACTATTCTTTCATTAATCCCGAAATCTCGTGTTCGTTCTTGCAATGACTTCATCGGTATATTTCACCGATGAATCCATAACTACATACAACCTAATTCTTGTAAAACCAGGATTATGTAGGCAGCCCAAAAACTAGAGTGCGGCCTAAATCTCTCAGACCATCTCGCTTGGTCAAAATTAGCCATCATATCTTTACCCGACAACTCTTTCTTCCTTTCCGGGTAAAGAAGGGCAACTGTTGATACCCAATTTTTTCCTATAATATTTTTATATGCATGTATACCTTAAAACTATGCATTAGCATCAATTGATAGCTTTTCATAATTTCTATATTGTTAAAATTAATTTATCCTAATAATTTATTCATATATATAATTAAAAAATTACATCACAAATGACTTTATAGAATTTTATGATTTAATATTGCTATTTATGGTCGTATTAATTTCAAATAATTTTACAAATGGCCAGATTTATACTTTATAATTTTGTAATTATAGCCCATGCATACATTATTTCGTTATTTTACCAGAAGAATGGCTCATTATATTTTAATATGTTGAATAATTATTTTAAAACATTTTTATGCATGAAAATTATATTTATAATCTATTAATTATTTTTATAAATTTTTTTTAAATTAGTGGTGTATTTAACAAATAGCCCTATTTAATTCCTAATATTTTTCCTACCTAACCCTTCCAACAAGCCCAAAACCCTTTTTAAATTATCCCAAATCCCCCTTAGGCCCAACCTATGCCTTCGTGACCCAATTGCCTGCTTAATCATTGTTGTTGATCATTCTAATCAACGGTCCACGATCTCCTTACCATAATTAACCTAAACAACCCCCTCCCAAACCCTCTCATTCCTCACCTCTCACCCGCCTTCACCCCGTATCCCTCCTCTCTCAAGCTCTCTTGATCTAACCCTAATTCCAAGTGTCGTCACTGATAGAAACCTTCACCTTATGATGCTCATATAGCATTTTCGGCCAGTACTGGCCTTCTAGCACCATGGCTCATCGACTTCTTAGATCCTTGAGAGGATCTCAAAGAACTCAAGCAGTTCTGGGTTGAAACCTTATTTGTAGCATGTTTCAGGCCATTTTATTAATCACGAGTAAGAGATTTATCTTTGTTTTGTTACGAATCTATGGTTTCTAAACCTATGCTCTCATCTCTGTTATGTTTCTAAAAACTCTGGACTATTGCCTTTGATCATTTCCAAATCGGTATAGATCCAAAATGAATCGAGCACTATTACATGTTTTGAAATGTTTTGGTTTTAATCAACTATCCTTACTTTTACTTAAAGCTAGGGTTCATTAAGAGCCTTTTTCAAAGGTTTCCTGACTTCTAATGTTTAATCGACCCTCTTTTTCATCTTATTGACTGACTTGTCCAAATGATACTCAAACCCTAGTTGATTTCATGAGATACTTTGATTTTCTGATCTTTGGTTCGATTTTAAGTCTTTCAGTGTTACCAATTATATTAACTCACCCTGTATTTTTTGACTTACACATTTCTCTTTATCAAATCCATTATTCTATGGGCTTTTCCCTAATTGATCTCTATTAGGTTTTGCATATATTTTCGGCTAATTTCTGTACTTCTTGTTAAGTTTTACTTAGCCTATTTTCTATTTGTGGAAGTTGATATTTTACAGAAATTTGTATCACTTAGAAATTCTGGCTGATTGATTTGCCCTTGATTGTTTCCTTGTTTATGACCTTAATATAGTCATTCATGCCTTATTTAATTATCTGTATAATTGTGGATCTTTGCTGATTCTTTACATAGTATGATTAAGGTACTTTCCTTAATTAGGCCCTATATTACCATTTGATCATGGAGTCTATTCTGAACTCCCTTATTTGGATTGAACTCTTTGCCTTATTTAGTCCCTATTATTATCGTTTGGCTAAATGCCCTTAATCAAATGAGGTATATGCTGAACTCTTTTGTATGATTGGATTCTATGACCCCTTAATTGCTGGTTTCTAATTCCTTTACCTTATTTGCTCTACTCTTGAACTTCTATATAAGCACTCTTATTTTACCTCTCAAACATGGACAGTAAGTTCAGAACACACACTCATACTCAAACCCTCTCTTCATTCTCTACTATTTGTTATAATTATAAGTCTAGCCGGCTGAAAGCCAGGGGTAAACATTGGAACTACGCATGTTTTACACTTTGAACTTTCTTCTTTAAATGGTATGTCTCTAAGCAAAATTTTGAAACTCAATGTGTTGCATTCCTGCACTAGTTTTATTGGCTATATATCCAATTTGTTCCCATGTTTACTGCTTTATTTAGCATGTCTAAATTTTTTCTTCTCTAGTTCAATGTGTAATCAGCATGTCTAAACTTCACTTGGTTCTTTGGTACTTGTCCAACATGTTTACTTAGTTCTCTTACCCCTCCCCTAACTGGTGTGACCATGCTAGTTACTTAGTGTCCTAGTGCATTCAATTAGCCCTAATTGTATTTTCAATTCTATTCAACACACCCTTGTCTTCAACATGATCCTGCTATATTCTTTCTTGATTGTTTATTACCGTTACTGACTTGTTCTGTATATTTGTTGTCAGAAATGTTTCCATGTTATGTAGTCTCAACTATATATGTCCCCAATTCCTTCACCCCCGTTTGTAAATCTGTTGGTTAAGTGTTTGTGAATTTGGGTATTTTATGATTAACTGGTTGTTTGAGAAATTTGCTCTCCCTAGAAGTAATTTCACATGTTCTTCTACTCTTAATACTCTTCTCAGACTTGGTGTCACTCCTAGCACCTTATTAAAACTGTTTTCCATTTCTAAAATCTTTTTACATCTAAAATTGTCTTTACACTATTTTACTACGTCTTTCAACACTATGTCAACCACCCCCATTTTATTCTTAGACTATTAGGTTCTGCCCCTCTAGTATGTGTAGTGCTCAGAGATCCTTCAGGTCCTCTAAGCTCTGGCACACCAGGGTTGGCCCTTCCACACTGCACATAACCAATCCCTATTTCAGAAAGGCCTTGGTGTGAGCACTGCCTGGGATCCTTGAGGTCCTTAGGGAACTCTGAGACACCAAGACACATTATTGGCTGTGAGATCTTTGGCTTCTAAGACTGTATTCAAAGCCTGACCTCCCCAAGTCTACTTTGGGCCTGATTTAGGCTCCCTATAGTACAATTTAGTTTACTTATGTAATTCATTTGTTCCTTTTCTGTAATAATATTTTTTTGTAAACAGATATTGGGGTAATTAGTAAAAAAGGGAGGATTCATATGTGATTTGTGGGAAAACCGGGTAGAAATAATGCTTTTAGGTTTATATATATGTTGATTCGCAGTAGAAATCATGCTTTAGGACTATGTTGTGCTTATCTCCAAATTGGAATCATGCCTTAGGTTTGTGTTGTTTACATTAAAAATCATTCCTTAAGGATACTCACGTTTATTACATTTGCATATTAGAGAACATGTTATAAGTTCATAAGTTCTTTTCTGATTCTACGTAAGTGTTGTCACCGGGAAACTCTATCATTAAACTACTACTTGTGAAATTGCCTAGGTTTAACAGATTCTAAATCAGTAGGCAATTGACCAGGTTATATCACCTCATTTGTAAAACAATGTTGCATATTCTATGATTCTCATCTAGATATCATGTTCTGAGGTCTTCTGCAATTTTGTAAAATCAGGTGTTTGAGACGTGCTAATTATTTTTTTACATGTGGAGGTAACATGAGCCCCTTAATTGCTTCTCTATTTGATAGTCCTATATGTTCTTTGTTGTCGCTTAGATTTTACCTTTTAAAAACCTTATGAGTGTCTAGAACTGCCTAAGTATAGAGGTCCTAAACACCTCCCGACCACAAGGAAGGTATGGGTAAAGCGCGCTTCGATTTTGTTAATTAAACTCGCTTATATAACCACTAAGGGGAGGGTAATGAGTAGTAAAAGGATATGATGACCTATGCGCTAATTCGACGTGTAACCCCTCTAGTTGAGGAAGGCTTACCATATATTGTACAGATGTGATCCTATAGTCTAACCAACTTAGCACTTCCATTCTTGACTTTACATATGTATGCTTGGACCATCTAAACTTCTTTAATTTACATATGTGTGCTTAGACTGTCTATACTTCCTTTATTTGGAAATTTGTGTTTATACTACTTACCCGTTAAATGACTAATTCACATAATTAAGTTCAGTTGGGACCCACCGTTATGGACTGCAAGGGGTGCCTAACACCTCTCCCTCAAGGTCATTTCGAGGCCTTACCCTAATCTCTGGTAATGCAAACTGGTTACATGAGCTAATTTCTCTAGGTGCCCTAATGCACCTTAATCCAATAGGTGGCGGCTCTTCAAATACTTAATTTCCAAAAGGAAATGAGTTGTTCTTAATGAATGTCGAAACTCGGACTCTGCGAGGAAAAAAGGGGGCGCGACAACCTTCTCCAAGGCATCCCAAACCAAATCATTACCCAACAACCAAGGCTCTCTTGGCTCAAACAGTAGAATGAAAGAGCCTCGTTTATAAGGCCTTAAAATGAGCCATCTAAATACTCGCTTGGTAGCTATTGTAGTAGGAAAACTCTATAAGCAGCATGAACTGATCCTAAGAACCCTCGAAATCCATAAAACATTCACGAAACATGTCCTTCAAGATCTAAATGGCGCGCTCGGACTACCCATCCATTCTAGGGGTAAAATGATGTACTCAACTTAACCTGTGTGCCTAGCTCACGTTGTACGTCCCTCCAAAAATGTTATGAGAACTACGTTTACCGATCAAAAATAATGGACATCAGCACACCGTGAAGACGAACAATCTTAGGGATATAGATCTCACCCAGTCGTTCTGAAGAATAGGTAGCCGCCACCAAAATGAAATGTACTGACTTGGTCAACCTATCCATAATGACCCAAACTGCGTCAAATTTCTTCAAAGTCCATGGGAGCCCAACTATAAAATCTATACTAATACACTCCTCTTCAGGTCAGGAGTCTCAAGTCTTTGAAGCAAACCTCCAGGCCTATGATGCTCATACTTCACCTTCTGGAAAATCAAACAGTGAGCCACAAATCCAACTATATCTTTCTTCATTCTTGTCCACCAATAATGCTGCCTTAAATTTTGGTACATCTTGGCAGTACCCGGATGAATGGAATACAACGAATAGTTGGCCTCCTCAAGAATCAACTAATGCAGCCCATCCACATTAGGCATACAAATCTGACCATGTATCGGTAACACCCCATCACATCCAATAGAAACCTCTTTGGCATCACCGTGTTGCACCGTGTCCTTAAGGATAAGAAAATAGGGATCGTCTTACTGACGCTCTCTGATGCCCTCATAAAAAATAAGACCGAGAAACTGTGCAAGCAAGAACCCGACTAGGATCGAAACATTCAGCCTCACAAACTGATTGGCCATGGACTGAACATCTAATACTAGCGGTCTCTCACTAACTAGAACACATGCAAGGCTACCCATACTCACAACCTTTCTACTCAAGGCATTAGACACAATACTGGCCTTCTCGGGATGATACTAAATAGTGATAACATAGTCTTTTAACAGCTCTAACCACATCTGTTGACTCAAATTTAGATCCTTTTTCTTAAACAAGTGTTCTAGACTTTGAAGATCGGTGAATACCTCATACGACACACCGTAGAGGTAATGCTTCCAAATCTTCTATGAATGAATAATAGCTGCCAACTTTAAGTCGTGACTAGGGTAATTCTTTTCATGAACCTTCACCTGCCGAGACGCGTAGGCAATCACCTTACCATCTTGAATCAAGATGAATCATAATACATAGTGTAAGACCCTGAACCCATAGGCAACAACAACATTGGATTTTTAGTCAAGAAAATCTTAAGCATATGAAAGCTCAACTCACACTCATCAGACCACATAAATCAGGCATCCTTCTAGGTCAATCAAGTCAATATGGCTGCTATAGATGAAAACGCCTACATGAACCGGCAATAACAACCCGCCAAACCTAGGAAGCTACGAATCTCTGTAGTTGAATTAGGTTTAGGTCACTTCTGAACTGCCTCAATCTTCTTAGGATCCACTTTAATGCCCTCCAAAGATATCACATGTCCCAAAAAGGCAACCGAATCCAACCAAAACTCACACTTTGAGAACTTGACATATAACTGATTATCTCTCAAGGTCTGAAGTACAACCTTAAGATGTTGCTCTTGCTCCTCCTACTGTGGGAGTTGACCAAAATATCATCAATGAAGATGATCACAAAAGAATCCAGATAAGGCTTAAATATCCGGTTTATCAAATCCATAAATGATGCTAGGGCATTTTCAATCCAAATCACATTACTGAGGACTTATAATGCCCATACCCAATCCGAAAATCTTTCTTAGGGATATCTAATGCCTTAATCGTCAACTGATGGTAGCCAAATCTCAAATCATTCTTCAAAAATATCTTGGCACCCTGAAGCTGATCAATAACTTGTCAATACTCGACAAAGGATACTTGTTCTTGATAGTGACTCTGTTCAACTGCCGATAATCAATACACATCCTCATCGTACCATCCTTCTTCTTCACAAACAATATTGGTGCGCCCTAGGGCGAGACACTAGATCTAATAAATCCTTTATCAAGAAAATCCTACAATTTCTCCTTCAATTTATTTAACTCAGTTGGGGCCACAAGGTGTGGTGGAATAGAAATTGTCACGACCCAATTCCCCTCCGTTGGGTTTCATGATGGCACCTAGTCTTAAATACTAGGTAAGCCTAACATCTATGGAATAACAACAATAAATAATAATATCTAAAATTCTTATGGAATGAAACTTTTTATACAATGATCATATTCCCAAAACCCGATAGTACAAGTCATAAGCTCTACAGATTTAACTACCACTTCTGGATATAACTGTATGGAAAAAGAATAAAAACAGTTGAATACAAATAAGAAGGTGACTCCGAAGCCTGCAAATGTTTCAGAAGTTTCACCTTGAGTCTCCTTAGATATGATCCGCACGGCTACTAATGATCGATACCTGGATCTGCACAACAAAAATATGCAGAAGAGTAGCATGAGCATATCACAGCGGTGCCCAGTAAGTATCAAAACTAACCTCGATGGAGTAATGGCGAGGAACAGTCAAGACACTTACCGGTCTAATAAAAAAATACAAATATAAGCATAGGGACAACAAAACATGATATATAAGGACTACACAATATGGCTAACAATATAACAATCACAATAAGGGAAGAAAACAACAAGTAACAGCGGAAATACCATAATAATGACATAGGAGAGCGAGCGAGCAAAATAACAAACCCAAATCCTAAATATGCAAATATAGTAAAGGTAAGCCATAACTCCGAATCTAAGAAAGTATTCACATCAGGTCTTAGCCAACAAATTCCTCAAAATAGCGAATCTCTGAGAAATTACAACTCACGGGCCTCAATACCTGGACCCTCATACTTGGCATCATATGCCCTCATCACACCTCATGGTTACACTGACAACTCACTTGCTAACTAGAGCTACTCTCACATATGACAAGTAAATGAGGGTGTATATCTATACTCAACAATATTGAGAGAACTTCTTATCCAATGGGAGTGTTCAACTAAGTGTATGCTTGTGCAAGTGCTCTAACATAGTTTTTACTAGCTAATAAGCTTAAGGAAAAGAACGGAGAATACATAAGATGTTTTCTCACAACTTCCACAAGATAAAATTCATATAGGTAAGCACACCACAACATAATATAAAACAACAAGAATGCTTCAGGCCATCATAAATCATCACAATCAATCCCTGACATAGCCCACTTTGTCTCACCGGTGCATAGCAATAATATAGTGATTGCCCGCCTTATTTCGCCACACGTGCATCATAACGTTACCACCTTATCTTTCCACATGCGCAACCCACATATATGAATATATAAACATATCACGCCTTGTTATGCCGCATGTGCAATATATTAATAGTAGCAATGGCATGACAGGAACCTCGTGCAACCATCCCATAACAACAACCACATGATAGAAACCTCGTGCACCACCACAACAAGTACAACAACAACAATCATCGTAGTACAAAAATTCAATTAGTGAATCCGCTCCAAAACTTTAAATCACAAGGGAATGGTAGAACCAATTCACACGGAATAACCATAGTAAAGAAATGAAAGGTATAAAGGAAACAATTCGACGAAAGAGAAAACTAACATGTAGTAACGATCCCACAATATACAATTCAATAACAAGAAAACCAAAACGAGTCCAGTAGTCCCAAATAAAGGCAAGTCAATAAAGATATAGGTTATCTAAACTCTTTTTATGGTTGGAAAGTTACAACAATAATCGATAATTTAATTAAGGAAGGGTGACCTTAGCTTCACCTAAGGCTATACAATTATATGAGGGATAATAATAAATCTCAAATAACACAGACAGTTATGAAAAGGTAGCATGACAACAAGAGATATGAAATTCTTCAGTTAAATAAAATAGGATGACAATTAGGCAATACAAGTAAATCATGGAGAAATTGACTTGCCTTCCGCCCCTTGGGCAACCTCTAGCTTGCTATCCTCCACCTTTAATGGCATGGCCTCCACCTCTAGTAGCCTGACCCCCGCATCTAGCTGGATGTGCAGGTGATGGAGCAACCGGTGATGGCATAATGGCACGAGAACCATACTAAGGTCTGTTGCTCATCAATCTAGGGCAATACCTCCTGATATGATATGTGCCCTACACTCAAAGCACTCTCTTGGTTGCTGAGAGTGCTGAAGCTGAGACTGATGGTCCAATACCACTATAGTAACTCTATATCGGTGGTTCACTGATAGGACTTGGAGGTGCACTGAATGGTGGTTGCTCTGGACAAGACCCATGAGAACCGCGACCATCCGAAACACTATGGGCTACCTGCAGAGCTAACTAAATCGGCCCGGGAGGATGGTTTCTGCCAAAAGAAACTCTGCCTCTAGATGAGGCACCACTGAAACCACCAAAATTATGAGGCCTCTTTTCAAATACAACCCCTTATCCTGACTAGAAACCATCTTGATCCATCTAGAACTATCTACGGCCCTCTAGAAAGAAATATCAACCATCGTCTCTTTGGACATATGAAGCCTAATGCTGAAGGTAAGACCACCAATAAACCTGATCATCCTCTCTCTATCGTTGGGAAACAAGATAGCTACATGACGGTCAAGGTCCACAAATCTAGTCTCATACTGGGTGACAGTTATGCCACTTTGCTGAAGGCGGTCAATCTACCCACGATACTCCTCTCTCCGAGTCAAAGGAATAAACTTCTCCAAAAATAGTTACGAAATCGAATCTCGGGTTAGTGAAGGTGAACTAGCTAGTCTGCTTCGCTCAAAATCTTGCCACCACTTTTTGGCAGAACTGGTCATCTGGAACACTGCAAAGTCGACCCCATTGGATTCAACAATACCCAGGTTGTGCAATACCTCACGATAATGGTCCAAGTAATCCTACCGGTACTAAGAAGGCACACCTCTAAAATGAACAAGAAAGAGCTTGGTAAACTTATCCAACCTCATTAATCCCTCATAAGGCATCACGAGCCTCTCCACAAGCTATGTAGCAATAACGGACTGAATTAGCTCAACTACTGGAGCTTCCAGAGTCTGATATAGGGGATCCATCTGCTCCGTAGAGTGAATGGCTAGTGTTCGTGCTCTTCTCCCAGCCTGAGAGATGGCTGGTGCCATAGGAAATACCCTAGTCTGAGCAACATTCTCCATGAGTCCACTAAGAGGACTAGAGCATCTTGAAGCATGAGAACTGCAACAAATCCCTCTAGGACCTGAGCGGGTCCGATTGGTGCGGTCTAAATAAGGATCTCAACCTCATGATCAATTTGTGGCTCTACAATGGGTATTTCTACTCGTGCTCTAGGTTGAGCTTTGCCTCTACCCTTACCCGTAGTAGTGCCTGCAACAAGTGGCTCTAGCTCCTACCCAGTTATACACGTTATGTGAGTTCTCACCATTGCGAGAGAACTAGAGTATAATGGGTTAAACTTCAATAATGGAAATAAGCTGCATGATAGAGAAAGAATGAAGTGAAATTTTTCTAAGGCCTTATAACCTTTGGAAGATAAGTACAAACGTCACTATATCGATCTTTCAAACTTTACCAAGTTTGCTCATAACTCGTGAGACCTAGACAACCTAGTGGTATTTTACCCATGCCTCATCATTCTTCTTTATTTCTCTAGTTCTAATGCCACATGTCAGCATATCATGAACCTACATGTCAAGTCCATTTTTCCTCAAATACACTCGTGTCTCTGATAGATGTCACAATCATTGACATATGTCTGCACATCTTCCCATATCCCCTTCCAAGAAAAAAGAGAAGATATCCTTTTATAAGTTTGCTCCATACTAGACTATCCACCAGTGGGTGAATCATGCCACAAGTGCATAATGTTCTTCTTTACTTGTGCCTCTGGCATTACCACTAGTTTTTCCTCTTTTTCAAGTTGTCCACGTATAAAAGAATATCTTCTAGTTTTAGTTTCCATCCTCCTTTAAGCTTTAGATAACATTAACTCCACATCCAACTCTCAACTTTGCATGATTAGAGTCAATAAGTCAGTTTTGGAGGTTGACAAAGCCAAAGAAGCTAGTTCAACCACTAGAAGCCTAGATAATGCACCCTCCACTTTGTTCTCCTTTCCTTTCCTATACTTAATAATAATGTCATATTGCATAAATTAAGTTATCCACTTCATTTGAGACCATGTATGCAACTTTTGTTGAAGAGGGAATTTGAGAGATATTTGATATGTCTTCACTATAAAAGGTCTCTACTACAAAGGGTATAAAAAGTCTAATAAAACTAGTACAAGAGCAGAAGTCAATGCCCTCTTGAGTACATCAAAAGCAACAACAGTTTTGTTGCACCATTCGAAATTAACCTATTTAGAATATCAATAAGAGGTTTACTAATAACACTACAACTTCTTCTAATCTCATGTAATAACCTGCTAGGACTTGAAATTCCCTTAACTGTTTGAGGTTAGCAAGCTCAGGCCATGATTGAACAACTTCTACCTTCTTAGGATCTGTGGCTACCCCTTCAGAAAATATGTAATATATACCCTAGATACTCAATCCTCTCAACTACAAAGTACATTTGATTTCTTTAGCAAACAATTGGAGTTGGACAAACAAGTCAAAAGCAACCTCCAGATGTTGTACATGTTCTTCCGGGCTTTAACTGAAAATAAGAATGCCAAGAAGATTTCCTCAAGTGATCTTAAAAGATGTGATTCATTAGTCCTTGAAAGAGGGATGATGTATTAGTTAATCCAAAAGACATCACTAGATGTAGTCGTGAGTGAGTCTTGAAAGTTGTTTTGTGCACTGTTGAAATTGTCATCCTAATCTGATGGTATCCAGCTCTAAAGTCTATCTTGGAATAAATTTATGATCTCTCTAGTTCATCCAGCAGTTCCTCAATAATTGGAATGAGAAATTTGTCTTTCATATTTACCTTGGTAAGAGCTCTATCAGAGTACCTAATTACCCCTTGAAGTAATAATCTTTTTTCAAGAACATACTTAAACCTTTTAAAGGTCTTAATACCCTCCTTTGAAGTGGTATTAATACTAACTTCTGAGGCCAACCTCAGTTTTAAGGGGGAAAAGTGTAATTATGAACCAATAATTTATTGACACGTGTTATTAAAAAAAGGGTACTACTTCAAGGAATAATTTGGTATTCTCCCTAAATATCATTACCTCTCCTTTTCAATTTATGTGAATATGTTTGATTGGACACGGAGTTTAATAAAAAATAAAGACTTTAATAATTTGTGGTTCTAAACAAGTCAAAAAGGGATCCAGAGTATTTGTATGTTATAAAAGCTTCTCATTAATAGTAGAATTGTAAGTGTAAGCTGAAGTGTTACCAAATTTAGAAAGGGATCATTCTTTTTGGAACGAACTAAAAAGAAAATAGGTTCACATAAAATGGAACGGGAAGAGTATTAATTATTGTTATTGTAAGTCATGGTGCAAGAAAACATAGACCATCAGTGTACATAAGGCGATGAGAACAAGTGATGTGAACACTTTCAATCAAAATAATGTAGTGTGGTTGGAATTAGTTAAATTTCATCATATGGTTATTTTAGTTAGGCACTTGCACAAAGCGAGGTAGTTCGGGCAGAGAGTAGTCCAGTTATGGAAATTTCATTAGAAGATATAAGTTAGGCATTTGCACTATAAGGGCAGTGCAGTATAGTAGCCATACCTGATTTCTATTCAACAACAACAACAACCCAGTATATTCTCACAAAGTGGGGTCTGGGGAGGGTAATATGTAGACATGTCTTACCTCTACCCAAGATGGCAGAGAGGCTGTTTCCAATCGACCCTCGGCGCAGGGGTCGATTATGTGCTGATTTCTATTCCTTTTTAAAAAAAATATATACTTACACCAAATCACATTAAATTATAGTCAAGTGATAAATTGAACGTTAGAAGTATGTATAAATAAAACATAATATGTATTTCATATTCATTAGTTTGATATAAATACATAATATTATGTGGTGGTTTGAAAGTTTGCTTGCTTTCTTTGTAACAACTTTCTATTACAGTTCCGTGCACTCTTTATATATCTATAGCAGATGAGAATGCTACTTTATAGTAATTCTTGTTGTTGACTTTCTTCAATTTCTTGGATGAGTATTTCCTCCAATTCAAGCATGGCCTTCTCTACTTCTTGTTTTTGCCACTTCTTTATCTCACATAAGGTATGCCGCTTATAACTTTATATCTAATTCTATGAGTTATCTTTTGTTATGTAATATCTAATTTTCATTTTGGACCCCGAGTAATTCAATTCATATCGTCTAAGAGAATAACGCTCCATATTAGGATTATTCCTCATTCCTTGACCTTGAAGCTGAGAACTTTGATTAAGGTGAAGGGATTCTCTTCATCCCACCGTAATCTTTGGTGATAATATTTGTCAGTAAATTGTTGTTTATGTTGCACAAAGTCCCATGGGATTTTTAAGCTTCAACAATTTTTTTTCTAATTGGATATTTTAATTTTGTCTAGTTGTTCTATAGATATATCATTTACTAGTTCAGTCTAAAATATATCTAAAGTTGGCTTTGGGCTAATGTCTTTCATGACTATCATTTTTGTTAGCTTCAGGACACGTGCTTTGCATGTGTATTTCATATCAACAACTATAAATTTATAACTAAAAATATATTTTCTTGCACGAATATACATATATTTTAGCCGAGGGTTTATTGAAAACAACATTTCTGCCTCCACAAGATAGGAATACGTCCGCATACACACTACCCTTTTACATACCTTATTTGTGTAATTATACTGGGATTGTTGTAGCTGTTCTTGTTGCAAATATACATATATTGAAATCAAGAATGATTTTTATGGTCTAGCTGCAGAGGAACAATGCTGCATCTTTTGCTCTTGCACCAATTATTAACTCTGATCTTTCAAGTCAACAAGTTGGGGGATTGGGACACAAGCTAAGCACTGGATTGAGTTTTATGGGAGGATCAAGAATCCTTATTCGTCCAAAAAATACAAGAAATCTTCTGCAAAGAAAGAGGTCAAGGGTGTCTGCTTCATGTACTTATTTTCCTCCATTATCCATTGGTTTAAATAGTTTTTAATGTATGCTATTAAAAAATTAGTTAAGTATTTGTGCTCTGTCTTTTTGCAGGGTTGGAAAGTTCTCAAATTGCTACAAATGTATTCCCATTGGGAACATTAGCAATTCTTCCCTTTTATTTCTTCATGGTTGTGGCACCTAAAGCTGCACTTGTAAGTTTTCTCAATTATTTTCTTTAAATTTATCATAATTTTGGTTTTGATTTTGGGAATCAAATTGTACCTCATCTCAAATTTTGTTCCGTCGTAGTCAAAGTACCCAAAATTGTTTAACTATATCTGATATGAATCTTATATTCACACCTATACTGGTATCGTGTCAACATAAGTGCGACACCTAAACTATCGCGTCGGAGCAATTTAGCTGGTTTATGTCATAAATATGATGAATAAAAGTAAATTATTAGGCCACAACTTCTCTCACCATCTTTATCTGCATTTACTTTATTGCAACAAAGTTAGTGTACTCTCTTTGTAACGAAATACACACTCAGCCTCGTTTAAGTATCACAAAATGTCATTACATTATTTTTGTAACGAAAAAATCGCTCAACTTTGATTAAATATCAAAGAAAGTCAGTAGGAGAAAATAAAGAAGCATTTTTATTATATATCTAGGCAAAATTGAGCGAGTTATTGATTGGAAATAAAGTTAAAATTTCATGGTATAGCCAATTTTTACACTGGTCAATGAAAAATAGTCACTGTTTACGAAATCAATAAAAAATAGCCACTATTTTGCTGCAACAGGGATCGGTCCCGTATAATATACGGGAGTTCTAGTGCATTTGTGTACGAAGGAGTATATTATGCTGGACCGGTATACTTTGCTAACTCGTGTAAAATTTGCTGGAGACTGGAGCACCAGTGCTCCAAACTCCAGTATATTATACTAGACAATTATACTTGCCGGAACTCCCGTAAAATTTGCGGGAGTTCCAGCATAATTGTGCTTGAACTCCCATACAATTTGCGGGAGTTCCATCATAGTTATCCTGAAACTCCCCTAAAATTTACGGGAGTTCAAACATATTTATGCTGGAACTCCAGTAAAATTTGCGGGCACATTTTTCCAAATTTTGAACAGTGTTTTCGCTCCGATTAAAGTGGCTAAATTTCGATGACTTTTGAAACTTGACTATTTTTCAACGATCAGTGATAAATCTGGCTATTTTTGAATTTTTCCCCAAATAAAATTGTTCAGTAGAAGAAACTCATTGCTTCACTTCCAATTACAGACCCAAAAAGTGATGGAGAGCAGCATACCTTATAATGTGCTTGGACTTCTTTATGTATATCTCGTGTTCCTCTCTTGGTCACCAGATACAATGCAGCTATTATTTCCTAATAAATTTTTGCTTCCAGAGGTATTTGCTCAACTACACACTCCATCTTTTCTATTTTATATACTCCCTCCGTTTTAATTTATGTGAACTTATTTTCTTTTTAGTCCGTGTCAAAAAGAATGACTCATTTCCTTATTTGGAAACAATTTACCTTTATACAATTATTTATAGCCACACAAAATAACGGTTCCTCATTTTACACCACAAAATCAAAAGTCTTCTCTATTTTCTTAAACTCCGTGCCCAGTAAAATGAATTCACATAAATTGAAACGGAGGGAGTATATAATACTCCTTTCTTTTTGTTCTTTTAAAAACAAGACGCCTTTCAGTATCTTAAATATTTAATTTTAAACTACTTATTTTATCCTTAGTAATATGTTCTTAGGAGTCGTTTGGTAAGTGGGAGGGATAATAATCTCGAGATTATATATAAGATTATTTTATCTCATGTTTGGCTGAATTTTCGAATTCGGGATTAGTCACGGATTAATTTATATTATACTGTGGTATTATTCTATGAGGGTGGTAATAGTCCTGCGATTATTTAATCACATGATAAAATACTACAACGACAGAAATACCCTTTTTCAAGACTCTTCTTCTAATATAAAAGTCAAGGTTAAAATTGAAAATAAAACCCCAACCTATCTAGTATACATAAAATATGTGTTTTTAATTATACGTCGTATATTCCATTTTTAGTCCAATGCATTAAATATCTCTCAATAAAAATATATTAGCCAAATAATTCCATCGCTATTTTAATCCCCGTTTATAATCCTGCTTATTCCCCAACCAAACGATCCCTTATATTATAGCGATATGAATATTGGTATTGCACATTTAAAATAATAAGTTGTATACATTTTGTATATTAAAAAATCTTTATTTTTTCTTAAACTTCGTACCTAATCAAACTAAATTGAATATATGAAGTAATAATTTATATGAAGTGATTAATCCTAACATTGTGTTCTCATTCAGCTGGATGGTATTGCTGAAATGTTCTCCAGGGTGATGACTTTAGCTTCTGCATGGATTCACCTCTTGGCTGTAGACCTTTTTGCTGCTAGGTTGGTCTCTCATTTTTTGTCACACATCTGTGTGTGTATTTGTGTCAATATATTGACTATAACAAAAAGTATTACTCTCCGTTTTAAAAAAATTGTCACTATTTTCTTATTAATCTGTTTAAAATAGATTGACACCTTTCAATATTTTTTAGTAAAAATCATTTATAGTCACACAAAATGCTATGACAGATTCAGATCACAAGTTTCAAAAGTATACAACCACACAAGCGAGTATGACTTATTTAAGACCGCATATCTCAAAAGTCTTCTTTTCTTTATTAAAGTTTATATCAAATCAAACTAAATTAATCTTTTTGAAACGGAGGGAGTAATACTGTCAGACCATTTAAGAAAATAATTACAAGCAACTATCATATTTAAGTGTAATTAGTTACCTAGGAAACAAGACTGACAATCTATTACAACGTGTCACATAACACTGTTACTGTATAAATTTTGCCCAGTCAGTATATATAAGTTAAATCCTCGCAGTTTTTTTCTCGGACAAGGAAGAATTAATGATGCCCTATTGAAGCCCTTAATTATTACTCCCATTATTTAATTTTTTAATTTGAAACAGGCAGATTTATCATGATGGACTGGAGAATGATATTGAAACCCGCCATTCTGTGACATTGTGCTTGATGTCTTGCCCTATTGGACTTGTTTCACATTTCATCACCAAAGCTCTATTCAGTAGACGTATTCATGAAAAGGAATTGGTTGCAAAAGAGAGAAGACTTTGATTATATTCATGAAAAGAGAAGAAGCTGTATTCGTTGGAAAACTTGTGGGAATGCAACAAGGGCAAAGTGCGCTAGTAGCCGGTGCTTGCTATTTAAAATATATTTATAATTAATGTATTTAAATATTAGTCAACTCGTCCAAACTTCAGGATTAAGTATTTTGAATTTTTATATCCTGAATTTTTGAGCAGCTAATTTAAAATCAGGACTAAGCGTTCTGAATTTCTGAACTGCTTATTTGAAATTGAGGACTAAGTATCCTGAATTTGTGAACTGCTAATTTAAAACTTCATGAATTTTTTGAACTGCTAATATAAAATTCAGGATATAAGATTCGAATTTTGGACACAATTTTCGAACTTTAGGACACGATATCATAGAGTTTGATTCTTGAGGTTTAAACATCACGATGTAGTGTCTTAAAGTTTGAGCGAACTGGCTAGTCTTTAAATATTTATAAACTGTGAATATACCTGATATCATTTTCCCTTCTAAGCTAATTGTAAAGGAAATAGTGGTGTTGCATCAATTTATGGACACAATATAAGGAAGCAAACAGTCCTCTAGCTATCAATTAGTTTGAACTACTAAACCATGAATATATGGAAAAACGAAAAACAAAACATATATACATAAATATACGGCTAAGGTCCAAGCCAAAGGGTGTCATAAAAATTAACCAACCTCAATCACACATTCATATCCTCTTCCTACCCCATCTAGGATGAGATAAGATTACTGAGGTGCTTACACGTGGCACCTCCATTGTGGTGACTTAAATGAAGAATGGCTTAGCTCCAAAAATAATTTCCCAACCTTTTATGTGTGGATATTAAGATTTGTATAATGTATCAAGAACCACATAATCCAATGGTTAGCTTTACTCCAAGATGAGGGGGTTGTTGATTTTTGTCCGTTAGATATTGGAAATATGTAAAACCTTATCATTATATATAGGGTGGTGGGCAACTGTGCAATGACCATCTTGGAAGTTAAAGGAAAAGAGAGAAAGAGAAATCTTTCTGTCTAAGTTTAATCAACAATGGCTTCTTCAGTTCTTTCCTCAGCAGCAGTTGCCACTCGCACCAATGTTGCTCAAACCAACATGGTTGCACCTTTCACTGGTCTTAAGTCAGCTGCCTCATTCCCTGTTTCAAGGAAGCAAAACCTTGACATCACTTCCATTGCCAGCAATGGCGGAAGAGTGCAATGCATGCAGGTAACTTATATACACTGACAACGCAAAGAATTTTCATCGTATCTTAACCTGCCATAGCTAAAAATTCTTTTTTGGTGGAGTATAGGTGTGGCCACCAATTAACATGAAGAAGTACGAGACTCTTTCATACCTTCCTGATTTGAGCCAGGAGCAATTGCTTAGTGAAGTTGAGTACCTTTTGAAAAATGGATGGGTTCCTTGTTTGGAATTCGAGACTGAGGTCAGTATCTGTTCTAAATTTTATGCAAAAAAATTCTTCTTTCTATTTGTTCCCAAAAAAAAGGTATATTTTTATATTTAGAAAAAATTTAACTTTAAACTTTAATATGTTATTTCGTATGTGCAGCGCGGATTTGTCTACCGTGAACAAAACAAGACACCAGGATACTATGATGGCAGGTGAGTAGCAGATCCACAATTATTTAGTTAAATCATGGATATATGTGTGCAAATCTTGAAAAGTAGTACAAAAATCATGTTTTTAGAAGAACGAAATCTTAAATTTTAAATCCTGAATCCGGTTCTGATGCAGGTACTGGACAATGTGGAAGCTGCCTATGTTCGGATGCACCGATGCCACCCAAGTGTTGGCTGAGGTGGAAGAGGCGAAGAAGGCATACCCACAGGCCTGGATCCGTATCATTGGATTCGACAACGTGCGTCAAGTGCAGTGCATCAGTTTCATTGCCTACAAGCCAGAAGGCTACTAAGTTTCATATTAGGACAACTTACCCTATTGTCTGACTTTAGGGGCAGTTTGTTTGAAATGTTACTTAGCTTCTTTTTTTTTATTCTTCCCACAAACACTGTTTATGTTTCCTAATTTCTATTCGGTGTATGTTTTTGGATTTCTACCAAGTTATGAGACCTAATAATTATGATTTGGTGCTTTGTTTGTAAATTTTGTTGTTTCACATTCTTGTGGCGTATATGAGTTTTATTTTAGATAATATCAGCAATCCTAAATGCAAATGGTCCACACATTCACCCTCATCCCAACCACTTCTAGATTTTGAAAGTTATTCAATCATTCCTTCACTTCCCAAAAAGATATTGTGCTTCATTTTTATTGGTTATCTCGAGGCAATATCTGTTACTATTAAATATCTCAATCTTCTCTTGGCCACAGTTGTAGAAACTGGAGACATAAAGGATAAAATTTCAGTTTTGGGTGTTTGAACTTTGATCATCATGTCACTTGCAAATGCTTTAGTCACAATTTACAAATCATCCAAGAAATTTGCCAATGTCCCAACTAGTGTTACTTATGTGAAGGTATCTATATAATGGAAGTATGTACTTTACTTCAAAACTAGATCATCACTAGGTCATGAGGAAGCACACCTTGTGACAAAGGGGGAGCATTACGCCCTATCAAGACAACAGTCTGCCCTCTAATAGAGGGTGCTATAGAAGAAATTACTCACTGAACTGAGGTTTAGTAGTGCTTATCACTTAGGACGGCCAGAATCCAATCGTTGATTTACTGGAAGACTTCCTGAAGAGCTTAGTGCAAGGGAGACCGAGCAAGGGGGATAAGGGATATTTTCGGGAAAAATTTGAAACTCCATCACCACTTGCTATTCAAAATTTCACATATATACAATACTAAAAGTTTTCAAATTGTCAAAAAATTGTGGCACAAAAATCAATCGAGAACATTTACAGACAGCACAAAAACAAAACTAACTCTCTTTCAAACTAACCACCTTATTTCAAATAAATGTGCAACAGCTACATTGTTGCGCGGTAATATTTACGAAAAACCAGAACTTTCTCCTCTAACAAATCGCTAATAAATTCTCCAAAATCGTGGTCTTCTTTTCTAGATATTCTATATGCATTGTTGAGCTGTTGACTTTATACACTTCTCAGTAGGGAAGATTTTTAAGCCATGGCAGCCATGTGGGAGTTTTGGCAGTCAAAACCCTCTACTCTATTTGGTGATTGAGTTTGCCCAAGTCTTGCCATTGAACACCTTCCTTTACAAATTGTTAATGGAGAAGATGAAGCTGAAGTAGATGTACTTGGTGATGATGTAAAACGGGGTTGTTTTTCATTTGTAAAGCGAGCATCATGGATTAATGGATTCACAGCCCTGCAAGGCGGTGAACCAGAGAAGAAAGGAGGGGATGACGACAAAGCAGATGTGTATTGTGTTGCAGCTACACCATCCTGTTAGACCATGAAGATCATTTTAAGAAATGGCAGGTTGAATCAGTGGAATGTTTTATAACCTTGTTCTTACATAGTCAGCACAATTAGACAGAGGCATATCCAAGATTTGAAGTTTATAGATTTTGAACTTGCTACGAAACCTATAGCTCGTCTTAGTTACTAGGTTGGCAATTAAATATTTATACATATTTAATGAATTTCCTAACAAATACAGTGTTTAGGCAAAAGTGACTGAATTCGGCCGAACTCTCTCCTAATAAGCTAGTTGCGCCGCTGCATTTTGAAATGCATTAACATACGGACCAGCTATACATGTACATAAGTCACACAGGTAAATTACAACAACAACAACCCAGTATAATCCCACTTAGTGAGGTCTGGGGAGGGTAGTGTGTACGCAGACCTTACCCCTACCCTAGGATAGAGAGGCTGTTTCCAAATAGACCCCCGACATCCTCCCCTCCAAAAACTTCCCACTTGCTCTTGGGAATACTCGAACTCACACAGGTAAATTGATAGTCGAATATGATCACTAGAACAGTAAAAAGAATAGAGTCCAAATTAAGTAAACCAATCTGCTAAAGATAGCATCATATCACTACATAAGTCATATTAGTTAAGTGCATCTGGCAAGCTTGCATTTCCAGAATATCATTAGACACACAGAATAGAACAAATAACCAGCAAATACAATTCTTCTACCTTCTGCAGTTGATGTAAGTTAAAAAATGACTTGAACTGAACATCCATTGACCTTTCTATTTTTATATTCATCTGGCCCACTCAAGAATATGTGGCCTGGGATTAAATCGTCGTATGCTCTACTAGAAAATTCATGCTTTGGGATTGAATTATGCTTTGTTAAGATTTTTTTTTTTTTTTTTTGATAAGGATGGTTTGTTAAGAATTTCTACAAAACCATAATGGTGTTTCCATGAGGCTCCATTTGGAAATATTTTGGTAAGGCAAAATAGGATTCTCATAAAAGCTCCATATTAAGAAAGTTAAAAGGATTAAAAAGTAAAATAATGTATGGATCGATGAGGCCAGGTCTAGCTGGCTTGATAGAATATTGACATGTATTAAGGAATGGGGATACACTGATAGACAGAAAGACAGGGACGTACATTGCAATTATTTGCCATTATCATTTGATTGGACTCTCAACTACCTCAACTTTCAATTTGACTCATGAAAACCCATACTACCTACTCCTATGGATTGAATATTAAAATCACTTGAGCATTAAAGCTACTTCTTGCCTTATGTAGTTTTTAATTCTACACTCTCCGATGACTTGTAATAATAGGGCGGGGGTGGTGATGGGAATGGCGGTGGTGGTGACTTATAGTAGTATGGTGGTGGAGGTGATAGCGACGTGGGTGGTGGTGACTTGTAGTAATATGGAGGAGGGGGAGAAGGTGACGGTAGTGGAGGAGATTTATCATAGTAAGGAGGTAAAGGCGATGATGATGGAGGTGGTAGTGATTTATAATAGTATACAGGAACATGTTTTGGTGATGGTGGAGGTGGAGACTTGTAGTAATAAGGAGATGATGAGGATGCTTTTCATATTGATGATATGCAAAAAGTCCAAGATATTTGCGATTATAATGATCCCTGCGACGCCAACTAACTCACACAATGTGCAACGTTTATCATGTAAACATATCCTTCATGTATACATTGCTCTAGATTATGAAGCTTTGACAAGGGCAAATGGGGTTGCTTAGATGGTAAGCAATCCTCACTTCCACCCGAGAGGTTGTGGGTTCGAGTCTCCCCAAGAAACAAGGTGGGAAGTTCTTGGAGGGAAGGATGTCGGGTTTCTATTTGGAAACAGCCTCTCTACCTCAGGGTAGGTCTACGTACACACTACCCTCCCCAGACCCCACTAAGTGGGATTATATTGGGTTGTTGTTGTATGAAGCTTTGACAAACAACAAAATGTTAGACATAATTGCATGCAGAAAAGCTATAAATGATAAGTTTCATCCCTTAGTAGCTATGTCACTTATTGTAAAACGTATAGAGGCGAGTCAAATTTCAACCTTATGGGTTCTAGATTTTATAAAGATGGCTTCAATTATTAATAATACGGTTCTAAATTTAATATTTATACATATTTAATAGATTTTATAACACAAATATGTTGTTTGAACAAAAGCTACATCATTCGCCCGAACGCATAACCAAGCTATAGCTCAGTAGTTCTGCCCCTAGTGAAAACAATATAGTCCTAATCAATCAACTTAGCCCTAATCCGAAACTAGTTCGGAATTAGCTACATGAATCCTCTATATCAATTATGCTATATATCATGTTGAATCTAAAAGTGTGCACGGGATGGCGGATTCAATATTCAAAGATTCATCATAGTTAACACTATTTCTACATTGACCATCAACCTACCACACCCCCTTATTAAAAAATCTTCCTTTTTTGTTTTGACAACATGCCTCATATTCATCCATAAAGAAGAAAAACAAAGTAAACAACAACAGAGTAAGGAGCGAGTCCATTATCCACAGAAGTTTGAAGCCCTACCTCTTTGAGAATGAGATCAATAAGTTCTGCTCCACCTTTTGAAACAAAGGTCTCAGCTTGATTTCTTTTCAACCATCAAACCAAAAACAAAAAACAAAAAACACCCATTAAAGAGAGGATCATGAACATTAATGGGTCATTAAAATCTTGAAAAATTGGATTAACAAGGATTAGAAATAATTACCTCAAGGGAGTGCAGCTAGAATGGCTTATGGGATCCCCAATACAACGAGGTTTGGGACAAATGAGTGAACCCATTGGATTAGTGCCGCAACTCAGTGGTCCTGAATCCGCTCCAACCCCAATAATTCAGTCCGCACCAAGGCAACGGGAAACCGCCATCGCCTCTTCAAGGTGGCCGGAAAAAGGAAAAGAACAACTATTCCTATAATTTTGGCAAATGCCTATTTTGCTATGAATATACGGTTCCTTCCATATTTGTAGATCTTATATATACCTTCGTCCCATTTTAGGTAAATAGGGCCTCTACAAAACGTTAAAATAGTACCACCTAGTAAGTTTTCCGACAACTCGTTCAAAAATAGCCAGCGTTAGTATATTCATTGAAAAATAGTCAATATTTTACTACAATACGAAAAGTTCCAGCATAATATATTAGAGATCGGTGCATTTATATATAAATTTCCACCATATTATGCTGGAACTCCAACACGCGGAAAGTTCGAGTATAATATATTGGAGATAGGAGCACTCATGTTCCAATCTTCGGTATATTATATTGTACCGATATATTATACTAGAGTAAATATGAATTTTGAACAGTGCTTTCGTTCAGATTATTAGATAAAAAGTAGCTAAATTTTGATTATTTTTGAAACTGTGACTATTTTTTAATGATCACTTGTAAATCTGGCTATTTTTGACTTTCTCCCCTACAAAACACATACTTACATTATTTTTGTTATAAATATATTAGATTATAGATGTTCATTTAGTACTCTGTTATAAATAAGTTTCCTGAAGAAGCTTATCCATATGAGACTCCGCCGTAAATATGTTTATCTATTTAGTATTATATTAGAAAAGCCTCCTGAAGAAGCTTATCACTTCGGTACTCGGTTATGGATAAATATTACCTACAATAGAAGATTATCCATACCAGTTACAATAAATTTATCCTTTCGATACTCCGTTATGGATAAACATTATCTCCAGTAGAAAATTATCCATATCGGGTACAATAAGCTTATCCTTTCGGTACTTCGGAATGGATAAACATTACCACCAGTTGAACATTATCTATATCTGGTACAGTAAAATCTTACACAGCATCTTGCAGTAGCAGCTTACCCAACAACTTCCTTTCTTCTATAAATAGAGGAGATTTCAGTTTATTATGAACATAAGTTTGAAGTTGAATGATATATTAGTTTCTCTCTATACTTGTTTTTACTTTATAGTTTTTATTTTATAACACGTTATCAGCACGAGACTCTGCCATCTCGAGCAAATACTTTGAAAGTATCAGAGGTATGAACTTTCTTTTTCTAAATAATGTCAAATCTTTCCAAACTTGAATTTGTAGCCCTGGATATATCGGGCAAAAGCTACATGTCTTGGGTGCTTGATGCTGAAATTCATCTTGATGTGATAGGTCTGGCAGACACCATTGTATACAACAGAAATCGACGGTTCGATTTCACGAGCATCATGGCTCCTCGAGGGCTCCCAATGATCGATCTCGAGGATTCTCGACATTTTGACTTCGAGACAATACAAATAATCACCAGGCCCGAGGCAGTGCGAGTTACCGGTCTCGGCGGACCAAAGTGGAGTTCTCAAGGCACGTGCTTATGGTAGGCCAAGTCTAATGGGCCAGCCCCAAAAGACGAATCAAGGCATTAAATGAACTGTATCGTCTCCATATCTTTGTAATTAATATTTTTTGTACTATGTTTGGATTCCCCTCATATATAAAAGGTATCCTTGTCATTTTGTAGACTCCGATTGCTCCCTATTAAATACACAAGAACATTCTCTCTGCTCTTTAACATATTCTCTTGATCTAACTGCTTCCATTTATTGTCTTCATTTGTTGCTTATTATTAGCCATAAAGAGCCTTCATTGATTTCATCATAACTGTTAGTTGTACATCAATCCACCTCGATAGCACCCAACCGAGCATCAGAGTAGACCTCGAGGCCCCCGAATCGACAAGCTCGAGGCCCCAGTTGCTAACCTTTCGGTTTGGTAATCACCTTGTTCTCAAACTTTTATCTTGTTTATAAGTCTTTCACATAGCATCAACTGCATAACAACTAACATAAAAATAGATCACGTATTTTTAGAGTCCCATAATCAAATTTAATTATTATTACCATTTTCACGGTAAACAATTTGGCGCCCCGTGGGGCTAAAAATAATAGTGATTATTTTTTTGTTGGTTTTATTACACAACGTAAGTTATCTTTCTCACTTTTTCTTGTTCAAGATCTTCAATTTCAGGTTGAAATGTCTAACTCATTAAATGGAGGTGAAAACGACAATCGTGAGAACCACGGAGAAAACGGTGTGGTTGTTCCAGGTGCTGGTGTGCCACCAAGAAACCTTGAGAATGCATCAAGACCAATTCTAGTGGATACAATTTCACGCGACGCCCAACAGGTTGACACACCATGTGCACCAAGAAGTTCAACAAGAAGCTCAGAAAAACACAACTAGGTAAGAACGAAAGGTTAGCCTTCATGTTATTTTTGAAATATTGCATGCACAGCAACTGGCTATTGCTCAGCTGTAAAGTCACCAAAAAACTATTAGCACGGTAGCACCATGGACGACTCCCCCAACCGAGCAGGTACCGGAGAGATCGAGGAATAACGGGTCGATAGTCGATCCCGCCATCATAAAGATGCTCGAGGACCTCACCAGAAGGATCGAATCAGGCGAGAAAATGATAAAAGCCAGCGATAAGAAGGTCGAGACTTACAACTCCAGGGTCGACCAAATTCTAGGAGCACCCTTGATCTTGAAAGGTGTAGACCCAAAGAAGTTCGAACAGGAGTTGTTCCCACAGGAAGCGACCCCGAAACCCATTCCAAAGAAGTTGAGAATGCCAGATCTTCTGAAATCTAGCGGTACATCGGACCCCATTGAGCACGTTACCGCTTACACCTGTGCAGTAAAAGGCAACGACCTAAGGGGCAAGGAGATCGAGTCCGTCTTGCTAAAGAAGTTCGGGGAAACACTTTTAAAGGGGCAATGATGTGGTATCACAACCTGGCCCCAAACTCTATAAACTCATTTTCCATGCTCGCAGATTCCTTCATAAAGGCACATGCTGGGGCCACCAAGGTGGCCATAAGGAAATCTGACGTCTTAAAAATCAAGCAAAAGGAGGACGAGATGCTGCAAGAATTCATATCTCGCTTTCAAATGGGACGAATGGAATTGCCGCCAGTATCCAACAACTGGGCAGTGCAGGCCTTCACTCAAGGTCTGAATGAACGAAGTTCGGTGGCTTTGAAGCAGTTGAAGCAAAATCTGGTTGAATATCCCGCCGTGACCTGGTCGGATGTTCACAACCAATATTAATCGAAAATTAGGGTCGAGAACGACCAACTAGGAGTCCTTTTGGGCTCTGTATATCGCACCAGACTTCTGGAGAAGGATCAAAAGACAAACAAAGAAAGGTGCCAGCCATACACCAAAGACAGGAGAAATGCCCCGAGGCGCAACCTGCCTCGCAATGATCAAAGGATAGACCGAGGACAAAGTCCTCAATGACTCATCAATAGAGCCGGATTTGATAGGAACGTTGGGCCAACAGAGGCACCTCGCTTATCAGAATACAACTTCAATGTCGATGTGTTAGACATTGTGTTCGCCATCAGCAAAATCAGAGACACCAAGTGGCCCAGACCTGTACAATCAGATCCTTTACAAGGGAATCATAACTTTATTGTGCAAGTTTCATAACACACATGGGCACAGGACTGAATATTGCTAACAACTCCAGGAGAAAGTGGCCCGATTACTCGACAATGTTCACTTATGGGAATTCCTCAGCGATCGAGCCAAAAATCAGTTTCGAGAAAGAGACATAACCAAAAAGAACAAAGCAGACGAGCCGCAACATGTCATCCAAAGGATCTTTTGAGATACCGATGCCCTATAAGTACCCGCAGCCACGAGGACGGGAACATCTCTTGATAGGGACAAGCGAACTCAAGGCTCTATATCGACCCCGTAATAGTACATTGTCAATATAGCTGCCACAAAATGAAACACCCACATCTCCACCACAATAGAGGCTGAGAAATAAACCAATATTGAGATAGCGACCACGACGCATGCTCTCGGCTGTATCCGAATAAAACGTCGTACTGGGTCCTTTGAGCAAATATCAAGGCTCAAAGAGCCCTCGCTACCAAGGTATAACCATCTCCCTTTTTATTTGGTACTTCATGCTAACCTTTATGTACGCACCCGACCAAGGCAGTCGAATTGCTAACCCAGCTTGAAGAACTTAAGTTTTAAAGCATCTATTGCACTCTTTTCCTTTGATCGGGGGCTCAAAAAAGGAAAATAATGCACCGGGCCAAACGATCAAATGAACCATGTCTGCATAGGATATTCGGGCCCTCGAAGGTGAAAACATGTATACTTGTTCCAAGTAATCGAAGAATACTTTTCATCAAAGCATTTTACGCTTTAAAAGAAACTCAGCATTTTCACAAAAAAGACTTTTCTATCAAAAACTTCCCGAGCACCCGGGACTGGCGTCGACAATTTAACACCTGGATGACCTCCGGGAAGAAAAATCCAAACTCATAAGCCCTCAATGAGGCAATATCAAGATCACAAAACGTCTCCAAAACCGAAATTGTCCCAAACACTTGGGGACTGGTGTTAACAGTTAAACACCTGGATGACCTCCGAGTTGGAACTCCAAACTCATAAGCCCTCAACGAGGCAACATCAGAATCATAAAACATCTCCAAAACCGAAAGTGTCCCAAACACTCGTGGACTAGCATCAAAATATCAAAAATCACACGGCCTCCGGGTTGGAATCTCCGAAATCATAAACCCTCAATGAGGTAATACCAAATTTACGAGTAATGGCTCCCAAGCAAAGATACCCTTGATGAATCGTGGACTATCACCAATCACCACTCATTAAAAACCCAAGGTCATAAGACCCCAAAGGGCAAAATCGATCTCATAAGACCTATATAAGGCAATGATAGTATTTGTAAGACCTCAAGCAAGGCAAGAACCATACTTGTACCAAGTATCTAAAACTATAAGACTTCAAAGGCATGGAATTTTGTAAGACTGTACTAAAGGCATAAACATGATCTCAACGTTAAGGCTATATATCAAACTTGTAAGCTCCCTAAAAGGCACACCTCGATATAGCCGCCAAAACTACTTCACTCCTGATTAAAAATGGCTCGGGCCAAGCACAAATGACTACGATCACAAGGCTATACTAGCTCAACTAACGCGACTCGGGGATGCCCGACCGTTGCTATAAAATCACTGGCCTTCAAATACTTCAAATCTACTTCGAAAAGAACCGGTTAAATAGGCTACCCTCGATATAGGAAAAAGAGCTTCGACCATGTCAACTCCAAATTACAGGCTTTGAGATACTCAGGCTCTGAGCCAAACCACCCGGAGGTGTTCGATCATTGCCACATAACGACTCGTAATCAAGGTTTTTATCGAACCGTCGACAAAAATTATTTCAAAAAAGTCCTTAACGAGGGAAAATAAAACCTATAAAAGGTCACATCGACCCAAGGCGTAAGATCCATTCTCGCTAGCCCACATAAAATGTTGGTTCAACCCAAGGCATAAGAGACATTGTCGTCATCCCACATAAAAGGTCGCTTCGACACAAGGCATACGAGCCATTATTGCCACCCCACACAAATAAAAAAAACTTGAGGGTCGAATGAGCTCGAGTCGAAACCCAATTTGGAGACTAAACCCCAAATAGTTAACTAAAAATGCCTATGAGCAAAAGTGTAAGAGCCATTGCCGCCAGCCCATGTAAAAAGTCACATCGACCAAGTGCGTAAGAACCTACGGGCCAGCCTAATGAGCCTTAGGGCCATATCGCGAATCTAATGATTCCTACCAACTCAAAGACCAGTTCATCTTGCAAAAATCAAGGAAAACAGAAACCCAGAAGAAACAAAATCACGAGTTTTCCCCCTTGTACACACATGTAATAAAATACAAGCCCCATTTACAACATACTTTGAAAGTACTATACACAGAGACAAAGACGTAAATAAATATCCCCCTTGGGGACTATGGCCCGGCGGCCCCATCCTCGGCAACAGACAGAAGGAACTTGGCATTGTATTCTTCTGCCTTGGCTTGCTTGATCTCTTTCGAAAGATCGAAGCCCCTGGCATGAATTTACTCTAGTGTTTCCCTTCGAGATTTGCACTTCACGTACTCTTTACTACTGCTCCCATGATTAATATTTTTCCTCAGATCAAATTTAGCATCGACAATGCTCTTCAAATAGGCGGCCACTTTCTGGTCAGCCCTAGTGCTACTTATTATAGCCTCAACCTGAGCATTCACCGCCTCGACCTTTACCTTCAAAAGATCAGACTCGAGCCTTGTAATCATATTCGCTCATAAAGAATCATTTTCACGAGCTCTCCAGACTTGCACCTCAAGGGAAAAAGCCCTAGCCAAAGCACTCTCTTTGGTCATAACTTGGGCATCTACCAGAGCCTGCAACTCATTAAAACCGCATTTGGCCCGGACAACTTCGCCCCAAAGTCATTCCAACTCCCCCGTTTTGCTTTCCAACTGAAATATCAAAACATTAATCTCCGAAAATGAAAGAGGGTCATACATCAACACAAGATACATGCTACCTGTCTTTCGAGGTGGCTTTTGCAGTTCCGACTTCGATCCACGTCACACTGTAGGGATACCAACTCGCTTTCGTTTATCGCACAAAGAAGGCTAAGGGATTTCTCCCTATCCAAAGCTTTTCGCAACCTGGCCTCATGGCAAAGCATATTGAACTTACGTCTGTCAAAAGCCTGCAAAGGAAAATTCAATAAGAAAGGAAGATTGAGAAATTGAGATAAGCATATATCGGTTACCAAAGCTTACCATAAAGCCAAGTCGTTGAGCCTCACCAAAGGCCGAGCCAATGTCCAATGGCCTAGTATCCCTCGAAGTGCCTTTGGTAAGAAAAGAAGAAGTTGCCGCATGCCCCTCGCTCTTCGAAGTACCCTCGGCAAAAATGGGAAATTTTCTTTCGGAAATGGAGGCCTCCAATGCCGATGATCGACCGACTCGCCTCTTTTGGACCTCTAAAATGGACTCGCCCTATTGCGAGTCTCATCATACCTCGGAGACTCTTTTCATTTATTATCAACCCTCGACCCCGAGGTCGGCAGCCTCTCCTCCTCCCCAAGAGGAACGACCTTATCTCGTAAAAGTCTCCAACACCTGCGGCAACTAAGTTAGTGCGCTAAAAAGAAAAGTACCATTCTGGGGAAATAAGCTACTAAGCACCTACCGTGATGCTTTGCCTCCCATCTCCCCTTTGATGATATCGACTGTTCGTGCTCGAACGAACCGGTTCATCCACCCCCGGTCTTTATCCTCTTCATCATTAATGATAGGGTACCGAGTGGATCGACAATGCAGAGTAACCAAACCCCGACAGTGCAGCGACTGATATAACCTCACGAGATGACTGAGGATGAATTCGAGCCCGTCCTTATCTACAAAGTACCTTATCATCTACACTATCTTCCAATGGGATGGGTGAACCTATGCTAGGGTAACCTGATATCTCCGATAGAATTCAAGCATGACCCAGTTGGGGGACCTGATGTAAATAATACATGCTCAAAAACCCCTCGACGTGGGTCATGATTCTCTCCTTAGGGAAGGTACTTGCAGTACCACTCCTTCTCCCCATCCGCAGTCTTTTCTAATTATTTTGAGTGTTTCTCCCCTACTGATAAGATGAACCTTGATGCATGCTCCCGATGTCCTTGAATGTTGGGAGGTCTCTCCAACATAAAGTCTCTCCTTCAAGCAAATCACTCGAGGCCCACTCACAGGGCACTAGCAGTATAACACCGACCGGACGTGGAATAGAGGCAGAGTTCCCCTCTCTTTGATGAGCGGATGTCGATGTAGCAATCATGGCTACATCAAAATAGGAAAAAGAGGGTAAAAATTTGGGCAAAGGTTTTGAGTTGAAACAACGGGTGAACTAGCACAAAGAGCCAAGTTCTATGGAAGAGATAGTTACTTAGAGTAGTAGAATCTCCATTTGAGAAGTAAGAGAGTGAATATATAGGGGCAAAGCACCGACTGCTCGCCTACCCAGAGGGACAATTAATTATGGCCATGATAACGTCACTTCTTTTTGGGAAATGTACTGGCAAAACCACCTAGAGGGTCCCTTTATTAGGTCGTATGAATGCTGTCATCCCATGAAATTCGTGAGGTATTGAAAACTTAGGTCCAGTCCTAGAACTCTCAAACCTAGATAGAATAAAAAAATTCTCTTCACGAAGAGGCATGTGCTCAACTACCCATTAGCCCTATACAAGTGCTTGATGGACATCCATCCACCACACGATCTAACGGTAGACAACAAAGCAATGATACTAATACCTTCGATAAGAAGAAACCCTATCCTAGTGGGGATAGGGGTAAGGAAAAATGGAGGAACGGTCAACAATGCAGCTAATCTACCAGTGAATTAGCCTACTAACTTTATAATATGGAATATAAGGTGAGGGAACAATGAAAATTTCAGGAGAAATTTTAGGGAAATAATTGATAGTCATAGGCCATGCATGGTGACACTATTGGAAACAACAATAGTTAACCATGTAGCCATGCTGAATGACTTTGGTTTTATTGAGATGATTGAAGTTCCTTCGGAGGGTCAGTGAGGAGGCGTGGTTATGATGTAGAAGGATGACATAATCAACGTTCAAAATACAATACGTAGGAACCAAGAGATTCATGCAACCATAGAGGTACTTCCCATACGTAAAACTTGTCCTTAAACTTCTATTTATGCTAGTACTTGTATTTATAATAGAAATATAATGTGGGAGCATCTAGAAAATATTAGCAACTCTTATAAAGGGCTTTGGCTTGTAGGAGGTGACTTTAATGATATTCTAGCCGTTAGTGAAAAATTTGGTGGCAAACCTATTAAAGATAGTAGAGCTAGATACATATGGTCTAAAATAAATAAATGTAACTTGCTCGATCTAGGCTTTAAAGGAAGTAAATATACTGGGACAAACAACATACATTATAAACAAGGCCTTATTTTGGAAAGACTAGATAAATCTTTTGGAAATGAGGAGTGACTCTTTCCTAAAAGCTCAATAATCCACCCTCCTAGAACCCACTCTGACCATAAATCTATTATTATAGAGTTAATCCCAAAAAATAGATGTCTTCATAAAATTCCTTTTAGACTAGAAACCTTTTGGTGCAAACATCCTGATTTCTAGACTATAGTAAGAAATAATTGGAATGATAATGATTACTTCAAATCCAGCCTTAACTTTGTGGGAAAACTAAAACCCTGGAAAAACAACACCTTTGGTAATATTATGGGAAGGAAGAGGAAATTGCTAGCTAGACTTTAAGGTATCCAAACTTCTAATAGCTATACTACCAGCAATTTCCTTCGCAAGCTAGAATTAGACCTTAAAATGAATTCAATGATATTCTAAAAATTGAGGAAGATTACTGAAAAATTAGGTCCAGAATCTTGTGGCTTAATGCTGGAGACACAAATATAAAAGTTTTCCATAACTCAGTCACTAATAGAAAAAAAAAGAAACGAAATAAATTTCTTTAAAGATGATGCTGGTAATTAGATAAATGATCATAGCCAGAATATGTCTCATGTCCATAACTATTTTATCTCTACCTTTACTTCTTCTCACTCACAATCTAGTTGGGCTAACCCACTAAATCCCCATTTTAGTTGTAATAAAATTAATCTAGACTATCTAGATACCCCCCCCCTTCTAGACTTTGAGATTAAAGGAGCTATTTTCTCGTTCAATCCCTTTAAATCTCCTGGTTCGAATGGTTTGCATCCTTTTTTCTTCCAGAAATATTGGCATTACATAGGTCAATCAGTTTGTAACTTTGGTCATGATATTTTCAAGAGCCAGGAAATTCCCCTAAAATTAATAAAACCTTTCTCTACCTAATTCCTAAAATCCAATGCCAACAACATTAAAAATTCCAGGACTATTAGTTTATGCAATGCAATCTACAAACTAATCACTAAGATTCTTGGAAACCGCCTTAAACCATTCCTTGATCAATCGATCAGTCTATATCAGGCTAGTTTCATGAAAAATAGAAGAGCATGTGATAATGTCATCTTCATTCAGGATATGGTCTCTAAATTTAATAAGTTAAAAGGAAATAAGGGTCACATGATTCTAAAAATTGATCTAGAAAATGCCTTTGATCATTTAGAATGGTCTTTCGTTCGTCACACTCTTGATTACTTTAAAATCCCACCCAAATTTTCTAAATTGCTACTACGCTGCATCTCAACTAGCAATATAGCAATTTTAGTAAATGGATCTGTCACCAATTATTTTGAACCAAGTAGGGAAATAAGACAAGGAGATCCTATTTCCCCCTATATCTTTATCCTCTGACTGGAAATGCTCACTAGATACATAGAGCACCAAGTGGACACTAAAAATTGGGATCCCGTATCCTTAGGAAATACATGTCCAAAAGTCTCTCATTTATTAGTTACAGACGATCTTACCCTAATGGCTAGAGCAAATGACAAATAATGTCAAGCCATTAAACATGGTGTTGAGCAATTTTGTTCCCTTTCAGGCCAATGTATCAATATTACAAATTCAAAAATACTCTTCTCCCAAAATTGTAACCACACTCTTATTAGGGATATTACCACTATGTTAGGAATTAAAGAAATTACTAATTGTGGCACGTACCTAGGTCTTCCTATCTTAAACCATATCCCAAAACCTAGGGGCTATCAATTCCTAATTGATAAGATGAGAACAAAACTTGCCTTATGGAAATTAAATTCTTTAATCTAGTAGGAAGAACAACTCTTGCAACATCATGCCAAATTTCCATTCCTAACCACTACATGCAACACACCCTTCTCCCCAAACAAACCCAAAAAGAGATTGAAAAAGTCCAAAGTGACTTTATATGGGATAGATGTGACGACCCGATCTGTTGTCTTATGTGTTAGCATGCTTTTTTCCTCATTTTATACTTCTTCATATTTCATTATCAGTGTTTGATGTGTTAGAGTTGATTTGGATTGATTTTAGTAGAAAATGAGTCACGTAGTCTCTTTAAGGAAGGCTTATTTTGGAAAACTTAGCCGGAAGTTGACTTGTGAGTTAGTGGACTCAAATGTGATTTTCGATTATTTGATTAGCTTTGGGAGGTGACTTTTGACTTAGGAGTGCAATCGGAATTTAATTTGGAGGTCCGATATAGAATTAGGCTTGAATTGGCGAATTTAAATTTTGGCGAATTTCGGTTGATAGGTGAGGTTTTGATCCGAGTGTCAGAATAGAATTCCGGGAGTTTCTACAGCTTTGTTAGGTGATTTTGGATATGTGTGCAAAATTTCAGGTCATTCGGATGTCGTTTGGTTGGGTTTTTGATTGAATGTGTATTTCGGAAGCTTTTAAAGAACTTAGGCTTGAATCCGATCAGAATTGATGATTTTGGTGTTTTTAGATGTGTTTTTATGATTGGAACAAGTTTTAATAATGGTTTAGGATGTGTTGGTGCTTTTGGTTGAGGTCCCAGGGGCCTCGAGGTGGTTTCGGGGGCCAAACGGACAATTTTTGGACTTTAAAGGTAGCAGATTTTTAGCTATTGGTGTTGCAGAGATTTGGTCTTCGCGTTCGCATGGGTGATGTCGCGAACGCGTAGAGGAAATGTGAGGTCTTGGTAATTTGGCCTTCGCGTTCGCATGGGTAAGCTGGCGTTCACGAAGGGTTGGGTTCTGGATGCTTCGCGTTCGCGTAGAGAGGTTAGATTGAAGCATCGCGTTCGCGAGGCTAGTAACGCGTTCGCGTAGGGTTAATATTGGAAAATTAAATATTGTGTTTCCCATTCGCGAGGCAGTAGACGCGAACGCGATGAAGGATTTTCCAGGCCTGGGCATCAGAAGGGCTTTTAATTGGCATTTCATCCGCGAGTTGGGGTTATTTTCCTCCATTGTTGAGTACTTTGAGAGCTCTTTGGGGCAAACTGAAGATGGATTCGAGGAGGATTGCATGGAGGTAAGTTCCTTGGCCTAATTATTTAAGTCTATAGTAGAATTAACATGGAAATTGGTTGAAATTCACCAAAAAATGGGTAAAACTGGGGCTTGAGTGTTGATATTTCAAATTTGGATCTAGGTCATTTGAGCTTGGATTTGGGAGTTCTTGGTATGTACAGACTCGTGGCGAGACGAGGAATCCAGTAATGTAAGTTTCGTAATTTTTCGAGAAGCGATCCCATGGCTTGGGTTTTGCTAGTTTTGAGGTTCTTGCTATAATTCGACTGTTTTCGATTGGGTATTGTCCCATTTGTATATTGTGATGTATTTGCTCTATTTTTTGGCTAGATTTGACGCGCGTGGAGGCCGATTTAGGGGCAAAGGCGTCGCGGGCTTGAGATTTCGCCGATTCGAGGTGAGTAATACTTGGGAATGATATCCTGAGGGTTTGAAACCCCGGATTTGCACATCATAGTGTTGTATTGAGGTGACTTGCATGCCAGGTATGAGCGTGGGGTAGAGCATCGTTGGGGATTGTGACTTGGCCTTTCCCGGTTGTGGATTTTACTGAGTATTTGTATGAAACTTGCTTGATGCTATCTTTAATTGGGCTGACTGCAATGTTTTGGGCTTAGTGTCAGTTATTTGAACCCTGTAGGGGTTGATATCACTATTTTCATGAACACTTAGCATATTAAATGATTTCAGTCCGGAGTTAAACACTATTTTTGAAAAGCGCAGTCATATTGCTAAAGTTTAAAGGCTCAAATTGAATTTTTCTGACATCTTGATTTCAAAGCTATTACTTGACATTGCCCGAGTGGCTCATTTGCATGTTCTAGACTGAAGATGGATCGGTCTGCACGTCGCAGAGGCTGCATATATTGCGCTTGGGCTGTAGGAGCTCCTCTAGAGTCTTAACCCCCACAGTGAATGCAGGTACCCAAATGGATTGGGTTGCGCACCGTTGCGGTCATGTGCATTGCATTTCATTCATGCATTTAGTCTTGTTCATACTATGTGGCATGACATTTAGCACTCATATATCATTGGCATACATTCTATTACTTGCCTTGTTGACCAGATACCCTAGCATTATATGTTAAGGAGTGTTGGGCCCACGGGGTTGACTTATGTGCCGACCTGCACCATCTGATGTAGTATTCATATGTTTGACTGTTCGAAAAAGGATATTTGTAAAAGAGATTTTTAATTGAGCTGAAGATTTTGCTAAAGGATTTTCACAGTGTTACGATTTTTCTTAAAAAGGGTTGTATTGTCTTTTGTAGCATTATGGAGTGCTCATACGTGTTTTCTTATCGCTCAGATATTATTCTCTCTTATTACTACTAAGTTGGAAGTACTCACTTTACTCCCTACACCTCACGTGCAATTGCACGTATTGTTCACCCGGTAGCGTTTGATTAGCAGATTAAAGGTAATACTAATGTGGCTGAGCAAGGTGTCCGCCAGTGTTCGCGGCACCAGATTTCATCTTTTGGATTTCAGATTTCATTTTATACATGTATATGACCCTATAGTTGTGTTCTTACTCCTTATATTCTCGTGACTTGTGACACCCCGGTCGGGTTGAGTTGGGTTGTAAATATCAGTTGCTATATTATTCTAATTATTTATGTTTAAATACTGTTAAAGAAAATAAATTGGGTTAGTTGGCTGGCCTTGTCTTCACGAGGCGCCATCACGACTGGGTATGGAAATTGGGTCGCAACAAGTTGGTATCAGAGCCTAGGTTACTAGGTTTTATGAGTTATGAGCAGGGTTAGTAGAGTTACGCGGATCGGTACGGAGACGTCTGTATTTATCCTCGAGAGGCTGCAGAACCTTTAGGAAAACTTCCCATTCTTGGAATTCTTATCGTGCGTACTTGATTCAGCTTAAGATATAAGTCTTGAAATTCCTTCCACGCGTCTGTATGCGCACATGAGCGCTCAGTAGTATATGTGCCTTAATGGCTTGTGATTTCCCAATCAAGGGACGGGAGGTAATCTCTGTGAGTTCATGTTGGGCCAGTCTGGAGGACTTGAGGCCAGATGTTTGCTTATGGCTTGAGCACTGAGGTGCTGATTGTGTGAGCAAGTGTTTTGAACTTATATGTTCAGATTGTCCTTATTAGCCGGGATGGCGGTTGGATATCCATGCGATGAGTATGTTATTACTGCGAGGTATATCTATGTGATTTTTGGTAGTGACGAAGAAGTCTGCTGGATAATAGATGAGTTGTTAAGTGTTTGTTTCCTATTGCGATCTGTTGTGTAGCCCCAAGTTATGGGCGCGTGAAGAATATTTTCATGTCTCTTTATTGGAAAGTAAAGTACATTTCATGTGGCGATATGAGTTCAGACTTAGAAAGACTAATTGATTGTGTAACGTATATGATGGTGGAAGGTAAGTTGGAATATTGAAATGAGGCGAAGCAGGTGGGTTATCTCCTGCGGAGTGTTTTTAGTGGGATGATCCTTATGTGCATGTTAGAAGATCTCATGTGTAATTGAAGGGTATGTGTTGAAATTTGAGAATTTGGCACGCTTAACAAGTAGACTCAGCTGATGTGGTAATGAATGCGAGGTTTGCAGAGAATTTCAATGCTAGATGATCTGTGTATTCACAAAACTTGTAAATGATTTGAGTTTGATCTCACTGTGGCATTGTGGTATCATTAAAGTAGAAGTGCTATGAGTTGTTAAGAATGCATTGATATATGGCTTCAAGCCAAGTTGGCGAGGTTGCTATTGATCAGCTGATTTTATGATTATGTGCTATCTTGGTTCCATTTCGAGGTATGTTGGCGGATCAGTTTGAGTTGCAGAAATTGAGCCGTGGATGGCAAGTGTGAAGGAAAGTCATTAAATTCTTGAGCAGCACAGGCAGCTGCAGGTGAGTAAAGAATCGATCTTCGGATGATTAAGGTGATATAAACTAATGATACGTCAGTAGTATTGGACATTTTTCTTGTTGGACCGACTGCAAATATTTGAGTTTGTTGATGGTGCAGGGAAAGTTTTGAATATCTTTCGTGCTATGAATGGGTACTTGATGTGTGATATGTATTCATATGTCGGAATGTGGGGTTATGTGTATTGATTCATGTGTTATATGGAGTTGGAGACTAGGAGTTCTCGTGATTCGACTATGCAGTGGTTGTAGATCGTAGTATCGGCACCATTTAGCGGTTATTGGAAATTAGAGGTCTGAGTGGATCTTTCTTTGCTTGGTATGTTAGATTTTGGTTATGATATTAGTTTGCAGACTGGTTGTCTTAGTGTTGGATTGTCTAGACTATTGTATTATGGGCTATATTTGAAAATGCCACAGGTTGTGTGGAAATGTGCATTAGATTATGTTCTAGTTGAGTGGTTGGTATTCCAAAGATCAGCGTACTGTTAGGAAGGATTGTTTTTCTTAATTGGGCCTTCGTGTGGATGTTAATGCAGAGGTTTCTACCATTGATTCAGTTCCAGTATTAAGTGACTTTTCGGAAGCATTTCTTGTGGCTAGGCATGTCGCCGGGTGAGATTGTGGATTTCAGTATTTATTTGGTGCTGGACACCGTATCGTAGAGCTTTGGCCGGAGTTATAGTAGTGGGAGGAGCAGCTTCAGGCTTCTCGATATTGAGTTTGCTGGTAGGCCAATGTGGCTATGTATTTAGCTCGAGTTAGCTTGATTAGTCCCGAGTCGTATTGTTGAGGGATAGATTGATTCGATTGTTCTCGAATTTATTGGGGATTTGGGGAGATCTTTCTGTGTCGTGAGGTGTCATGAATTGTTGGATATGGGCACATGTGGTGCAGTTCTATTGAGGGTTCATATAGGAAATCGAGCGGGAAGAGTGATCGAGTATTGCTCGGTATATGAAGTATTGGTTATGGCCTATCGGGTTGCGTGTCATATGTTATTTGTTTCACTGTGGATGTAATGTGTTGCTTTGGTTTTAGACATCAAATGGGCGTGGCTGTCGATTTTGAGCATAGCGACTTGAGGTGCTTCATGTGTAACAGTGTTCGGATATGATTGCACATTGTAGCGAGGCTACGTGGAAATTGGACCCTGCGAGGCAGATCCAGGTATTCTATTTCTATAATGTGAGACATGGTCTCAGCCTTGTATTGTAATGGTATTGATGAGCTTGAGGTACAACTCTTTCGTTTGAGTCAGTTGTCATGATTTGAGTGTGTTCAGATCGTTTCTTATTGGTACATGTATTATGCAAGTTGTGGTTTAGGCCTGTGTTGAGGTGTCATATCACCAGGGTGGTGTGTTGGAGTGGAGGTGATTGTTGGAGTCACTAATGAGTACGAACATATTTGAGTTTAGCTTGTTAGAAAGGTAATATCGAGGTTTGGCTCCGAAATCTATTGTAGTATCAGTCAAAAAGGAAATAGATTCATGAATGGTTGATCTGAGAGATGGGTTCGGTTTATCGCGTGTTTCAGTTGCCGTTGGTAGTGTATGAAAGTGTTGGAATAAGACTTTAGCTAATAAAAAGGTTTTCCTCTCGGTATTTGGTTATTGTGGGCAATTGCTGTGATAGAGGCCATCGTTTCGGGTGTTTGGGTTATGTAGTATATCATATGGTCTCACCTGGAGTTGCAAGTATGGGTTATTACAGTTGGTTCGGGTTTATTCTTAATATAGACTTGAGGTTCTCATCTAGTGTATGATTGTCACGACCCAATTTCTATACCCAGTCGTGATGGCGCCTCTCGTGAAGACAAGGCCAGCCAACAACCCCAAATATTCTTTTATCAGCTATTAAACATAAGTGAATAAGATTACTAATTAATGGCATTTAACTATTAAATTTCATCCCAATATAACCCGACCGGGGTGTTACAAGTCACGAGCATCTAATGAGTAAAGGCGCTACTACTGGCCAACAATGTATAGAAAATTACAAAATAAAAACTGGAATACAAGGATGAAGTACGGTGCCGCGAACGCTAGCGGTCACCTGGCTCAACTATCACCATAAGGTCTTCTGGCCTGCTAATAACCCGCTAACGGGTGAACAATACCTGCAACTGCACGCAATGGTGCAGGGAGTAAAGTGAGTACTTCCAACTCAGTGGTAATAAAAGAGAATAATAACTGAGCGATAAGAAAACACGTATGGGCACACCAAAATGCTATACAAGACAGTAAAATCACTTTTTGAAAAGCTGAAATACCGTGAAAAATCCTTTAATAATCTCAAGATAAGTTAAAAATATCACTTTTGAAATTCTCTTTTTCAAATATCCCTTTTCATTTTCAACAGCCAGCATAGAAGGCTAAATTAGATAGAGCAAGTCGGCTCACAAGTCTGCCCCTTGGGCGCATCACTCCTTAATATGTAACACTAGGGTATCTAGTCAACAAGGCAGTAACAGTATGCATGCCAATGATATATGAGTGCTAATGTCATGCCATTGAGTACAAACAGGAGTGAATGCAATGCAAGCTGCGGCGTGCAGCCCGATCCATGCAAAGGCGCCCGCGCTCACTGTGGGGGTTCAGACTCCGGAGGGGCTCCTACAGCCCAAGCGCAATAATACTGCGGCGTGCAGCCCGATCCATATACTACTGTGGCGTGCAGTCCGATCCATGCAATATGCTACTGCGGCGTGCAACCCGATCCATGCATTTATATGCATATGCACACATATCAATCGAGGCCTGAAAGCCTCCTCACGATACTCATCGTGCCCTCACATATGGCCATTGGCCCCAATCAGTCCAACAAATAATCAACAGCCCATTGGGCATTAGTAACACCATGGTACTTAGTTCAAATGATAGTTCAAATATCAATTTATAACTCCAGGTTTGAGTAAAATATAGCTGAGTTCAAAAGTAGTGTAAATCACATAGACTGAGTTCAAATAGTATTTCAAACAGTGAGGGAAAACACTGATGATAGTTCAAAAAGAGTTTCACAATCAGCAGTAAGCCCCAAGTATGGCAATGAGCCCAAATCATAATGATAACAATAATACATTTGCAAATACGTGGTATAAACTAACAACCGGGACGGACCAAGTCACTATCCCCAACTGTGCTCTACCCCACGCTCAGGTCCAGCATGCAAGTCACCTCAATACAACACTAAGATGTGCAAATCCGGGTTTCAAACCCTCAGGATATCATTCCCAAGTATTACTCACTTCGAACCGGCAAAAACGCAAGCCCGCGACACCTTTGCTCCTCAAACTGGCCTCTACGCGCATCGTAACTATCCAAAATCAGTACAAATACATCAAAATAGGCTAATGGAACAACACCCAATCGAATACAATCGAAATCTATGAAAAATCTCGAAACCTGAGCCCCGGGCCCGCTTCTCGAAAAATTATGAAACTCACATTTTCAGAATCCCCGTCTCTCCACGAGTCAGTACATACCAAGAACTCCCAATTCGGACCAAAAATGGACTTTCAAATACCCATTTTAAGATTTTTGCTCAAAGCCCTAATTTCTTGATTTCTAGCCATAAATTCATGAATTCTATGGAGGATTCTTGTATAAAAACATGTATTTATCTCATAAAACTTACCTCCAATCGGTTCCCCTTGAATCACTCTTTAATTTCCTTTAAAAATCTTCAAAAATGAGCAGCCATGGGTGAAAATAGACCCAACTTTGCGAACAAGCTGGTTTAAAAACAATCGACCTGCTATAAATATTTTCTTCTATGCGATCGCGGCCTTATGCATGCGATCGCGATGAGCAATTTTCCAAGCTCCCAGAAATGTGAAGTGTGAACGCGGAGAGCCACCCTGCAAACGCGGAGAGTAACAAAATCCTTATACGCAATCGCGCAAGAATGAATACGATCGCGAAGCTTTACCTTCAGACCTTATGCAATCACAATTAACACACGCGAACGCACTGAACAAATTTCATGCCACTAAAATTTCTCCTATGCAATCGCGGCCTCACCCCCACGATCACGAAGACCAAAATTGCTGCAATAGAAGGGTTGAAACCTGCAACTTTCAAGGGCCAAAATTGGTCCGATTGACCACCCGAAACTCACCCGAGGCCCCCGGGACCTCAACCAAAAGCACCAAACTACTCAAAAACACGTTAAGAACTTTTTCCAATCATAAAAACATATCCTTAAGCACAAAAGTCATCATATTAAGACGAATTCAAGCCTAAGTTCCAACTAAAACTTCTGAAACAAACATCCAATCAAAAACCCGACCAAACGATGTCCGAATGACCTGAAAATTTGCAGACACATCCAAAATCACCTAAGGAAGCTATTGCAACTGTCGGAATTCCATTCCGACTCCCGGATAAAAATCTCACCTATTGACTGGAATTAGCCAAAATTCCAACTTCGCCAATTCAAGCCTATTTCTACACCGGACCTCCAAATTCAATTCCGATCACTCTCCTAAGTCACAAATTATCCCCCGAAGCTAACCGAACCAGCAGAATTCAATTCTGAGCCCTCAAACTCACAAGCCAATGTCCGGTTGATTTTTCCAATCTATTCCTTCTTCAAAGAGACTATGTGTCCCATTTTCTACCAAACTCGATCCGAATTGACTCAAATTCACCATATATATATATATATATATATATATATATATATATATATATATATATATATATATATATATATATATATATATTGAAACTGCACAAGCATATAACGGGGAAAACAGGGCGGTAACTCATGTGACGACGGGTCGAGTCGTCATATTCTCCCCAACTTAAACAAACGCTCGTCCTCGAGCGTACCCATAGTTGTACTAGAAGCAACCTAATAATTGAATGATCTTACCAAGCATATACTCAGGCTGATACAACGTCACCCTATCTATCATAAGTCCAATAACACAACATAACTGGAATTCCACAGTCCATCTGAACCATAGACCACATTGCACTTTCCGAAATCACACACTAGATCAGAACCCCACGTCTATACTCAGAATTGACCCGAACCAACTGTAATAACCCATACTTGCCACTCCAGGTGGGATCATATGATATACTACACAACCCAAATTGTCACGACCCGGATTTTTCCCCCAATATCGGGATCGTGATGGCGCCTACTCGTGGTAGCTAGGCGAGCCACTGTATCCATACTATTCTGTTTTTAACACAATTTTAATTGAATAAATGCGGAATACTTTATCGATATAGAAATAACTAATTACAAAGTGAAAATCATACTGAATTCCTCTACCCAAGACGTGGAGTCACCAACTCACGAACTACTACGGAATACTACACATAAAAGTCTGAAAGAAATATGACATAATCTGTTTGTCTCGGAACAAAGAGACTACAGCTAACAACATAAATCAAGAGAGAGACGCCGGGCCTGCGGACGTCTGCAAGCTACCTCGGTCTCAAATGTGATCAACTCCCACACAATCGATTTACTGCTGCTGCTCCTGATCGTAACCTGGACCTGTGCAAAAACGCACAGAAGTGTAGTATCAGCACAACCGACCCCATGTGCTGGTAAGTGCCTGGCCTATCCCGGCGAAGTAGTGACAAGCCTAGGACCGGACACCCACATAAACCTGTGCAATTCAATATATATGTATACCACAGAATAACAAGAAATAACCAGGTAATAACACAATAAGGAATATCTCAAAGAACTCAACAATTAAACAACAGTTAATAAGTTCACAAGGAAAACAAAGTATAATGGAAACACAAGTAATATCAAGTCAAGGAATAGCAAGTAGTTGCACGGCATCACCCTTCGTGCTTTTACTCTCATCCTCACCAAATAAGCAAATAAAGTGTACGGCATCACCCTTCGTACTTTTACTCTCATCCTCACCAAATAAACAAATAAAGTACACGGCATCACCCTTCGTGCTTTTACTCTCATCCTCACATTCATGGTACGGCATGATCCTTCGTACATGGTTCAATAACAAGGCACGGCATGATCCTTCGTGCATAATCAATAAAACATGGCACGGCATTAACGTTTGTGCATAATCAATAACAAGGCACGGCATTAACCTTCGTGCATAATCAATAAATCAAGGCACGACATTAACCTTCGTGCATAAACAATAAATCAAGGCACGAATAACAATCACAGTTAAGGGCAAAGAAAGAAACAGTAATTCATAAACCGTCCCAACAAGGGCAATCAATAATTATCTTCACAACAAGTCCCGACGAGGGGGTGTTCGCATTTGCGAACACTGGCAGTCAAAGGGGTGTTCGCATTTGCGAACTAATGTTCGCATTTGCGAACATATGCTGTATAAGGCAGTGTTCGCATTTGCGAACAATGGTTCGCATTTGCGAACCAAGGCAATATGGGGCAGTGTTCGCATTTGCGAACTTTGTTCGCATTTGCGAACTTTGTTCGCATTTGCGAACATAGGCAAGCCCTGGGGACGTTAGCATTTGCGAACAATTGTTCGCATTTGCGAACAAGGCTGGGCATGAGGGTTTTTCGCATTTGCGATCAGGGTTCGCATTTGCGAGCCCTGCCTTGATCATCCCCCTTCGCAATTGCGAGAAATGCTTCGCAATTGCGAAGCCAACAGCTGGGTGAAAAACCAGCAGTGCAACATTTCAGAATTTAATCCAATGGCCTATCAAATCTTTACCCGAGCCCCCCGGGCTCCAAACCAAACATGTACACAACCTCAAAAACACATTATGAACTTGTTCGTGCGATCACATTGCCAATATCACCTCGTTTTCATCAAATCAAGCCTCAAATTCATGACTTTCATACCTTTGGTTTTCAAAACTTTCAAACTTGGGACTCAAGGTCCAAAACATCTCAAACGACATCCGAATGTCACCAAACTTTACAGAAATCACATATATATATTTAAGACATGTACCGGGCGTCGGAACCAAAATACGAGCCCGATACCAAGGTCAATTAATTCATTTTCCTTTAACAATTACATCAAAAACAATTTCACATAAAAATTCATAACTTGGGCTCTAGGCCTCGGAATTCGACTCCGGACGCATGTCCAAGTCCCATATTTTCCTACGGACCTCTCGGGACCATCCAATCTCGGGTCCGGATCCGTTTACCAAAAATGTTGACCGAAGTCAACCATATCAATATTAATATCATTTTTATCCAAATTTCTCATAGAATTCAAATTTTTCTATCACAAAATCTTTCCGGCTACATGCTCGTATTGTGAACGTAAATCGAGGCAACATGGAATGAGGTTTTCAAGGCCTCAGAAGCTCGAAATTATTAATAAAATAAGTGATGACCCTTTGGGTCGTCACAATCTCCACCTCTAAAACAACCGTTCGTCCTCGAACGGACAAAAGAAAGAAGTACCGAGTCAGGAAACAAGTGTGGGTAACGGCTCCGCATATCAGACTCGGACTCCCAGGTCGATGCCTCAGGAGGCTGACCTCTCCACTGAACACGCACAGAAGGATAACTCTTCGACCTCAACTGTCGAACCTGCCGGTCTAGAATGGCCACCGGCTCCTCCTCGTAAGATAGATCATTGTCCAATTGGACAATACTGAAGTCTAACACATGTGTGGGATCGCCGTGGTATCACCGAAGCATAGATACATGAAAAACTGGATGCACGGCTGATAAGCTAGGCGGCAAAGCTAATCTGTAAGCCACCTCTCCCACTCTGTTTAGAATCTCAAATGGACCTATATACCTAGGGCTGAGTTTGCCCTTCTTCCCGAACCTCATTACGCCCTTCATAGGCGACACTCGGAGCAATACACGCTCACCTACCATGAAATCTACATCTCGAACCTTACGATCCGCATAAGTCTTCTGTCTGGACTGTGCTGAACGCAATCTCTCCTGGATAGTCTTGACCTTATCCAATGCCTCCTGAACTAAGTCTGTACCTAACAACCGAGCCTCTCCCGGTTTAAACCATCCAATTGGTGATCGACATCGCCTACCATACAACGCCTCATACAGAGCCATCTGGATGCTAGACTGGTAACTGTTATTGTAGGCGAACTCTGCTAATGGCAGAAACTGGTCCCACGAGCCTCCGAAATCAATAACACGGGCTCGAAGCATGTCCTCTAGAATCTGAATAGTCCTCTCGGACTGGCCATCCGTCTGAGGATGAAATGCTGTACTCAACTGAACCTGGGTGCCTAACTCCAGAACCGCGAGGTAAACTGCGTTCCCCGATCAGAGATAATAGATACTGACACCCCATGGAGACGAACAATCTCCCTAATGTAAACCTCCGCTAAACTCTCCGACGAGTAGGAGACAGATACTGGAATAAAGTGTGCTGACTTGGTCAGCCTATCAACAATGACCCAAATAGCATCAAATTTCCTCCGAGTCAAAGGAAGTCCAGTAATAAAGTCCATAGTGATCCGCTCCCATTTCCACTCGGGAATTTCAATCCTCTGGAATACACCACCAGGTCTCTGGTGCTCATATTTCACCTGCCGACAATTTAGACACCGAGCGACATACGCAACGATATCTTTCTTCATTCTGCGCCACCAATAGTGCTGCCGTAAGTCCTAATACATCTTCGCGGCGCCCAGGTAAATGGAATACTGCGAACTGTGGGCCTCCGCTAAGATCAACTCTCGAATCCCTTCGACATTGGGCACACAAACTCGACCCTGCAATTTCAATACCCCATCATCATCTAGATTTACCTGTGTGGCACCTCCCCGCTGTACCGTATCTCTCAAATCACGCAAATGAGGATCATCAAATTGCCTCTCACGGATACGCTCTAATAGAGAAGATCGAGCGACCGTGCAGGCTAACACCCTGCTAGGCTCAGAAATGTCCAATCTCACGAACCGATTGGCTAAGGCCTGGACATCTAGAGCTAATGGTCTCTGACTAACCGGAATGCATGCAAGACTACCCATGCTGGTAGACTTTCTACTCAATGCATCGGCCACCACATTGGCCTTACCTGGGTTGATATAAGATAGTAACATCATAGTCTTTTAGCAACTCTAACCATCTCCGCTGTCGTAGATTCAACTCCTTTTGCTTGAACAAGTATTGTAGGCTTTTGTGATCAGTGTATACCTCACACGTCACACCATATAGATAATGCCTCCAGATCTTCAAGGCATGCACCACTGCTGCTAACTCAAGATCATGTACTGGATAATTCTTCTCATGTATTTTTAGCTGTCTCGAAGCATAAGCGATAACCTTACCATCCTGCATCAATACCGCTCCAAGCCCTGTACGAGATGCGTCACAATAAACTGTATAAGGCCCTGCACCCGTAGGTAGTATCAACACTGGCGCGGTGGTCAAGGTTGTCTTGAGCTTCTGAAAGCTCGCCTCACACTCTTCTGACCACTGGAACTGGACACCCTTCTGGGTCAACCTGGTCATCGGGGCTGCAATAGAAGAAAACCCCTCTACAAATCGACGGTAGTAACCTGCCAATCCCAAGAAACTCCGGATCTCAGTCACTGAAGCTGGTCGAGGCCAATTCTGGACTGCCTCAATCTTCTTTGGGTCTACCTGAATACCTTCCACTGATACAATGTGGTCCAGAAATGCCACCGAACTCAACCAGAACTCACATTTCGAAAATTTGGCATATAGTTGATTATCCTTCAGGGTCTGAATAACCACTCTGAGCTGTTGCGCATGCACTTCCTAACTGCGGGAGCATAACAATACGTTATCCATGGGTACTATCACGAGCCAGTCTAACTAAGGCATGAACACTTCGTACTTATACACATAATCATGACTTCGGCGATAAGAGTCGTCCCTAAATTACAACATTGCCAATTAACTACGTGTTATCAAATACCTTATTCTACAAATACCATTTTACTCAGAATGAGGTATGGAGACCTCGTGATTAATTTTTTGAATTAATGAGTCATGTTTTACGCACCTGGGTGCTCGTCTCAAAGGCTAAGCTCAACGGTTTCAAAATAGAAATGGCTAAATATGAATAGAAATTATACAAAAATTGTCAAATAGTCCTAACGGGCATGACTCTTATTTACGAATGCAATACGAAAATATTAATTTCATAAAAGAAGAATTTTAAACACATAAACTCTTACTACCAGGACCCGGTCCTCATATGATATCCACCGCAGCTTGAAGCTCGGCTTAGAAATATTTCACATTATGCCAAAAATTGGAGGATCTCATCCTCAACTCTGAATCACAGTGCCTGCACATCATATAATCTGAAATTTTTCATTTCCTTTCTTTCTTCCTTTCAATAATTGTCCGTCAAAGATAATCACGACATAAAATGAACCCTCATACCGATAGGGCACACAATTAACGATTAAAATTAGTTATTCCGAGAATTATATCAAAACATACTGTAATAAGTAATATAAAGTCACTCTTAGTCTCATGGATATTTAGTGACTAACACCTAATAATAGGGATGTCTATCCTCATGTAATATCTCAACGGGAGTATTTCCCTAAGTAGTATGATTACGATGCTCGCTCATGAATGGAGCATGTTAAACAGACTCGCCTAAATTTTCTTTCAAAAACCAAATCAAATTAAGGGAAAATTATTCTGTTTATAACAATCTGAATTATACACGTGATGACACCATCCGGTGTAATGACCTCCCTCATACCATAAAAAGTATATCAATGGTTGGGTCTCCACCTCTAGGATTTTCACCTCCACCTCTAACATCCCGACCTATACATCTGGCTGGCCATGTAGGATAAATATTAACTGCAATGGAGCGTGTAGCCTGAGTGCTTTCCTAAAATTATATTTCTCCAAAAATTCCACATTCACAGCAATTCCTTTAAGGCTCAGTTAACTTGTTGTTCATGACAATATATATTCGGACACGGTCATTGTGACCTGGTACAACCGTTCAGATCGCATATACTACATATTGGCAGAGAATCTCGGGGTGACGTCTTCATAACATTTTCTAAAAATAGAGTTTAGTACATAGCGTTGCATTGGCCGGCTTGCCCTCTTGGTAATCTTGTCACAAACATTGATGGCCAATTTCCTCTTTTGCTATGTTGGCTTAACACTGCTGAGCTACCCCGTTTACTCACAAACTCTTCGTTATTCTCTGGGGCGATTTCTTACCCCATGAAAGGAACCAACCTTAAATATGTATAAATTATTTAGAGGACCTTTCTATACCATATATATACAGTCCAATAACTCACCATATTTGTCCTTCACAACTCCAACACATCGACCGGACGTCAAGGTCCGTTGAAACCCAACACGATTTATTAGGTGATCTCCTGATATAATTGCACCTTCCGTTGGGACCATAACCGGTGTGGTAAATACATTATCTTCCCACTATTTCTGTGTGCCTTCTGTAGCACAGTAAAATGAACTCCTCGCATTCGACTATTCCCACGTTCTATAATTCCTCATAAGAACTGTCAAGCACAATCTCGTGGGTTCTCAAAAGATGCACCGCTGAAGGTGGTAGCGAAGACTTTGGTGAAACCTATCCGTCCTCCGTAAAACTTTTGAAGGCATAGTTGATCTATCACCAGCCTGTGCCATTGTTCGGCTGGATAAGCGGGACGTGACTACGCCATTCGTGGGAAGACAAGAGTGGAAATTTAACTTAACACTTTGAAGAACAAATTCGCACGATAAGAAAGAACAAATGAGAGACTCTTTCCTAACTCAATAGACTCTGGAGGACAAGTACAGACGTCTCCGTACCTACCTCTCAAACTCTACTAAGCTTGTTCGTGAGTGGTGAGACCTATGTAACCTAGAGCTCTGATACCAACTTGTCACGACCCGGATTTTTCCCCCAATATCGGGATCGTGATGGCGCCTACTCGTGGTAGCTAGGCGAGCCACTGTATTCATACTATCCTGTTTTTAACACAATTTTAATTGAATAAATGCGGAATACTTTATCGAAATAGAAATAACTAATTACAAAGTGAAAATCATACTGAAATCCTCTACCCAAGACGTGGAGTCACCAACTCACGAACTACTATGGAATACTACACATAAAAGTCTAAAGGAAATATAACATAATTCTGTTTGTCTCGGAACAAAGAGACTACAGCTAATAACATAAATAAAGAGAGAGACGCCGGGCCTGCGGACGTCTGCAAGCTACCTCGGTCTCAAATATGATCAACTCCCACGCAATCGAATTACTGCTGCTGCTCCTGATCGTAACCTGGACCTGTGCAAAAACGCACAGAAGTGTAGTATCAGCACAACCGACCCCATGTGCTGGTAAGTGCCTGGCCTATCCCGGCGAAGTAGTGACAAGCCTAGGACCAGACACCCACATAAACCTGTGCAGTTCAATATATATGTATACCACAAAATAACGAGAAATAACCAAGTAATAACACAAATAGGGAATATCTCAAAAGAACTCAACAATTAAACAACAGTTAATAAGTTCACAAGGAAAACAAAGTATAATGGAAACACAAGTAATATCAAGTCAAGGAATAGCAAGTAGTTGCACGGCATCACCCTTCGTGCTTTTACTCTCATCCTCACCAAATAAGCAAATAAAGTGTACGGCATCACCCTTCGTACTTTTACTCTCATCCTCACCAAATAAACAAATAAAGTACACGGCATCACCCTTCGTGCTTTTACTCTCATCCTCACATCCATGGTACGGCATGATCCTTCGTACATGGTTCAATAACAAGGCACGGCATGATCCTTCGTGCATAATCAATAAAACATGGCACGGCATTAACCTTCGTGCATAATCAATAAAACATGGCACGGCATTAACCTTCGTGCATAAATAATAAATCAAGGCACGGCATCACCCTTCATGCATTATCACTCTTCCTCACCCAAATAACAATCACAGTTAAGGGCAAAGAAAGAAACAGTAATTCATAAACCGTCCCAACAAGGGCAATCAATAATTATCTTCACAACAAGTCCCGACGAGGGAAAACAATAACAATTCTACAACCTGGCAAAGGTTCAACAATTCATCTGTAAATATATCTCAAAATAAGCATTTTCAACGACTCACGGTCATACTAGACGCCCAGTGTATGGATGCTCGTCACCACAGCCCATACACCGCACTCGATCACATAACACATAGCACATAATCCTATTCCCTCAAGCTAGGATAGAACAAACACTTACCTCGAGTGTTTATGAACAATTCAATCCGTGGAAATGTCTTTTTCTTTCAAATTTGGCTCCAATCCAATCGTATCTATACACAATTGATTTAATATCATCAATACTACTCAACAAACTAATTCTTAAGATCAAATATAACTTTTACAACATTCTGCCCGGAATAGTGAATTTCAACCCCGGGCCCACATGGTCGGAATTCGGGGTTAGGACCAAAATCCGGTTACCCATCCCCCACGAGTTCATGTATATGATTTGTTTCAAAATCGGACCTCAATTCGAGGTCCAATTCCCCAATTTATGAAAAACCCTATTTTCTACCAAAAACAAGAAATTCCACCATGAAAACCTTTGATTTCTAATGAAAAACATGTTTAATGATGTTAGGAATTGAAAGAATTAAGTAAAAAGTGACTTACAATTGTTTTGATGAAGAAGGAATCCGTGAAGAATCGCAAATGGGTGTTTTTGTTTTGTAAAAAGTGAAGAAATGAACTTAAAATCGTGTTTTACAGGTCTCTGTGTTCGCATTTGCGAACATGGGTTCGCATTTGCGAAGATTTGTTCGCATTTGCGAACACTGGCAGACAAAGGGGGTGTTCGCATTTGCGAACTAATGTTCGCATTTGCGAACATAGGTTGTATAGGGCAGTGTTCGCATTTGCGAACCAAGGCAATATGGGGCAGTGTTCGCATTTGCGAACATTCGCATTTACGAACATAGGCAGGCCCTGGGGACGTTCGCATTTGCGAACAATTGTTCGCATTTGCGAACAAGGCTAGGCATGAGGGTTTTTTCGCATTTGCGATCAGGGTTCGCATTTGCGAGCCCTGCCTTGATCATCCCCCTTCGCAATTGCGAAGCCAACAGCCAACAGCTGGGTGAAAAACCAGCAGTGCAACATTTCAGAATTTAATCCAACGGCCTATCAAATCTTTACCCGAGCCCCCGGGCTCCAAACCAAACATGTACACAACCTCAAAAACACATTATGAACTTGTTCGTGCGATCACATCGCCAATATCACCTCGTTTTCATCAAATCAACCCTCAAATTCATGACTTTCATACCTTTGGTTTTCAAAACTTTCAAACTTGGGACTCAAGGTCCAAAACATCTCAAACGACATCCGAATGTCACCAAACTTTACAGAAATCACATATATATATTTAAGACTTGTACCGGGCGTCGGAACCAAAATACGAGCCCGATACCAAGGTCAATTAATTCATTTTCCTTTAACAATTACATCAAAAACAATTTCACATAAAAATTCATAACTTGGGCTCTAGGCCTCGGAATTCGACTCCGGACGCATGTCCAAGTCCCATATTTTCCTACGGACCTCTCGGGACCATCCAATCTCGGGTCCGGATCCGTTTACCAAAAATGTTGACCGAAGTCAACCATATCAATATTAATATCATTTTTATCCAAATTTCTCATAGAATTCATATTTTTCTATCACAAAATCTTTTCGGCTACATGCTCGGATTGTGCACGTAAATCGAGGCAACATGGAATGAGGTTTTCAAGGCCTCGAAGCTCGAAATGATTAATAAAATAAGTGATGACCCTTTGGGTCGTCACACAAATACTCGAGACGATGACATCCATTTACAGTAATTGGCCACAATAACCAAATACTAACAGAAAAAACTTTCTCATTAGCTAAAGTCTTATTCCAACATATTCATATACTGGCCACGGCAATCGAACATGCGTTATATCGAATCCATCTCTCAGGTCAACCATTCATGAATCCATTTCCCTTTTAACTGATACCACAACAGATTTCGGAGCCAAACCTTGATATTACCTTTCTAACCAACTGAAATCACACATGCTCGCACTAATTAATGACTCCAACGATCATTTCGATTATAACACACCGCACTGGTGATATGACACCTCAACACCAGCCTAAGCCGTAACGAGCACAACGCATGCTCAAATAAGAAACGTCTGAACATTCTTAAATCATGACAACTGAGTCAAACAAAAGAGTTGTAATTGAATTCCTCCATACCATCATAACATAGAACTGAGATCCCGTCTCATATCAAAGAAACAAAGTACATGAATCCTCCTCGAAAGGTCATAACATCATGTGGCCTTGCCACAACTCATGATTCTATCCAAACACTATTACCCATGAAGCACCTCAGGTCACCATGCTCAAAACAGTCAGCCACGCACAGATTTAGGTCTGAACTCAAGCAATCAATCTCACCCACGGAGAAACAATTAATATACACTATCGAATCCTGTAAGGACACAACCGATGTGCTATTCGCCGAGCAATACCCAATATAGACTTTCCTCAGAAACTAGGAAGTATTGTATACAAGGTAACATATAAAATAACTATTCTCCCCATCACACTGTTGCGGCGTGCAACCCGCTCCAAATAGCATACCCATGGCGGCGTGCCACCCAATCCAGATACCATACCTGTGGCGGCGTGCCACCCGATCCACACATAAATCTCGCAACAGAAAATGCATATTGAGCCAAACTGCTCATTACAATAAACATGTATAGTCCTATGCTCGGCCACCCGAAACGCATCCGAAAAGTCCCTCAATACCGGAACTAAATCAATGGTAGAACCTCTGCACTGACATATATCACGATGGCCCAATTATCAAGGCAATGCCTACCAGCCGTCTGCTGGTCCTTGGGATACAAGTTACCCCGCTAGAACACAATCCCATGCACATTGTCACGCAACCTGTGGTATTTTCCGACATCACCCATCACATTAGTCTAGACAACCTGACATAAGACAACCAGTCAGCAATCAAATATCATAACCCAAATTCATCATATCAAGCAAAGAGAGAGCCACTAGGGCTTCCAATTTCCAATAACCGCTAAACGGTGTCGATACCCACGATATACAACCACTGCATAGCTGGATTACGAGAGTTTCTAGTCTCCAACACATATATAACACATGAATCACTATGCTTGATCCCACACTCCATCATACGAATACATAACACACATCAAGCATCCATCAATACCATGAAAGCCATTCAGAAATTTCACTATGCCATCAACGACTCAATTATCACAGTCGATCTAGCAAGAGAATACCACAATACCACTAGATATTATCAGTTTACATCACCTTGCCCTTTTTAACATATACCCCGTCAACTCACTAGAATAGTAGTACCATTTTTTCTTTAATCACCAGAATGATTGATTCTCAAATTATCTGCAGCTGCCTGCGCTTCTCGAGAATTTTAATGACTTCTCATATAATATGAAATGATATCAAAAACTTGAGTATTCCATTATCAACTTTTTATAACACATTGCATATACCATACCATACTAAGATAACATGGAAACTTCTATCCCTCTCCTATGTTGCAAACATCGACGCACTCAACTAGTCATGGACATTTCATGATCCCATTTAGAAGAAAAATCATTACACATTCCAAGATTCGCATACCAACAGGAAATACACTCATTTTCAGACCACGGTAAAACACATCACGAACTCTTTCTCCCAATTCCATTGCACAAACTAAACTGCCAGGACTGAATCCTTTTACCCACATCGAGCTACGCAACTGCCAACACTCAAGAGCTTTGTTGCACAATACCTACAAGACTCATTGCTTCGAACACATACTAGGGATTAATCGTACCCTTATCATACCGTTTCGATTTATTATCAAGCTATTCCATTTATCCCAATTTTTTTTTCTGATTAATCTTTATTTTAATATTCCCCTTTACTGAAGCATCACAATACCTCAACTCCGATTATCACATTCTATAATACCTTATTTTGAAGAACTTCCTGCAGTTCTGAATTCGTTATCATTACCTTCCAATACGGATACATAGAATCCCATCATTAACATAACATATCACAAGTCTTGACCTCTTCTAACGAAACCACAGTCTTTAGCCACATACGCAATCTTAAGGCACCTGACTGACACATGCAAAACCTTGAACACAGTAATACCATTCTCGAGAGTCATTCATTCTTATTCAGCTGTAATTCACCTGCCCTAGATAAACAGAACCAATATAGCATACAACCGTGCAATCAATTAATCAATAACAACCTCCCCAACTTGGCTCAAAGTCATATATCAAGACACTTTCAACCACTCATAGCATTCCTACTCAAATGATGCCACAATGTTATAGTAAGATTAAACTCAAGTGATTTACAAGCTTTGGCGGAGACTCGAATCATCAGAAATGTTAACCCTTCTGCAATTCTAGCATTCATTCACACACAACAGTTAAGTCCACTCTTAAGGTGACCAAATTCTTCTCTATGTCCCAAATTTTCCAAAAATTTCAACAGAGTTTCTTTTGTAATTTGGCCTATCCACCTGCCAGAGAATCACCAAAACCATCCTAACAACACATCCACAACTTGACAAGGCACACAATGTATATCAACAACATAAATCTCAATGCTATACGAATTATATTATGAAAATTGGTACATGAACATACGTTGCACCTATCCAAATCATAACACATATAAAATACCTTCCAATTACACATAGGATTCAACCCACCTAAGGACACTCCGCAAGAGATAACCCACCTGCTTCGCTTTGATTTAGTATTTCAGCACACCTTCCACCATGATACACATAGCACAATCAATTAATCTTCTTGAGTCTGAACTCATACCACCACACTTAATGCACTTTACCTTTCCACTAAGAGACATGAAAATATTCACCATGCCCCATAACTTCGAGCTATACAACAGATCACAATGGAAAACGAACACTTAACAGCTCATCTATTATTCATTAGACTTTTTCATCACTACCAAGACCACATAGATACACCACACGGTGCCAACATACTCATCACATGGATATCCAGTCGTCATTCCGTCTATTAAGAACAACATTAAACATATAAGTTCAAAACACTTGCTCACACCATCATCACCTCAGTGCTCAAACCATAGGCAAAGATCTGGCCTCAAGTTCTCCAGACTGGCCCAACATGAACTCACAGAGATTATCTCTCGCCCCTTGATCGGGGAATCGCAAGCCTTTAAGGCACGCATACTACTGAGCGCTCATGTGCACATACAAATGAGTGGAAGGAATTTTCAAGAGTCATATCTCAAGCTGAATCAAGTATGCACGATAAGAATTCCAAGAACGGGGAAGTTTTCCTAAGGGTTCTGCAACCTCTTGAGGATAAATACAGACGTCTCCGTAATGATCCGCGGGACACTACTAAACCTGCTCATGACTCGTGAGACCTAGTAACCTAGGCTCTGATACCAACTTGTCATGACCCAATTTCCATGCCCAGTCGTGATGGCGCCTCTCGTGAAGACAATGCCAGCCAATAACCCCAAATCTTCTTTTATCAGCTATTAAACATAAGTGAATAAGATTACTAATTAGTGGCATTTAACTATTAAATTTCATCCCAATATAACCCGATTGGGGTGTCACAAGTCACGAGCATCTAATAAGTAAAGGCGCTACTACTGGCCAACAATGTATAGAAAATTACAAAATAAAAACTGGAATATAAGGATGAAGTACGGTGCCGCGAACGCTAGCGGTCACCTGGCTCAACTATCACTATAAGGTCGGCTGCCCTTCTAATAACCCGCTAACGTGTGAACAATACCTGCAATTGCATGCAAGGTACATGGGGTAAAGTGAGTACTTCCAACTCAGTGGTAATAAAATAGAATAATAACTGAGCGATAAGAAAATATGTATGGGCACACCAAAATACTATACAAGATAGTAAAATCACTTTTTGAAAAGCTGAAATACCGTGAAAATCCTTTAAAAATAACAAGATCAGTTAAAAATATCATTTTTGAAATTCTCTTTTTTAAATATCCCTTTCTCATTTTCAATAGCCAGCATAGAAGGCTAAATCAGATAGAGCAAGCCGGCTCACAAGTCTGCCCCTTGGTCACAGCACTCCTCAATATGTAACACCAGGGTATCTGGTCAACAAGGCAGTAACAGTATGCATGCCAATGATATATGAGTGTTAATGTCATGCCATGTAGTACAAACAGAAGTGAATGTAATTGAATGCATATGACCGCTGCAGCGTGCAACCCGATCCATGCAAAGGCGCCTGCGCTCACTGTGGGGGTTCAGACTCCGGAGGGGCTCCTACAGCCCAAGCGCAATAATACTGCGGCGTGCAGTCCGATCCATATACTACTGCGACGTGCAGCCCGATCCATATACTACTACGATGTGCAGTCCAATCCATGCAATATGCTACTGCGGCGTGCAGCCCGATACATGCATGTATATGGATATGCACACATATCACTCGAGGCTTGAAAGCCTCCTCACGATACTCATCGTGCCCTCACATATGGCGCTCGGCCCCAATCAGTCCAACAAATAATCATCAACCCCTCGGGCATCAGTAACACAGTGGTACTCAGTTCAAATGATAGTTCAAATATCAATTTAAAACTCCAGGTGTGAGTAAAATATAGCTGAGTTCAAAAGCGATGTAAATCACACGGACTGAGTTCAAATAGTATTTTAAACAGTGAGGGAAAATAGTGATGATAGTTCAAAAAGAGTTTCACAATCGGCAATAAGCCCCAAGTATGGCAATGAGCCCAAATCATAAGGATAACAACAATACATTTGCAAATACGCGGTAAAAACCAACAACCGGGATGGACCAAGTCACGATCCCCAATGGTGCTCTACCCCAAACTCAGGTCCAACGTGCAAGTATTACTAAGATGTGCAAATACGGGGTTTCAAACCCTCGGGATATCATTCCCAAGTATTACTCACCTCGAACCAGCGAAAACGCAAGCCCGTGACACCTTTGCTCCTCAAACCGACCTCCACGCGCGTTGTAACTAGCCAAAATCAGTACAAATATATCAAAATAGGCTAATGGAACAACACCCAATCGAAAACAATCGAATTCTCTGAAAAATCTCGAAACTAGCAAAACCCGAGCCCCGGGCCTACTTCTCAAAAATTTTTATAACACACATTTTTGGAATCCTCGTCTCGCCACGAGTCCGTACATACCAAGAACTCCTAATTTAGACCACAAATGGTCGTTCAAATCCCCATTTTAAGATTTTTGCTCAAAGCCCTAATTTCTTGATTTCTAGCCATAAATTCATGAATTCTATGGAGGATTCTTGTTTAAAAACATGTATTTATCTCATAAAAGGTACCTACAATCGGTTCCTCTTGAATCCCTCTTCAATTTCCTTTAAAAACCTTCAAAAACGAGTAGCCATGGGTGAAAATAGGCCCAACTTCGCGAACAAGCTGGTTTAAAAACAACTTACCTGCTATAAATTTTTCTTCTATGCGATCGCAACCTTATGCACGCGATCGCAATGAGAAATTTCCCAAGCTCCCATAAATGAGAAGTGCGAACGCGGAGAGGCACCCTGCAAACACGAAGAGTAATAAAATCCTTATACGCGATCGCGCAACAATGAATGCGATCGCGAAGCTTCACCTTCAGACCTTATGCGATCGCAATTAACCACACGCGAATGCACTGAACAAATTTCATGCCACCAAAATTTCTCCTATGCAATCATGGCCTTACCCCCGCGATCGCGAAGACCAAAATTGCTGTAGCAGAAGGGCTGAAAACCTGCATCTTTCAAGGGCTAAAATTGGTCCGATTGGCCACCCGAAACTCACCCGAGGCCCTCGGGACCTCAACCAAAAGCACCAACCTACTCCAAAATACGATACAAACTTGTTCCAATCATAAAAACATATCCTTAAACACAAAAATCATCAAATTAAGGCGGATTCAAGCCTAAGTTCCAACTAAAACTTCCGAAACCAACATCCAATCAAAAACCCGACCAAACGATGTCCGAATGACCTGAAAATTTGCATACACATCCAAAATCACATAACCAAGAACCTGCAACTATCAGAATTCCATTCCGACTCTCGGATTAAAATCTCACCTATCGACCGGAATTCGCCAAAATTCCAAATTCGCCAATTCAAGCCTATTTCTACGCTGGACCTCCAAATTCAATTCCGATCACTCTCCTAAGTCACAAATAATCCCTCGAAGCTAACCAAACCATCAAAATTCAATCCCGAGCCCTCAAACTCACAAGTCAACATCCAATTTATTTTTCTAATCTATTCCTTCTTCAAAGAGACTATTTGTCCCATTTTCTACCAAACTCGATCCGAATTGACTCAAATTTACCAAATATATATATATATATATATATATATATATATATATATATATATATATATATATATATATAGAATCGCGAAAAAGCATATAATGGTGAAAACGGGGTGGTAACTCACGTGACGACGGGTCGGGTCATCACAATGATTTCAGGAAGTGCAATGTAGTTTATGGTTTAGATGAACTGTGAATTTCAGCTATATTGTGTTGTTGGACCTACATGAGATAGAGTGACGTGGGATCACCCCGGGTATATGCTTGGTAAAATTATTCAGCTACTGGCTAGCTTCTAGAACAACTCTGGGTACGCTCGAGGACGAGTGTTTGTTTAAGTTGGGGAGGATGTGATGACCCGACCTATCGTCTCATGTGTTAGCATGTTGTTTTCCCCGTTTTATACTTCTTCATGTTTCGTTATCAGTGTTTGATGTGTTAGAGTTGATTTGGATTGATTTTGGTAGAAAATGAGTTACTTAGTTTCTTTAAGGAAGGCTTGTTTTGGATAAGTCAACTGGAATTTGACTTGTGAGTTAGGGGGCTCAGATGTGACTTAGAAGTGCGATCGGAATTGAATTTGGAGGTCCGATGTAGAATTAGGCTTGAATTGGCGAAGTTTGAATTTTGGAGAATTCTGGTTGATATGTGAGATTTTGATCCGAGGGTTGGAATGGAATTTTGAGAGTTATTGTAGCTTCGTAAGGTGATTATGGATATGTGTGCAAAATTTCAGGTCATTCGGATGTCGTTTGGTTGGGTTTTTGATCGAAAGTGCATTTCGGAAGTTTTTAAAGAACTTAGGCTTGAATCTGATGAGAATTGATGATTTATGTATTGTTAGATGTGTTTTGATGATCGGAACAAGTTTGAATAACGGTTTAGGATGTATCGGTGCATTTGGTTGAGGTCCCGGGGGCTGACGGACCCTTTTTAGACTTTAAAGGTAGCAGATTTTCAGTTATTGGTGTTGCAGAGATTTGGGCTTCACGTTCGCGTGGGTGATGTCGCGAACTCGTAGAGGAAATGTGAGGTCTTGGTAATTTGTCCTTCGCGTTCACATGGGTAAGCTCGCATTCGCGAAGGGTTGGGTTCTGGGTGCTTCGCGTTCGCGAGGTGTTGTGTTGCGTTCGCGTAGAGAGGTTAGATTGAAGCATCACGTTCGCGAGGCTAGTAGCATGTTCGCGTAGGGTCAATATTGGGAAATTAAATGTCGTGCTTCGCGTTCACGAGGCATTAGAAGAGAACGCGATGAAGGATTTTCCAGGCCTGGGCGTCAGAAGGGCTTTTAATTGGCATTTAATTCACGAGTTGGGGTTATTTTCCTCCATTGTTGAGTACTTTGAGAGCTCTTTAGAAAAAATTGAAAAGGGATTCGAGGAGGATTGCATGGAGGTAAGTTCCTTGGCCTAATTATTCAAGTCTATTTTATAATTAATATGCAAATTGGTTGAAATTCACCAAAAAATGGGTAAAGCTAGAGCTTGAGTTTTTATATTTTAAATTTGGATTGATATGTCATTTAAGCTCGAATTTGGGAGTTCTTGGTATGTACAGAATCGTGGTGAGATGAGGAATCTGGTAATGCAAGTTTCATAATTTTTCGAGAAGCGGGCCCGGGGCTTGGGTTTTGCTAGTTTCGTGGTTCTTGCTATAATTCGATTATTTTCGATTGGGTATTGTTCCATTTGCATATTGTGATGTATTTGCTCTATTTTTGGCTAGATCCGATGCGCGTGAAGGCCTATTTGAGGGGCAAAGGCATCACGGGCTTGAGATTTTGTCGGTTCAAGGTAAGTAATACTTGGGAATGATATCCTGAGGGTTTGAAAACCCGGATTTGCACATCACAGTGCTGTATTGAGGTGACTTGCACACCAGGTATGAGCGTGGGGTAGAGCACCATTGGGGATTGTGACTTGGTCCGTCCCGGTTGTAGATTTTACCGAGTATTTGTATGAAACTTGCTTGATGCTATCTTTAATTTGGCTGACTGCCATGTTTTGGGCTTAGTGCCGGTTATTTGAACCATGTAGGGGTTGATATCACTATTTTCATGAATACATAGCATATTAAATGATTTCAGTCCTGAGTTAAACATTGTTTTTAAAAAAGCGCAGTCATATTGCTAAAGTTTAAAGGCTCAAATTGAATTTTTCTGACATCTTGATTTAAAAGCTATTACTTGACATTGCCCGAGTAGCTCATTTGCATGTTCTGGATTAAAGATGGATCGGGTTGCACACCGCAGCGGTGTGATATTGATATTGTGCTTGGGCTGTAGGAGCCCCTCCGGAGTTTGAACCCCCACAGTGAGTGCAGGTACCCAAATGGATCGGGTTGCGCACTGCAACGGTAATATGTATTACATTGCATTAATGAATTCACTCCTATTCGTACTATGTGGAATGACATTTAGCATCATATATCATTGGCATACATGCTATTACTTGCCTTGTTGACCAGATACCCTGGTGTTATATGTTAAGGAGTGTTGGGCCTACGAGGCTGACTTATGTGCCGACTTACACCGTTTAATATAGCATTCATATGCTTGACTGTTGAAAAAAGAATATTTGTGAAAGAGATTTTTAGCAGAGCTAGAGATTTTCTAAAGGATTTTCACAGTGGTACGATATTTCTTAAAAAAAGTTATATTGTCTTTTATAGCATTACGGAGTGCTCATACGTATTTTCTTATCGCTCAGATATTATTCTCTCTTATTACCACTGAAGGTTGGAAGTACTCACTTTACTCCCCGCACCTCACGTGCAGTTACAAGTATTGTTCACCCGGTAGCGAATGATTAGCAGATTGAAGATAATACTAATGTGGCTGAGCAAGGTGTCCACCAGCGTTCACGGCACCAGACTTCTTCTTTTGGATTTCAGATTTCATTTTATACTTGTATATGACCCTGTAGTTGTGTTCCTACTCCTTTGATGCTCGTGAGTTGTGACACCCTAGTCGGGTTGAGTTCAGTTGTAAATATCAGTTGCTATATTATTTTAATTATTTATGTTTAAATACCGTTAAAAAATAGATTGGGTTAGTTGGCTGGCCTTGTCTTCACGAGAGGCACCATCACGACTGGGTATGGAAATTGGATCGTGACAGTAGCTCACCAAATAAAACGAAAAATTCACTGTCAACTGGTCTACCCTTTGCCAACCTAAACCCAATGGTGGCTTACGTATCCATAATTCCCAAAATATAAAATATGTACTCTAGCTAGCCTAAGTTGGAGACTTTTTACTAATGCCACAATCCCTTAGGCCAAGCTTATCATCTCTAACTATTATACTAGTTGCATAATAAATAGGTCTTCCTTAATTTGAAAAAGCATTTGCAAAGGATGAGAAAGTTTCTCTAAGGATATCATTTGGACCTCCCACCTTAACTCTAATCTTAATATATGAGAAACTAATTGGATCCCCAAATTTGTAACCTAAGAAAAAATATGATAGGCCTAACCTCCACTAGGGATAAATTAATAAAAAAGAAATATCTTTGATGGTTGCATTTGGAATTAAGACACCCTATCCTTTTCTCTTCCTCTGGATCTATTAGCAAATATCTCTTTAAAAAAAACTCACCTAAAGGCCCCCCTAATAATTTACCTATTTGGCCCCTCACCAATAAGGTGGTGTTCACTACTAGGTCATGTTATACGCTTCTAGAAATACCTAACAACATCGATTTAGAATTTGATTAGATTTGGAATCTAGACTGCCCCAATAAAATAAAATATTTTCTATGGCAATACTTACATGATCGAATCCCTTCCAAGAAATACCTTTCACAGATTGGACTAAAGATTAACTCTTTTTATCCCATATATAAAAGTCCTAAAGAAGAATTCATAAAGCATACTTTCCTAGAATGCAAAACCATCAACCAATTTTGGGCTTGCCTTCATTGGCAACACCACAATAGCCAAAATGGTAAAATTGTCTTATACAAGTAAGAGACCTTAACTATCCACTAAATAACATTTTTTAAACTAGAAATCTTATTTTTTTTCTTTATCATTTGGCACATTCAGATTAATAAAAATAACAATAACCATAATAACACTACCAACCCGATTAATGGTTCTCTTATCATACAGAGGGCTGTGGTATTCAAACTACTCACACAAAAAATAATTCTATACACCTCCCAAATTACTCATTAAAATCAATTGGCATTGACCTCTAAAGGATTGGTTTAAACTAAAAGTTGATGCCAGTTTCAATAACTATAACCAACATTGTGGCTTAGGTGATGTTTTCAGAAATTCCAATGGTAATTGGGTCGTTGGTTTTACAAAATCAACTCGTGCAAATAGCTCACTAGCAGCAGAATTGAAAGTCCTAAGAGAGGGTCTTTAAATAGCAAATGAGTGGAAACTTTTCCCACTTGAAATAGAGACAGACTGCTCAGAGATAATCCAGGCAATAGATGAAGGTAACATTTATTTAACAAGGTTGTTAATGATTGCAGATGATTAATGCACCAACAGAAAGTTATCCTCCAGCATACCTTCCGGTAGGGAGAAATGTCTGGATATGGATAATCAAGTTTTTGGAGTAGCTGGAAGAAGAAATGCCCATAAGATCAGCAAAAAAGTTTTTGTTGGACCTCCAAGTGATATAATACATTGTGGATAGTGAAAGACTTGAAATTACTACTCATAAAAAACTTCTATCTTTTCATGCTTGCAAACTGATAGCAACCTTAGGTAACCAATGTGTGCTTCACGACACATCTTATGATAAACCAATACTAGGTAATCCTTAGTTATTAGTATATATATTTTCTGTTTGTTAAAAAAAAATTAAGTACTAACATTAGATTGTGATATATTACTTATTACTATTATATATAAGGGACAATATAAAAGTATTGTAGTCCTTAGTTACATTGTAACTATCTGTTAGTGTACCAACCAAAAGGGTTTGCTCTTTTAAATATGCCCTTGTATTTGCTATTTATTACTTCATATATCAAAGTATATTTCCAATAAATTAAGGTACTTTCAAATCTTTTTTAATAATACATAGCTCCTTAATCTAGCTTTTTGCAGATTGTACAAGTATTGTAGTCCTTAGTTACGTTGTAACTATCTTGTTAGTATACCAACCAAATGGTTTGCTCTTTTAAATATGCCTTGGTATTTACTATTTATTACTTCATATACCAAAGTATGTTTCCAACAAATTAAGATACTTTCAAATCATTTTTGGTAATATATAGCTCCTTAACCTAACTTTTTGCAGAATGTAAAAGTATTATAGTCCTTAGTTACATTGTAACTATCTTGTTAGTGTACCAACCAAAAGGGTTTGCACTTTTAAATATGCCCTTATATTTGCTATTTATTAATCCATATACAAAAGTATGCTTCAAATAAATTAAGATACTTTCAAATTCTTTTTGGTAATACATAGCTCCTTAACCTAACTTTTTGCAGAAAAAGTATGTACCATAAGTTTTTTGCCCCTACTTTATTTTTTTTACTTAGGTTCCTATATTTAATTTGGTAAATATATTAAACTTTGAGCCCTTTAATAATACTTGAAAAGTTGTGAAGGTTGATGAATAATTATGCGTAAAGATAAATTTAAAATGCTGATAATAATAAGTAATAACCTTGAATAACTCGTTTGATATTGGGAGAGTACTCTATCGACCAAATTTTCTTAGTAATTCTAAAATTATAATTAAATATCCCTTCAATATTATTTTAATGGAAAATATTTTTAAAAAATAAATTAGTACAATAGAATTGTATATGCTTCAAGCAATTTAAATCCTTCAAGGATTGTCATATAAGCCATATAATAGACTTTAGATGCATATCAAGTTTTTATGTCATGCTAGACATATAAGATATTGAAAACTGATTGCACATATAATTGACTTTATACTTACAAGTATTTGAACTACATGTTCAAATTGCATGTCTTTCATATGAAACCAATTCTACTTGAATTGTTTCTCTGGACTTAAGATCCTTATATATATTTAGGGCTACAATCAATATTGTCGGCAAATATTTTAATCGGTTCCAACCTCCTTGTTTCCTTATGGACATAACATAGAGATATCTTCATTCATATATTCAGGTATCTGAATCTCTCATGAGATTTTATGAAGTGTTATGTCATGTGATCTTCTATATCACTTGCCTCCTTTATTATGATCATTTTGATCATTTGCTCATCTTCTTTATCAAGAAATTTATTTGAAACCGATCTGTCTATACGTTTTAAGCGTACCATAGACTTTGTCCTTCTAGGACTTATTATAATATGAGCACTTGCAGTGAGAATATAGTTACTTTCCTTGGGTCAGCAAATGTGTCTCGTATGCTTTACAATATATTGCAAATGAATTATCATTTTATGAACTTCAGGTTCATATTATCTTATTGAGGATCTAGATGTAGAAATGATAATTCATTCCTCGTAACTTTTTCTCAATTATTTTTCATTTCTTCCCCTCATGTTAGAAAAACTAACTTTTTTCTCAACTTTAAGAACATATCTTTGTGCGTTATTGTCACGACCCAAACCCCAGTCATGATGGCGCCCAACACATTACTAGGCAAGCCCGACCATATTATCCATATTACCAGCCAATTATTAATTAATACTGATCAATTAAGGTTAATAGTTTGTTTTCATAACAGAAACAACAAGTGCGGAAACAAAATACACAATATACTGCCCAACGAATTCGGTGTCACAAATTTGAGCCTCTAACAGATGGAAAATATCCTATACAATCCAAGTCTAGGCAGAATAGTAAAAGACATAAATGATAGGAAGGAGAGAGAGAGATCGAGTCCTGCGGACGCCGGCAGCTACCTCAAAGGCTCCTCGGAATAACAAAAATGTAGCAGCTGCGGGTAGCTCAACTGCCCTCCTGAACACCTGTATCTGCACATAAAGTGAGGGGGAGTGGGGTGAGTATTTTTTAACTTAGTGAGTGACAATAATAAGTAATAACTGAAAGTAAGAACACCTGTACTATCACTAAATAGTTCTAAGGGTAACCGTACAAGTAAGTTATCTCTACAGTGATAAGTCCAATTCCAGTCCACTACTGTCTCTCAATGGTCCCACACTGACCTAGTCCTACTGCGGCGTACAGCCCGATCCTCACTCATACTGCTACGGCGTGCAGCCCGATCCAATATATATATATATATATACGAACGAATCTTTAAGTGTGGGAAGATGTAACGACCCGACCGGTCATTTTAGAAAATTTCGCCCCAATCCCTAATTTAACTGTTCCTCTAAGTTCATTTCTGCTATTGTGGGTTGGCGGGAGAGTCGGTTCTAAAAATTTGAGCATTTTGGGACACTTAGTCCCTAAATAAGAGCTTTGAAGCTAGAAAATGGCCCGTAGCCGGAACAGTGTTAAGACGATCTCGGAACGGAAATCCGATGGTTCCATTAGCTCCGTCAGGTGATTTTGGGGTTGGGAGCGCGTTCGGAATATATTTTGGAGGTCCGTAGCTCAATTAGGCTTGAAGTGCCGAAGGTTGAAATTTTGGCGAATCCGAACGATAGGTAAGATATTGATCCGGGGGTCGGAATGGAATTCCGACAATTTCTGTAGCTTCGTTATGTGATTTTAGATATGTCCGCAAATTTTTAGGTCATTTGGACGTCGTTTGGTCGGGTTTTTGATCGAATATGCAATTCGGAAAGTTTTAAGAAATTTAGGCTTGAATTCGATGTGAATTATGGGTTTTGATGTTGTTAGACGTGTTTTGATGATTAGAATAAGTTCGTATCATGTTTTGGAATAGGTTGGTGGTTTTCGTTGGGATCCCGGGGCCTCGGGATGAATCCGGGGGTCAAATCGGGCTATTTCTTGCATTTTGGAAATGCTGTTAACTGCTGGTGTGTGTTGCAGACGAATGCTCTATGCGATCGCAATGGGCTAATGCGATCGCATAGAAGGTTTTGGAGAGGCCAAGAATTTGTTCTATGCGATCGCGGGAATGGATATGCGATCGCATAGTTCTGGAAAGTTGTTCTATGCGATCGCGTACTGTCCTATGCGATCGCATAGTGTATAGAGAAGAGGGGTCCCGGGTCCAGCTTTTGTTCTATGCGATCGCGGAGCAGGGCATGCGATCGCATAGTTATTTTTCGGTATGCATTGCGATCGCATTTAGGACTATGCGATCGCATAGAGTAGTTTGGCGAGGGTCAAAATTTGTGCTATGCGATCGCAACAGGTATCATGCGATCGCATAGAGTAAAAATGTCTGGCAGTGACTTAAGTCCAGAAACATTTCAGCCGCGACCCTCATTCGCAAAAACGCCATTTTTTAGCTCCAAGAGAGGATTTTGAAAGGGAAACGTTGGGAAATCATCGGGAAATCATCGGGGGTAAGTTTCTTGACCTTAATTCGTTGGTTTATCATGAAATCCGTGATTATTTCACTGAAATTGGAAGATTAAAGGTGGGTTTGAGCCCTAGGCCTAAATGTTAGAAAATCTCCGATTTGAGTGGGCAAATGGAGTCCGATTTTGGTAAATTTTATATGCCTAGACTCGTATTGAGATAAGGAACCCGAAAATATAATTTTCGTGATTTTTCGATAAGCGTACCGAAAGTCGGGTTTTGGCAACTTGTGGGTTTTGGTGCATTTTGAGTTATTTTGATTGGGTAATACCCAATTGGCCTATTTTGATGTGATTCTATTGATTTTTATCAGATACTACACTTGTGGAGGGCGACATTCGCGGCAAGAAGGTTATTTCTTAGCGGTTTTGTACCGGAATTGAGGTAAGTGGCTTGTCTAATCTCGTGTGGGGGAATTTTCACCCCTAGGATATTATGTGATAGTTTAAATGCCTTGTACGCGAGGTGACGGGCGTGTACATGCGCTGGTTGTTGAACACGTACTTTATTTAAAATGTTCGACGAGCAATATTTCTGTCTTTGGCTGTTAAATTTGATATTTTTACCCGGTAGTGGATAGAAGAGCATGATTAGGTAGCACTTAACTGTTTAGTTGTCTAATTGCCTTATTTGAACTCCTTGAAAATTATTGGCACTATTTTTTTTCGGTGAAGTTATAGTTAAGCATAATTATTCTCTTTGTGGATTTCCTTTATTGGCTGTGCTTGTGGACTGCGGGTTCAATTCCCGGAGACCCAGGGCTGTGGGTTCGATTCCTGAGATCCTGAGTTATTGGTAGGGACTACGGGTTCGATTCCCGAGATCCTGAGTTATTGGTAGGGACTACGGGTTCGATTCCCGAGATCCTGAGTTATTGGTAGGGACTGCGGGTTCGATTCCCGAGATCCTGAGTTATTGGTAGGGACTGCGGGTTCGATTCCCGGAGATCCTGAGTTATTGATTATTTATTGAGATATGGGTTGCGGGTTCGATTCCCGGAGACCCAGAGGTACTGTCAATGGGACTGTGGGTTCGATTCCCACAGGTCCTGGACTTGTTGATTGAGTTTTTATTTAGTTATTTACTTGCTGCTAGCTTACATTGTAGACGGTTGCAGAAATCACTTTACTGTCGTCATTCAGATTCATAATTATTTAAACTGCTTATTGTTGTTATCATCATTATATTATTGTTCTCTCAGTAGGGCCCTGACCTTCCTCGTCACTACTCCATCGAGGTTAGGCTTGGCACTTACTGAGTACCGCCGTGGTGTACTCATGCTACTCTTCTGCACACTTTTGTTGTGCAGATCCAGGTACATCAGGACAGGCCCGTACTAGGTGATATCAGCAGCACACTTGGAGACCTCGAGGTATGATCTGCTACGTCCGCGGATCCGGAGGCCCTCCTTCTATTCTGATAGTTCTAGTAGATGTTTTCCTTCATTTCGTTGTTTTAGATACTCTTTACACATAGAGCCACAATTGTATTTCTTTTAGTCTGTGTTACCCGTGGGATTCCGGGTCTTGGTGGTATTTTTATGCAGTGTGTTGACGAGTGTATGTGCCAAGCGGCACGGATTACATTCCTATTTATATCATTTTCCGCTATTTCTTGTTTAAAGTTCATAAACTTGTACATTCCGCAAAGTGTTAGGCTTACCTAGTCGTGGGAACTGGGTGCCGTCACGACATGTTCACGATTGGTGAACTAGGGTCGTGACATTATCAAATCATAACTTTTATTTATATACAATTACATAACCATACTATTTATTAGATTCTCGCTGATCGATACGGAGACGTCTGTATTTATCTACGAGGGGCTATGTAACTGTTTAGGAAACTCTTCAATTCTTTGAATTCCTTATCGTGCGTCATTTATTCAGTTGAAGCCTATGTCATATGTTCTTTTGCATCCACTCGTGTATTGAAATTGCGCACTCGGTATCAAGTATGCGCCAACGGTTCGTGACGCTGCAGAGAGATCTCAAGGAAGTCAAGAATTTACTCAACCATTGTTACCGCGTGTCATCCATATCGATAATGCAATAGAATTGAGAGATCTTCAACCGTGCACATGGGGGTGCACTAGGTTCTGACATTCAGTTGATAAGTATGGTCTTGAGAAGGTTTACTTAACTGCCTAATCGTCACAGTAAAGGTAGAATCACGAGGTGGATGTAGATCTAAAGATAGTTAGTGGTAATAAAGACTATATGGTTCATATGAGATATCTAATTAGCGAAGAATTCAGCCAGCAGAGATACTGGGGGAAATGAGTTTAACCGTCTTAAGAAGGACATGTACCAAACCAATGTCTTGGGTTGTCTTATGATGAAGACGTACATATGATAAAGGCTATTATCGTGGATTAGCAAGATGTATCTTTAAGGCTTCGTGCTAACCGAAAGGATTTCACTATCAACGACCAAATTATGGGTCATGTATCATATCAGATTTGGCTCGCACTGTATTTAGGTGCTATTCAAAAAGTTCTTTGAAACTTGTGGAAGAGTAAGAGTTGAGACTCGTATGGTATGACGTTGGGACTTTTGATGTTCCTGTGTCCATAATAATTCTACATTTCATTATCGGCAGGGAAGACTTCGGCGAAGGCTACATGGTGCTTCGTAGGTGTGAGAATCACAGTATGTCTTAAGCTGTCGTGGTAAAGAATGTTCGATACATAGAGCGGGAATATGCTTGGTTGTATTGGGATGAGTTCATACCCTATGGTGTTAGAGTGCTAATATAGCACATGTGGTTATATTCGTTGGATCAAGTGAGTTGCAGTTGAATAATAGTAAAATGACTTGAGAGAATGGTTATAATGTGTTCGAGAGTCGTGTAATAGTGGCTTTGGGCTAAGTGGGAGAGTCCCACCGCTTAAGATTGGATCGCATGGTTAATTACCTGTGTGAATTATGGATACCAGCGTATTGTTGTGTTATTGCAGCCACGGGAAAAGGACCATGTGTGGCAATTTGAGTATATGTATTGTTGAATGCATATTATGTTTAGCCTTACTGGCTCATGTTCAAACTTGAGGGAAAATTCATGATTTATGCCTCGTATAGGTGCAGACTTCGCGGGAAGTGATTCCGCTGGGTGCTTTATCGAGAGGGTATTCATATGTTATAAAGAAATTCAGTAGAGTTGGTTGCGTATCGGGGCAAGTTAGAACCGGATGGTTCTCAATAGCGGTCCTAGTGAATTCAAGAGGTAAAGTGTGGTGCCCTGATAATTCTGAGTCTATAAGTACAGCTGAGGCTCAAGCTTTTGAAGCAACTTATGAAGAAAAGCACAAAACGATCTATGATGTTTTGACTTGTGGTGTAGTATTTGAGAGACATGAAATGGTCGTCGTTTCGGAGAGAGTATGGCCTTATAATTTAAGGTCACTCAGTGGTAAGTGCGGTTGGAATAAGTTAGGTATCGAAGGAAGATATTAACATTTCTAAGGCAATCAAGGATAACCTGGAAGGAAGTAGATTGATCAGCCATAGTTGAGTTGGCGTATCGGTGTCAATGATCGATTCATGCAACGTGATCGAATTATGCATGTGATTTGTGGCGGTGCATTCGAGACTTGTCGGCCGCAGTGATTGATGTAATTCGGAAGTATTCTTCTGTTAAGGGCCTGTTATGTGGGAAACAGATTTCGAAAGGGTTATGGTGGCTTGGACCACTACTTAGAGATTGGCATATTCAACGGTTATGAGAACTCACCGCGTGTTGCTATAGTTCTCCTAATGAGTTAAATGGAAGGTCTTATGTGATGAAGTATTAGCCTATCGTCGCTCTAGAGCTATGATGGAAATTGTGTCTATCGTATAATCGGCACGCGGGGTGCAGCGAGTAGTATGAAATTTGAAGGACTAAGGTCACGCTTGGTCAATGAATGTGATATAAAGAGCTCGGATGAGCGGGAAAGGAGTGTGTCTGTGTTTTGAGTAAGATGGGTATTAGCATCGGTATCATTTGAGGATCGGTGTTCTACGAGAAAGGCTTTGCATCCCGGTTAGGGACTCCCGATCGCTTTTCGGTGTTAGTGCGCCGGTGGGTTGAATGTGCATGTCCGTTTAATTATTCGGAAGATGGTGGGAGCTCGACCCACAAGAAGATTGTATAGGTGTGACTTGTAGTCACTTGATTGGTTAGAAATTTAAACCAAGTATGAGGAGTTTGGTGATATCATCCATTTGAGAACTTATGCCCGGAGGGCACTCTGCTTATTGGGTTATAGACCTGTGAAATACTATTGACTTATCTTGGCACGACCATGATAAACTTAAGGTCGGTGGATAGATTTAAATGTGGAAGTGAGCCTTGCGTCAGGCCGGTTATGTTTCTTCCAGCAATGCGCCCTTTATGAAGGGATAGTCGCGGTCTTATTTCGCGGTTGGTTAATTCATGTAAGATATATTGTGCCGTATGAGTGTGAGACGGCTTGGTAAGTTCCTTATGTGTTGGGTTTCCGCTCAGCGGTGATGTTATAGGAGCATGATGGCTCTTGAGACTCATATCTTATATCGCACCTCAGTTGTGCTTGAGTTGTAGCCTATAGCGCTATATGTTTCATTGTGTCTGATATCATGCACCTTAGTGTGCTTATGATCGATAGTCAATATTTTGATGTGACGAACTATTCAGCTCGACATATGACTCCTTGTGTGAGTTTTATATTGTTGGGATCGGGTGGCACGCCGCCATGGTTATATTGTTGGGATCGGGTGGCACGCCGCCATGGTTATATTGTTGGGATCGGGTGGCACGCCGCCATGGTTATATTGTTGGGATCGGGTGGCACGCCGCCATGGTTATATTGTTGGGATCGGGTGGCACGCCGCAACAATGTGGTGTCTATTTCGGTGTCTATAATTGCTTTTATGTGTTATGTTTCCTATTTTCTGAGGAGGCCCATGTTTATGTGAGAGCTGAATAATTCTCTCTAGTTTTCGCCTTCCTTTGTATCACGTACGTATTAGTGGATTAGTAGCACATTGTGTCATCTTGTGGGACTTTTGATTATGTCCGATGTGGCTTATCGCCTGAGCAGTTCGTACTGGGTGAGATGAGATTATGTGATTTGGGGTCAGTGCAAATTGATTATATGAAGTATACTATAGAGGAAATGACCATCCTCTGGTTTAGGACAGGGTAATGGATCTTGTCAGGAGTATGGACCAATGAATTGTTGATTCAGTAGTTGGTTATGGATATCAACACATCTCTTCCATCGTGTCGGTATTGTAAAAGTTGGAACGAGACCTATGTAGATCATGAGGTGTGATGGGAGCATCTGATTCGTTGAATTTTTGGCTAATTTGATCATAAAATATTATTGTGGTCTTGTGGATTTTGAGTTGCAAGGTAAGAATCCAGCAAGGTTATGCAATCATGTTTGAGGACGGCGTTTGAGGAATATTGAGTGATCTCTTGATGAAAACAAGCCCGACATAGAATTCCGGATGTTGGAATTAGGCTCTAAGACTTAATTGCTTAAACAAGAGGGAATATCTTCAGATATATCAGGCTAATGTGCTCAGCCGAGTCTTAGATTTATTGCCCCTTTTTAGATTTTGAGGCGTGTTGGGGAGGTTGCTTATGAGTTGGCCTTACCTCCCAGCCTAGCCGGAGTTCACCCCGTATTTCATGTCTCCATGCTCCGGAGATACCATGGTGACCCGTCGCATGTGTTGGATTTCACATCTGTTCAGCTAGACAAGGATTTGTTTTGTGTTGAGGAACCAGTAGCCATTCTAGACAGGCAAGTCCGAAAGCTAAGGTCAAAGAACATCGCTTCGGTAAAGGTTCAGTGGCGGAGCCAGCCGGTCGAGGAGGCGACTTGGGAGACCGAGCAGGATATGCGCAGCCAGTACCCTCATCTTTTCACTACTCCGGGTATGTTTTCTATGCTCGTTCGAGGACGAACGAATCTTTAAGTGTGGGAAGATGTAACGACCCGACCGGTCGTTTTATAAAATTACACCCCAATCCCTAATTTAACTGTTCCCCTAAGTTCATTTCTGCTATTGTGGGTTGCCGGGAGAGTTGGTTCTAAAAATTTGAGCATTTTGGGACACTTAGTCCCTAAATAAGAGCTTTGAAGCTAGAAAATGGCCCGTAGCCGAAACAGTGTTAAGACGATCTCGGAACGGAAATCCGATGGTTCCATTAGCTCCGTTAGGTGATTTCGGGGTTGGGAGCGCGTTCGGAATGTATTTTGGAGGTCCGTAGCTCAATTAGGCTTGAAATGCCGAAGTTTGAAATTTTGGTAAATCCGAACGATAGGTGAGATTTTGATTCGGGTCGGAATGGAATTCCGACAATTTCTGTAGCTTCGTTATGTGATTTTGGATATGTCTGCAAATTTTCAGGTCATTCGGACGTCGTTTGGTCGGGTTTTTGATCGAATATGCAATTCGGAAAGTTTTAAGAAATTTAGGCTTGAATTCGATGTGAATTATGGGTTTTGATGTTGTTAGACGTGTTTTGATGATTAGAATAAGTTCGTATCATGTTTTGGAATAGGTTGGTGGTTTTCGTTGGGATCCCGGGGCCTCGGGATGAATCCGGGGGTCAAATCGGGCTACTCCTTGCATTTTGGAAATGCTGTTAACTGCTGGTGTGTGCTGCAGACGAATGCTCTATGCGATCGCAATGGGCTAATGCGATCGCATAGAAGGTTTTGGAGAGGCCAAGAATTTGTTCTATGCGATCGCGGGAATGGATATGCGATCGCATAGTTCTGGAAAGTTGTTCTATGCGATCGCGTACAGTCCTATGCGATCGCATAGTGTATAGAGAAGAGGGGTCCCATGTCCAGCTTTTGTTCTATGCGATCGCGGAGCAGGGCATGCGATCGCATAGTTATAATTCTGTAAGCATTGCGATCGCAGTGAGGTCTATGCGATCGCATAGAGTAGTCTGGCGAAGGTCAAAATTTGTGCTATGCGATCGCAACAGGTATCATGCGATCGCATAGAGTAAAAATGTCTGGCAGTGACTTAAGTCCAAAAACATTTCAGCCGCGACCCTCATTCGCAAAAACGCCATTTTTGAGCTCCAAGAGAGGATTTTGAAAGGGAAACGTTGGGAAATCATCGGGAAATCATCGGGGGTAAGTTTCTTGACCTTAATTCGTTGGTTTATCATGAAATCCGTGATTATTTCACCGAAATTGGAAGATTAAAGGTGGGTTTGAGCCCTAGGCCTAAATGTTAGAAAATCTCTGATTTGAGTGGGCAAATGGAGTCCGATTTTGGTAAATTTTATATGCCTAGACTCGTATTGAGATAAGGAACCCGAAAATATAATTTTCGTGATTTTTCGATAAGCGTACCGAAAGTCGGGTTTTGGCAACTTGTGGGTTTTGGTGCATTTTGAGTTATTTTGATTGGGTAATACCCAATTGGCCTATTTTGATGTGATTCTATTGATTTTTATCAGATACTACACTTGTGGAGGGCGACATTCGTGGCAAGAGGGTTATTACTTAGCGGTTTTGTACCGGAATTGAGGTAAGTGGCTTGTCTAACCTCGTGTGGGGAATTTTCACCCCTAGGATATTATGTGATAGTTTAAATGCCTTGTACGCGAGGTGACGGGCGTGTACATGCGCTGGTTGTTGAACACGTACTTTATTTAAAATGTTCGACGGGCAATATTTCTGTCTTTGGCTGTTAAATTTGATATTTTTACCCGGTAGTGGATAGAAGAGCATGATTAGGTAGCACTTAACTGTTTAGTTGTCTAATTGCCTTATTTGAACTCCTTGAAAATTATTGGCACTATTTTTTTTCGGTGAAGTTATAGTTAAGCATAATTATTCTCTTTGTGGATTTCCTTTATTGGTTGTGCTTGTGGACTGCGGGTTCGATTCCCGGAGACCCAGGGCTGTGGGTTCGATTCCCAGAGACCCGGCGTGATATTGGTAGGGACTACGGGTTCGATTCCCGAGATCCTGAGTTATTGGTAGGGACTACGGGTTCGATTCCCGAGATCCCGAGTTATTGGTAGGGACTACGGGTTCGATTCCCGAGATCCCGAGTTATTGGTAGGGACTACGGGTTCGATTCCCGAGATCCTAAGTTATTGGTAGGGACTGCGGGTTCGATTCCCGGAGATCCTGATATTTATTGAGACATGGGCTGCGGGTTCGATTCCCGGAGACCCAGGGATACTGTTATCGGGACTGCGGGTTCAATTCCAGTAGCTCTTGGATTGTTGGTTATGGAAAGGGACTGTGGGTTCAATTCCCACAGGTCCTGGACTTACTGATTGAGTTTTATTGAGTTATTTACTTGCTGCTAGCTTAAATTGTAGACGGTTGCAGAAATCACTTTACTGTCGTCATTTCAGATTCACTATTATTTAAACTGTTTGTCATTGTTATCATCATTATATTATTGTTCTCTCAGTAGGGCCCTGACCTTCCTCGTCACTACTCCATCGAGGTTAGGCTTGGCACTTACCGAGTACCGCCGTGGTGTACTCATGCTACTCTTCTGCACACTTTTGTTGTGCAGATCCAGGTACATTAGGACAGGCTCATACTAGGTGATTCAGCAGCACTTTGGGAGACCTCGAGGTATGATTCGCTACGTCCGCGGATCCGGAGGCCCTCCTTCTATTCTGATGGTATTAGTAGATGTTTTCCTTCATTTCATTGTTAGATACTCTTTACACATAGAGCCACAGTTGTATTTCTTTTAGTCTGTGTTACCCGTGGGATTCCGGGTCTTGGTGGTATTTTTATGCAGTGTGTTGACGAGTGTATGTGCCAAGCGGCACGGATTACATTCCTATTTATATCATTTTCCGCTATTTCTTGTTTAAAGTTCATAAACTTGTACATTCCGCAAAGTGTTAGGCTTACCTAGTCGTGGGAACTGGGTGCCGTCACGACATGTTCACGATTGGTGAACTAGGGTCGTGACATTATCAAATCATAACTTTTATTTATATACAATTACATAACCATACTATGTGCAGCCCGATCCAATATATATAGCGCTGCGGCGTGCAACCCGATCCAATATATATATAATGCTGCGGCGTGCAGCCCGATCCAATATATATAGTGCGCTCACTAGGGGTGTGTGAAGACTCCGGAGGGGCTCCTTCATCCCAAATGCTATGATACTGCGGCGTGTAGTCCGATCCACATATATATTACTGCGGCGTGTTGTCCGATCCAATATATATAGCGTTGCGGCGTGCAGCCCGATCCAATATATAGATATAATGCTGCAGCGCACAGCCCGATCCAATATATATGTATATATATATAATGCTACAACGTGCAACCCGATCCTGTATATATATCGATACCTCACAGCGGGTTCTCGACCCTATCTCAGTCAATATAGACTTGGCCTCTCGGGCCCACTAAGCTAGAACAGGGTATTCAACCCCAGGTAGTCTCACTCACAGTACACATCTAGTACTGGCTCATGATATGCTATACAACTACGAATATGGCTGAGTGTGTGTGTCCAACATGATATAAGGATCACTTAGCTCTACAGGCTTCCCTAATACTCTACAAATCGGTACAAGGCCCCAAACACGGCTACTAGCCCAAATACGTAGATATAAGCTCAATCTCAGTCATTATACACAGTAAACTATCAGTCGGGAAGGACCAAGTCCAAATCCCCAGTCAAAATACCACCACGCTCGTCACATGACGAATTTTCATCTCAGCATACCACTGTATAGTGCAAGTACGGTATTTCAAACCCTCAATACATCATTTATTACCACCACTCACCTCGAATTGGCAAAAGTCCTAGCTCGCCTTGCGCTTGCCTCGCAAATCAACCTCCTCGGATGTCAAATCTGATCAAAATCAACAAGAATACATCAAAATAGGCTAAATGGACATAACCCAATCGAAATAACTCGAATTACACCAAAACTTACGAAGTTGCCAAAATCTGACTCTCGGTACGCTTCTCAAAAAAATACAAAAGTTACATTTTCAGAATCCTCATCTTAACATGAGTCCTTTGTCCATTCAAATCGATGAATTTCAATAACCCAGGCTTAGAGCAAAAACCTCCATTAATACACCCTCATACCTCCATTTTCAAGTGTTAAATTCATAATTTGTCAATGCAAAATCATAAATTTAGTCCATAGTTGTTTACCTGAAGAATCCTCTTGATTTTCTCCTCAAAATCGCCCAAGCCGTCTCTTAGAACCAAGCCCTAAATGTGTTATAAAATATGAAATTTCGACCATTCTGTTTCTTTAACATAGATGCGATTTCCAATTCTGCGGTCTTGGACTCACACCTGCAAGTCCGCTTCTGCGACCCTCACTTAACCGTCCATTTTCACTTCTGCAGTCCAGGTCCCGCACCTGCGAGACCGCTTAAGCGAACAATTCTTCGCTTCTGCAAAGATCCACCAGCTGCCTTACTTCCGCTTCTGCGGCAGGGGCTCGCTTCTGCAAGCCCGCTCCTGTGAGTTCCTAGCCGCTTCTGCAGAATTGCCTGCCCTGGTCCAAACTCGCTTCTGCGAGACCAAATTCGCCCCTGCGGATCTGCTTCTGCGGTTCCCCATCCGCATAAGCGGAATCACTGCTGCAATTTATGACAGCAGTCCAAAAATGCCAAACTTCTCCCGTAGACCCTCCGACATTCCGAGGCCCCCGGGACCTCAACCAAAAATACAAAACCACTTTAAATCATCACACGAACTTGTTCCAACCATAAAAACATACCCTCAAACACACGAATCATCAAATTAAGGCCGGTTCAAGCCTAAGATTCAACCAAAACTTCCGAAACCTACATTCTATCAAAAACCCGGCCGAACGATGTCCGAATGACCTGAAAATTCGCAGACATATCCAAAATCACCTAACGAAGCTACTACAACTGTCGAAATTCCATTCCGACTCCCGGATAAGAATATCACCTATGGATCGAATTCCGCCAAAATTCCAACTTAGCCAATTCAAGCCTATTTCTACACCGGACCTCCAAATTTAACTCCAATCACTCTCCTAAGCCACAAATGACCTCTCAGAGCTAACCGACTCATCAGAATTCGATTTCGAGCTCTCTAACTCACAAGTCAACATCCGGTTGACGTTTTCCCAACTATTCCTTCTTCGAAGAGACTATTTGTCTCATTTCCAACCAAACTCGATCCGAATTGACACAAACCCACCAAACACACATATTGAAACATGATCAAGCATATAACGGGGAAAATGGGGTGGTAACTCACATGATAACGGGCCAGGTCATCACAGTTATGGCGTTAATCAAAATATACATCGCACATTAATAATGATAAGATGGAATTATTTGGTTCCTGACCCTGAACCACTTGTGAGGGGAGAAAATAATATACTTTTGTATATAATGTATATCAAACTAATATATAACTTTGTTCTCATAAGCAATAATTTAGCTATTAAGTAGTGGCACTCAATAAATTATTTTGCTAAACTAACTGTGATGTAAACCAACTTATCAAGATGAATTTCTTGAATACGAAATCTGGAAATTATGCTCGAAATTAAATTAATGAGCAAGTTACGTCGTGCACACCGGCCAGGTTACGGGTTAATAATAATTGCGCTTGTAACCATCTCATAGATGCATCTTATGTGGTCTACATGGCAGGTGAATGAGCCCATATTCACCTTTGATATTTCCAGCATTCATGGGATTCAATCCCAATTTTAATTGGTCTATTAATTAATAATGTCATTATTATGGCATGAATGATCATATGTCACGTACCTATTGTACGCCAGAATATTCTGGCAATGTGATTATTAAAGGACAACATTAATGCAAGAAACACATTTTGCATATTATTTGACCATGACCATAATGGTATAACTTTCTCTTTAAAAGAGATATTCACCATATGAGTGTTGATGAATATGTGGTACTACAAAATTAATTAAGAACTCTGTAAGAGCCAATTATACTATTTTGGAGAAACACAATTAAATACCAATAATGTATTGTGTTGTAGTACGTCTCCAAGAAACTTATTCAGTTTCCAAAGTATACGCGAAAGATGTTGATTATATTGAGACTATAAATAAAGGAAAGATTTAATATCTTCTATTATTACAACTTGTAATATGGTAATATGTATGTGCAAAGCTACCCGCTTTATTCTCCAATTTGTACTACATAAACAAAAGAATACCACAATGAAGTGGATATTTATTGATATAAAAATCCATATCATAATAAATTTGGAGTTTATTCATTATTGCACAAATCATGGTACAAACCTGAATTGATAACTTATCTAGTTGGCATAATTAGTTTAGCCATATCAATTTAAGTATAATGTGCAAAAATAATAGAGAATTCACATGGGTAAAAATTAAAGAACTAGAAAGTTATTTACGAATTCTCTTATATTGCTTGCTCTCATTAATTAATAGATCAATTAAAATTGGGATTGTCTCCTATGAATGCTGGAAATATCAAAGGTGAATATGGACTCATTCACCTGCCATGTAGATCACATAAGATGCGTCTATGAGATGGTTACAAGTGCAATTATTATTAACCCGTAACTTGGCAGGTGTGTTCTTTTGTTTATATAGTAGAAATTGGAGAATAAAGCGGGTAGTTTTGCACATACATATTACCCATTACAAGTTATAATAATAAAAGATCTTAAATCTTTCCTTTATTTATAGTCTCAATATAATCAACCGCTTTCGCGTATACTTTGGAAACTGAATAAGTTTCTTGGAGACGTACTACAACACAATACCTTATTGGTAATTAATTGCGTTTCTCCAAAATAGTATAATTAGCTCTTGCAGAGTTCTTAATTAATTTTGTAGTATCACATATTCATCAACACTCATATGGTGAATATTTCTTTTAAAGAGAAAGTTATACCATTATGGTCATGGTCAAAATAATATGCAAGGTGTGTTTCTTGCATTAGTGTTGTCCTTTAATAATCACATTGCCAAATATTTTGGCGTACAATAGGTGTGAGCAATGATCAGTCATGCCATAATAATGACATTATTTTCTTATATCATCTCAAACCTCATTCTAAGGTGAGTATGATATATTGACTACCACTAGCACGTTTATATTCTTCCAAGAATGAATATATATTCATAAATCAGATGTTGTCACATTCACATCATGAATGGACCATAATCATCTATATGTGCTTTATAAAATCTCATGTCAAATCGATGACAAATATTACTTTTACAGAGTGAAGGATTATTTTGAGAATCCTTATTATTCTCAATATCACAATAATGATGATTATAATTTCGTCTATTGTCACGTCCACATCCATTGATAAATTCATAATAGTAATTTTTTTTTAGACTTATCACATACTGCTATCACATTCTCTAAAGGGAGTGAGAATGAAGCAAATTCAATGGGGCGAGTTTTCAATTCTTTGCCCACAATCATACATTAATTCGGTCATGACAAGGCATAAATATTTTTACCACTTTGGGTGGTTATAATTTCTTTCTAAATCCGTTAGAGTTATAATCAAAATTTATCATATTTGCTTGTATTTAAAATCAAATTATAAATTGTCAAGAATTTGAAAGAGAAAAGTAAAATACTTACCTTAAATCTAAAATTTAATCATGAAGGAACTTCATGGAGCAATTGACAATCATTGTGCTCAATCCCAAAGCTTTTACTCAATTGGTTAGAATCTCGTGCTAATAACATATTATAAAATAATAAAAGGATAAGAACAATATTGCAGAGAAAGAGAGAGAGGAAATTCTTATTGAATTTTGGGATGAATTACAATGGAATAGAACCCTCTATTTATAGGGAAATGTTGACTTATCCACCAAGTAATAAACCCTAAGATCTCTCCAAATATAAACATTCACCATAAATAAAACTCTATTTATAGCATTATTATTATTATTATTATTATTATTATTATTATTATTATTATAAAAATTATAAAAATGAAATTTATTGCTTTGATCTTGGGCCCGAATTCAGCTATATATATATATATATTAAAAGCACGAAGGCTCTTAGCAAAATATTGTTCGTCTTTTTTACCCTTTTAAAGTAAAGTTTATATTGTACAAAATAGTCATTTAATTATTTTTCTAATATTTAATACTAATAATCATTTAATTATTTTTCTAATATTTAAAAATAATCATTTAATTATTTTCCTAAAATTTGGGACTTGACTTTTCAATTCCTTACCATTATAGAATTCTCGCACTTTTATTTACACTAGACAAGATTTCGACCATTTAGGTTTAGGAACGTTTTTTTTTAATAATATTAATGTTTTATATAAACGTATTATATTAGGTAAAAAATGAGCACTTAAACTCCTTTTGATCCAGGAGTATATATTATTAATATAAAATTTTCTTTGTATTTGAATTATACACAAGATTTTACTTACATAAATTCATTCTTATTTATTAAACTAACATAAGTCCTTCTATATTGTTTTACCTAATTCTATATATCTATCTATCTATACTATACTATACTATATTAAAAGCACGAAATTTAGAGAAATATCCTTTATTTTTTACCCTTTAAAATAGAGTTCACACTAGACAAAATAATCTTTTATTTTTTTCTTTAATATTTAGGAATAATCATTTAATAATTTTTAATATAAAATCTTTCCTTACTTGAAGTAGATTCTAAAAACTGATCTTTGAATACCACACAAATTCTCGCTTGACAAAAATTATCCCTCTTTAGCGTGATTCTATTATTAATTTAAATATATCTCTAATCTTTAACCTTAAAAAAGGCACTAAAACATAGTCATAATTCAAAACTAATTCAATAGAAACTTTATATTCATAGGAAGCTTAATATATTAAATCCAGGTTACATTCCACAATAAAATCGCCAAAGTGATCCTTGGAATAAATTAGAATGTAAAATTAAATATGTTTCAGACAACAATATAAACTAGACATTAACTATTAGATTAAGAGGCTTTAGAAGTGTTGAATTAAAATTTAAAATTAGAAAAATAGAAAAATTAAAATGGAAGGGTTTATAGATAAGCCTGTTCAGCTGAAACTACATATATTTAAGAATAAATATCACATGTTTGTAAGCTTCCGCTATGCGCGGGGTCTAGGGAAGAGCCGGACCACAAAGTTCTATAGTATGCAGCCTTACCTTGCATTTCTGCAAGAGGCTGTTTCCACGGCTCGAACCCGTGACCTCCATGTCACATGACAACAACTTTACCCGTTACGCCAATGCAACCCTTCAAAACTACTAAATATAATATAAAATAACATGGATCGGTTTATAATACAAACATATTATATTTAATAGTAATTGTACAATTTTCTAAAAAGTCACGTGCAGCGTGTGCATATACTAAGACTAGTTTACCAAAAATGGGACGGACGTAAATATGGGACCATGGAAATTTATAGGCTGTAAATCTATGTGAGGAGTTTAATAAAATAGGCAATTTGCCATAATTGTAGGTAGAAAAAGCATAATTTTAGTTTTTTGTTCCTTTTTCCGGCCACCTTCAAGAGGTGATGGGGATTTCCCATTCTAAAATTGGGTTGTAGCCGATTCACTACCACTGAATTGCGGCACTAATCCAATGGGTTCGCTCATTTGTCCCAAACCTCGTCGTCTTGGGGATCCCATTAGCCATTCTAACTGCCTTCCTTTGAGGTAAATAATTATTTCTTATCCTTGTTAATCCCAAATTTTCAAGATTTTAATGACCCATTAATGTTCATGATCCTCTCTTTAATGGGTCTTTTTTTTTTTTTTTTGGTTTGATGGTTGAAAAGAAATCAAGCTGAGACCTTTGTTTCAAAAGGTGGAGCTGAACTTATTGATCTCATTCTCAAAGAGGTAGGTTTCCCTTCACATTTCTGTTTACCTTGTTCCTGTTTACATATCTAGCCACAATACAATGACGAGAATCTATGTTGGATATTTTAATTACTTAAGATATTTTTCTTTTTCTTTATACCAAGGGTCTATAGTAAACAATCTCTCTACCATATCGAGGCAGCGATAAGATCTGCGTACACATTAACCTCCCAGACCCACTATGTGGTATTTACCGGATAGTTGTTGTTGTTGTTGTTTATAAATGAATATGAGACCTGCTCAAATCAAAGCAAAAAGTGAGGATTTTTAAATGGGGAGGGTTGTGGTAGTGACGGACGCAGGATTTTCACAAAAAGGTATTTAAAAATTAAAAAGAGTAAACATCCGGAAAAGCTAAGGGGATTCAATATCTAATATATATATATATATATATATATATAGAATAAAATTGACCTTGTGTACACAAGTATAATTTTCTGGCAAAGGTTGTGATAGGTTAACAGTGAATGTAGGAATAGTCTTAACTATGATGAATCTTTGAATAATGAATCTGCCATGAAGTGCAGACCTTTAGATTCAACATGATATAGAACAGAATGGACACAGAGGATTCATGTAGCCGTATACGCGACTAGTTTCGGGCTCAGTTGCTTGAGTAGAATTATATTGTTTCTATAGGAATTGGCTTTACTTCTCAAGGATGTACCTTTTATGCATGTAGTGATGTCAACATTTTCTTGTTTGTCAAAGCTTCAGAATCTATGGCAATCTGTACATAAAGGCAGCCGATTTACATTTAAAGCTACAAGTTTGGTCGAACCCAATAGCTTTAGCACTCAGACCCTATACATGTATCAAGAAATCTACTAAATATGTAGAAATATTCAATTTCGAACCCATATACTTAAATGATTAGTGGGTTCAGCGGCATCCCAAACCCATAAACTTCATACCCTGCATGAAGGATATTTACATGATAAATCTTGCACATTGTTTGAGTTAGTTGGCTTTGCATTATCTTAGACGGTTCGCGTACTGTCATTTTGAAAAGCATCCTCATCGTCTGCAGTGTGTGTAGATTTCCAAGTTACATAACACAATTTTACACTCTCAGAATGTTTCAATTTTGTCAATCTCATTTTGATGTTTTCATGAGACAAATTGAAAGTTGAGGGTAGTTGAAACTCCAATCGAATGGTAATTTGTAAATGATTGTAATTCCCTGTCGTTCTATTTATCCGACTTTAATACATGCCAATATTCTATCAGCTAGCTAGGTCTGCCCTATCATTCCTACATTATTTTACTTCATAATTGTTTTAACCATCTTGATATCAAAAGGTCCTTATGAGAATACTAAATGTGCCCTAGCAAATATTTCTAAAAGGGGCCGTATGAAAACACAATTATGATTTTGTGCATTTTCTAGCATAATTCAATCCCAAAGCATGATCTTTCTTCTAGCGCATACCACGATTTAATCCCATGGCACATATTCTTAAGTAGGCCAGATGAAAATAATAGAAAGGTCAATAGATTCAAGTTAGCTTATGCCAATTGCAGAACGTAGAATCTTTTTAATTTGCTGGTTATTTGTTCTTTCTGTGTTGTTTAATGATATGCTGGAAGCGCAATGTTGATAAATGCACCTAGCAAATTTGACTCTGGTGGAGCAGTATGATGCTCTTGTTAGTGTGTTGGTTTAACTGATTTGGGCTGTATATTAATTTGACCGTTCTCCTGATCACATTCACCTGTCAATTTGTCTATGTGACCCATGTACACACATAGTTGTTTCTTTTGTTGATTTATCTCAAAATGTGCCACTGATTCAACCTGCCATTTTTTAAAATGATCTTCATGGTCTAACAGGATGGCGTGGCTGCAGCACAATACACATCTGATTTGTCATCATCCCCTCCTTTCTTCTCTGGTTCACCGCCTTGCAGGGCTATGAATCCGTTAATCCATGATGCTCATTTTACAAATGAAAAGCAATCCCGTTTTTCATCATCACCATGTACATCTACTTCATCTTTATCTTCTCCATCATCGAGTTGTAAAGGAAGGTGTTCAAGGGCAAGACTTGGGCAAACTCAATCACCAAATAGAATAGAGGGCTTCGACTGCCAAAATGCTCTAATGGCTGCTATGGCTTAAATCTTCCTTGCTGAGCAGTATATAAAGTCGGCAGCTCAGCACAGTATATAGAGAATATCTGACTAGAAAAGAAGAACAAAATTTTGGAGTATATTAGCAATCGTAGAGGGGAAAATTCTGTTTTTGGTGTAATGTGCAAAATGTGGCTCTTGCACATTTATTTGAAATAAGTTGAGAGCTGATAATTTTGTTTTTGGGTCCGTCTGTAAATGCTCTCAATTGATTTTGGTGCCACAAACTTTTGACAGTATAAAACTTGCAGTATTGTATATATCTGAAATTTGATTTAGGCAGTGGTGATTGAGTTTTATTTCTTCCCGAGCATATCATTTATCTTGTTGTTTTCTGTTTCTAAAGACTTGTGTAGAATGGTGAGAGGAAACGAGAGACAAACTCGATCAATTTTGTGTTCCACGAGTCTTGTGCTTGACTTGAAAATACTCTCTGTTTCATGCTACATCTCAATTCCAAGTTGATGTATGGCCAGAAAAATGGTGTAGAAACAAAACCTGTAGTATACATGATGCTGCCCAAGGTTGAATTGGAGGACCTTTAGTGTGTAATACCAACATGATAATCACTACACCACAGCATCAGTAGCTGAGCTGAAAGTTCTGTTTTGTTTAACTCAAGTAACAACTGTTAACTAAGATTAACACATTTCTTAACTACAATCTACTGGATTATCTTCTGGTGTTTCAGAGTGTGAAATAAGTATAGTTTGGTGTTATTGTCCTTTTACTTATTCGTTGTGTTATTTTCTCTTTGGCATCTTTTGTTGTTACATGCTTTTTCTTTTGTTTCTTTTATGAAATTATTGTCTCTCTTGATTGAGCCGAGAGTTTCTCGGAAACAACCTCTCTACCCTTTTCGGGGTAGGGGTAGGTCTGCGTGCCATCTACCCTCTTCAGACACCACTAGTGGGATTTTACTGGATATGTTATTGTTTCCGAGTGTGAAATAAAGAAGATTGACGCAACGCTACCTAAGACCAATTGCTTATTTTTTTCTTTCCAAATCCAGTGGCTAGTATTTATTGGGGCCTGTATGAATCCGGATTTGGATAGTCCCACATTGAGGGTAAATCACTCCATAACAAAGGTAACTTCATACCCGGGGCTCCTGAGACCCCTGGTTAAGAATAAAGGAATACTTAGCTCTCTACCTAAAACTTGTTGCTGGAGTTCTGGAGTGACAGTTTCTGGAGTTTTATGAATTGGAGAACTATTCTTCTTATTAGAATCTCTCAAACACGCACGACCAAAAACTTGTTTTTCTAGTCCGTGTCATTTTAAATTTTTCTTGATAGTGTGTTCAAGTAGTATAATGTTATAGGAGTATTTTTTTATAGGATATAATTGGTTTATATTAAATGATTGAATAATTACGTGACATGTGGAACCGGAGACAGATGGAACACAAGTCGAGTAAAAATCGAGACCGGGGACAACAACTGCAGTTGGTGTCTGATAGGTCCCCAAAGGAGCATAATCAATGGGAGTAAGATGAATGTTTGTCGCCAAATGACATTTAATAAAGAATATTCCTTAATATTAAATAGGGAGCCGTGGCAACGAGTTTTAACATTCATGGCCTGGTGTTACATCTTCATCAATGGCCCCTATGATACTAGTATCTTGTTCTCTGGGTATAACGATATATAGTGGCTTCAACAACCATTGTAGGGCACAAAATCTCTCGCAAAATTTATGCTATACTTTATTCTCAAGCTAAAAAATATAACTTTACTTTCTGTCTGATATTGCCCTTACTGTGTCACGCCCCGAACCTGGGCGTGGACGTACATGACACTCGGTGCCTGACTAGATGTGATCGAGCAAACCAACAGGCTGGCTAAATCAACATGTGCTAGCATAACATATACGGAAATTAAAATTAACGCATACTGATATACTGAATGATAAAAATCAAAGGGTGAAAACACTGTACAAGTCTGAAATAAATTTGTAGCCAACTTTGCTTAACATAAAAAGCTTGTGATTCTTTCTAAATATTATTCTAGTCTATGAAGCCTCTATTGAAGTACTGTAATCACCAACTATCTGTAAATAGTGAAAGACTGTAAGGTAATGATAATGCCTAAAAGAACTGGGGATCACCAAATAGTTAGTGCGAGAATCCTAGTGAATCGTCAAACTGTAAATCAGTACATGCATCATGAGATGCTGACCCCGGGTAAAAAAGGACATTAGTACAATTAAATTGCACTGGTATGTAAAGCAACTGAAAGAAAGAATTATAAATGCTGAAACTAATACTGAGCTGATAATTGTAACGACCCGACCGGTCGTTTTGAGTACTAGCGCTCCGTGGAGGCCATGAACAACTTCATTTCGGGTATTATGACTTGTTTGCACGGTCGAAATCTAAATTCAGGGAGATGGAGTTAAATTTAAATGAAAATTTCAATTTCAGAATCTTTAAGTTGAAAGAATGAACTTGGATTGGATTTTTAAGTAAACGACCTCGGAATCAGGATCTGAAGGGTCCAGCAGGTTCGTATAATGATATCGGACTTGGGCGTATGCCCGGTTCAGGTTTTGGATAACTCGGGAGCATTTTGGCACCTATTGTGGAAGTTAGCATTTTGGAAGAAATTTCATATGTTTGACTTGAAGTGCATTTCAGCGTTATCGATGTCCGTTTGGAATTTCGAGACTGGACGTAGCTCCGTATAGTGATTCTGGATTTGGGAGCGCGATCGGAAATGAACTCGAAGGTCCGTAGGTCATTTTGGAGTCGTTTGGGTAAAGGTAGGAATTTGAAGGTTTTTAAGAAGCTTGAACGAAAGTGGAAATTTTGATATCGGGCTCGAAATGCGAATTTTATGGTCCGGATAGCTTCGTTAGGTGATTTGGGACTTAGGAGTGTGTCCGGAATATTTTTGTGATGACCGGTGTAGAATTACGCTTGAATTGGCAGAGTTAGTATTTTGGCGAATTTCGGTTGATAGGTGAGATTTTGATCCGAGGGTCAGAATGGAATTCCGAAAGTTTCTGTAGCTTCGATATATCATTTTGGACGTGTGTGCATAATTTGAAGTCAATCGGATGCGATTTGATAGGTTTCGGCATCGGAAATAGAAGTTGGAAACTTCAAAGTTCATAAAGTTTGAATCGGGGTGTAATTCACGGTTTTAGAGTTGTTTTATGTGGTTTGAGGCTTCGAGCAAGTCCGTAATGTGTTTTGGGGTTGGTTGGTATGATTGATTGGGGTCCCGGGGGCCTCGGGTGTGTTTTGGGTTGTGATCACGCTCTTATCTGATGTTTCAATATTGCTTCTTTGAACATAAAGGGGTACCGTATTAAGTAAATGATCTCTAAATTCAGTTTTGTTTGAACCATTAGATCCGTATCGCAATTTCGGAGCCATAGCAACAAGAATCGTCGAATTTGGACATCGTGTGAGGAAGTTATGCTCGTTTCTGTGTCGAGAAAAGTGTTGATGTCTGTCAGAACCGCAAAAGCGGAATCTCACAGCAGATGCGGAACCGCAAAAGTGGAAATAGAACCGCAAAAGCGGTCGCGCATATGCAAAAATTATCCGCAAAAGCGGGAAATGGGCCTGGACAATGTTTAAAACCGAGAAGTTTAGTATTTAGGGCATATCTTGAGTTCTAGAACTCCGATTGAGGTGATGTTCACGGCGTTGTTCTCGTCTCATCAAGGAGGTAAATATAAGAACTTTATTTTGATGTTTATCCATGATTATTTTTGCTGGTTGCTATTTTTATCCGTGTTTGGATGGTAAAAATTGGGATTTTGAGCCCTAAAGTTGAAAAATGATAAATCCTTGATTTAAGGGTCGAAATGACATGAGAATTGTATAATTTTGGTATGGTTAGACTCGTGAGAGTACGAGGGTTCTGAAAACATTAAAATATTTCGATTCCGAGCCGATGAGTGCAGGGGTATTTTGGTCATTTCACCTGTGTTTGCGCCGTAGCTTTAATTTTATCATTGTGATTAGTTACTTGTGATGTTATTTATACTGTGTAATTGGTTTGACTAGATTCGGGCCACTCGGAGTCAGATACTCGTGGCAAGGGAGTCGTTTCTTAGCGGTTTTGTACCGGAATTGAGGTAAGTGACTTGTCTAACCTCGTGTGGGGGAACTTTCTCCCCTAGGATATTATGTGTTATTTTAAATTCCGTGTACGCGAGGTGACGAGCGTGTACATGCGCAGATTGTTGGAAACCACCTTACCTGAACTGTTCAAATCGTGATATTTCTGTTAATTAGCTGATTAAATTGTAACATTTACCTGATATTCGTTAGAAAAGCATGGTTAGATAGGATTTATCTGTCTAAGTGCCTACTTGCCTTACTTGTATTTCTTGAAACTTGTTGATACTGGTTTTGGTGCAATTGTAGTTATGTATTTCATATTTCTCTGTGTTTTCCTGTTTGTTGTTGTGTTGGTGGACTGCGGGTTCAATTCCCGGAGATCCAAGGGATGCGGGTTCGATTCCCGGAGAGCCGGAGTTATAGTGTTCGTGGACTACAGGTTCGATTCCTGGAGATCCAAGGGCTGCGGGTTCGATTCCTAGAGACCCGAAGTTTATTGAGATATTGAGATTCGGACTGCGGGTTCGATTCCCGGAGATCCTGAGATATTGAGGTACGGACTGCGGGTTCAATTCTCGGATATCCTAGGGCTACGGGTTCAATTCCCGGAGACCCAGAGACACTGATGTAGGGACTGCGGGTTCAATTCCCGGAGATTCTGAGTTGTTGGATATAGAGAGGGACTGTGGGTTCAATTCCCGTAGATCCTGGACTTGTTAATTTGAACTTACGTTGTGTTGGTTACTCGTTGTTAGATTAATTGTAGACGGTTGCAGTAATTATGTTATTGTTGTTTTTTCATATTCATTATTATTATTATTATTATTATTATTATTATTGTTATGTTATTATCTCTCGGTAGGGCCCCGACCTTCCTCGTCACTACTCCATCGAGGTTAGGCTTGGCACTTACTGAGTACCGTCGTGGTGTACTCGTGCTACTCTTCTGCACACTTTTGTTGTGCAGATCCAGGTATATCATATCAGACACATTTCAGGTAATCTAGCAGCTCTTCAGGAGACTCGAGGCATGATCTGCTACGTCCGCGGATTCGAGGAGTCCCTTTCTATTCTCACTAGTGATAGTAGTTATTTCCCTTACTCTCGTTGTATAGACATTCCTGATGTATAGAGCCACCGTTGTACTCTTTCTTAGTCTGTGTTGCCCGTGGGATTCCGGGTCTTGGTAGTATGCTATTTAGTGTGTATTGGCGAAGTGTATGTGCCAAGCGACACTTATTACATTTCTTTGATATCATTCTGCTATTATATTGTCTCTTGTTTCATGAAATTGTACATTCTGCATCGTGTTAGGCTTACCTAGTCGCGAAGACTGGGTGCCGTCATAACAGGTTCACGATTGGTGAACTAGGGTCGTGACAAGTTGGTATCAGAGCTCTAGGTTCGTAGGAGTCACGGGACACAGACCGATTACTTAGATTCTCGCCGATCGATACGGAGACATCTGTATTTATCTACGAGGGGCTATGTAACTGTTCAGGAAACTCTTCAATTCTTTGAATTCCTTATCGTGCGCCATTTATTCAGTTGGAACCTATGTCATATGTTCTTTTTCATCCACTCGTGTATTGAAATTGCGCACTCGGTATCAAGTATGCGCCGACGGTTCGTGACGCTGCAGAGGGATTTCAAGGGAGTCAAGAATTTACTCAACCATTGTTAGCGCGTGTCATCCATATCGATAATGCAAGAGAACTGGGAGATCTTCAATTGTGCACATGGGGGTGCACTAGGTTCTAACATTCGGTTGATAAGTACGGTCTTGAGAAGGTTTACTTAACTGCCTAATTGTCAAAGTAATGGTAGAATCATAAGGTAGATGTAGATCTAAAGATAGTTGGTGGTAATAAAGACTATATGGTTCATATGAGATATCTATTTAGCGAAGGATTCAGCCAGCAGAGATACTGGGGGAAATGAGTTTAACTGTCTTAAGAAGGAGATGTACCAAACAAATGTCTTGGGCTATCTTATGATGAAGACGTATGAATGATAAAGGCTAGTATCATGGATTAGCAAGATGTATCTTATGGCTTCGTGCCAAGTGAAAGGATTTCACTATCAACGATCAAATTATGGGTCATGTGTCATATCAGATTTGGCCTGCGATGTATTTAGGTGCTATTCAAAAAGTTCTTTGAAACTTGCGGATAAGTAAGAGTTGAGACTCGTATGGTATGATGTTGGGACTTTTGATGTTCCTGTGTCCATAATAATTCTACATTTCATTATCAGTAGGGAAGACTTCGACGAAGGCTACATGGTGCTTCGTAGGTGTGAGAATCACAGTATGTCTTAAGATGTCGTGGTAAAGAATGCTCGATACATGGAGCGGGAAGATGCTTGGTTGTATTGGGATGAGGTCATACCCTATGGTGTTAGAGTGCTAATAGGGCACAAGTGGTTATGTTCATTGGATCAAGTGAATTGCAGCTGAGTAAGAGTAAATGACTTGAGAGGGTGGTTCTAATGTGTTCGAGAGTTGTGTAATAGTGGCCTTGAGCTAAGTGGGAGAGTTCCACCGCTTACGATGGGGTCGCATGGTTAATTACCTGCGTGAATTCTGGGTATTAGCATTAATGGGCTATTGCAGCTACAGAAAAGGACCATGAGTGGTAATTGAGTATATGACTTATTCTATGCATGTTATGGTTAGCCTTACTGGCTCATGTTCAAACTTGAGGGAAAATTCATGATTTATGCCTCGTATAGGTGTAGGCTTCGAGGGAAGTGATCCCGCTGGGTGCTTTATCGAGAGGGTATTCATATGTTATAAAATTCAGTAAAGTTGGTTGCATATTGGGACAAGTAAGAGCCGGATGGCTCTCAATAGCGGTCCTAGTGAATTCAAGAGGTAAAGTGTGGTGCCTGATAATTCTGAGTCTATAAGTACAGTTGAGAGTCAAGCTTTTGAAGCAAATTATGAAGAAAGGTACAAAATATTCTATGATTTTTTGACTTGTGGTGTAGCATTTGAGAGACATGAAATGGTCGTCGTTTTTGAGACAGCATGGCCTCATGATTTAAGGTCACTCGGGGTGAGTGCGGTTGGAATAAGTTAGGTATTGAAGGGAGATATTAACATTTCTAAGGCAATCAAGGATAAACTGGAAGGAAGTAGATTGATTAGACATAGTTGAGTTAGCATATTGGTGTCAGTGATCGGTTCATGCAGCGTGATCGAGTTATCCATGTGATTTGTGGCGGTGCATTTGAGGCTTGTCGGCCGCAGTTATTGATGTTATTCTGAAGTATTCTTCTGTTAGGGCCTGTTATGAGTTGGCGGATCTCGGAAAGGGTTATGGTGGCTTGGACCACTACTTAGAGATTGGCATATTCGATGGTTATGAGAATTCGCCTGTATATTGCTATAGTTCTCCTGAAGTGAGTTAAATGGAAAGTCCTATGTGATAAAGTATTAGCCTATCGTCAGTTCTAGAGTTGTGATGGAAATTGTGTCTATCATATATCGGCACGTGAGGTGCAGTAAGTGGTATGGAATTTGAAGTAAGGACCAAGGTCGTAGTTTGGTCAATGAATGTGATATAAAGAGCTCGGATGAGTAGGAAAGGAGTTTTAGTGTTTTGAGTAAGATGGGTATTAACGTCAGTATCACTTGAGATCACTGTTATGTGAGAAAGGCTTTGCATCCCGGTTAGGGACTCCTGATCGCTTTTCAGCGTTAGTGCAGCCGGTGGTTTGAATGTGCAGGCCCACTAATTATTCGGAAGATGGTGGGAGCTTGTCCCACAAGAATATTGTATAGGTGTGACATGTAGTCACTTGATTAATTAGAAATTTAAACCAAGAATGAGGATTTTAGTAATATCATCCATTTGAAAATTTATGCCTGGAGGGCACTCTGCTTATTGGGTTATAGACCTGTGAAATATTATTGGCTTAGCTTGACACGATCAGGATAGACTTAAGGTCGATGGATAGATTTAAATGTGGAAGTGAGCCTTACATCAGGCCAATTGTGTTTATTTAAGCAATGCACTCTTTATGGAGGGATAGTTGCGGTCTTATTTCGTGGTTAGTGAATTCATGTAAAGATATATTGCATCGTATGAGTTGTGAGACGGCTTGGTAAATTCCTTATGTGTTGAGGTTCCGCTCAGCGGTGATGTTATATGAGCATGATGGCTATTGAGACTTAGATTATGTATCGCACCTCAATTGTGCTTGAGTTTGTAGCCTATAGCGCTATATGTTTCCTTGTGAATGATATCATGCACCTTAGTATCCTTATGATCGATATTCAGTATTTTGATGTGATAAGCTATTCTGCTCGACGTATGGCTCCTTGTGTGAGTTTTATATTTGGATCGGGTGGCACGCCGCCATGGTTATATTGTTTGGATCGGGTGGCACGCCGCCAGGGTTATATAGTTTGGATCGGGTGGCACGCCGCCATGGGTCTGTTGTTGGGATCTGGTTGCACGCCGCAATAGGGTAATGTTTATTTCAGTGTCCATATTTGCTTTTATGTGTTCTGTTTCCTATTTTCTGAGGAAGTCCATGTTAGTGTGAGAGTTGAATAGTTCTTTCTAGAGTTCGACTTCCTTTTGTATCACGTACGAATTAGTAGCCTACTGGCACATTGTGTCATCTTGCGGGACTTTTGATTATGTGTGAGGCGGCTTATCGCCTGAGCAGTTCGTACTAGGTGAGATGAGGTTATTGGATTTGGGGTCAGTGCAAACTGATTATATGAAGTATATTATAGAGAAAAAATCATTCTCTGGTTTAGGACACGGTAATGGATCTTGTCAGGAGTATAGATCCAATGAATTGTTGATTCAGTAGTTGGTTATGAATATCGGCACATCTCTTCCATCGTGTCAGTGTTGTAAAAGTTAGAACAAGACCTATGTAGGTCATGAGGTGCAATGGGAGCATCTGATTCGTTGAAATTTGGCTAATTTGATCATAAAATATTATCGTGGTCCTGTGGATTTTGTGTTGCAATGTAAGAATCCAGTAAAGTTATGCATTCATGTTTGAGGACGACGTGTGGTGAATAATTGAGTGATCTCTTGATGAAAACAGGCCTGACATAGAATTCCGGATGTTGGAATTAGGCTCTAAGACTTATTTGTTTCAATAAAAGGGAATATCTTCAGATTATATCAGGCTAATGTGCTCAGCTGAGTTCTGGAAGCACAGGAAGGTGCATAAGATGCTAAAAAATGATTTCAGACTACTCCAGTATAGTTCTCAGCACGTTCGAGGACGAACGTATGTTTAAGTGGGAGAGAATGTAACGACCTGACCGGTCGTTTTGAGTACTAGCGCTCCGTGGAGGCCATGAACAGCTTCATTTCGGGTATTATGACTTGTTTGCACGATCGAATTCTAAATTCAGGGAGACGGAGTTAAATTTAAATGAAAATTTCCATTTCAGAAGCTTTAAGTTGAAAGAATGAACTTGGATTGGATTTTTGAGTAAACGACCTCGGAATCGGGATCTGAAGGGTCCAGCAGGTTTGTATAATGATATCGGACTTGGGCGTATGCCCGGTTCAAGTTTTGGATAACCCGGGAGCATTTTGGCACCTATTGTGGAAGTTAGCATTTTGGAAGAAATTTCATAAGTTTGACTTGAAGTGCATTTCAGCATTATCGATGTCCGTTTGGAATTTCGAGACTGGACGTAGCTCCGTGTAGTGATTCTGGATTTGGGAGCGCGATCGGAAATGAATTCGGAGGTCCGTAGGTTATTTTGGAGTCGTTTGGGTAAAGGTAGGAATTTGAAGGTTTTTAAGAAGCTTGAACGGAAGTGGAAATTTTGATATCGGGCTCGAAATGCTAATTTTATTGTCCGGATAGCTTCGTTAGGTGATTTGGGACTTAGGAGTGTGTCCGGAATGTTTTTGTGAAGACCGGTGTAGAATTACGCTTGAATTGGCAAAGTTAGTATTTTGCCGAATTTCGGTTGATAGGTGAGATTTTGATCCGAGGGTCGGAATGGAATTCCGAAAATTTCTGTAGCTTCGATATATAATTTTGGACGTGTGTGCAAAATTTGAAGTCAATCGGATGTGATTTGATAGGTTTCAGCATCGAAAATAGAAGTTGGAAACTTCAAAGTTAATAAAGTTTGAATTGGGGTGTAATTCATGGTTTTAGAGTTGTTTGATGTGGTTTGAGGCCTCGAGCAAGTCAGTAATGTGTTTTGGGGTTGGTTGGTATGATTGATTGGGGTCCCGGGGGCCTCGGGTGTGTTTCGGGTTGTGATCACGCTCTTATCTGATGTTTCAACATTGCTTCTTTGAACATAAAGGGGTACCATATTAAGTAAATGATCTCGAAATTCTGTTTTGTTTGAACCATTAGATCCGTATCGCAATTTCGGAGCCATAGCAACAAGAATCGTCGAATTTGGATATCGTGTGAGGAAGTTATGCTCGTTTCCGTGCCGAGAAAAATGCTGATGTCTGTCAGAACCGCAAAAGAGGAATTTGACCGCGGATGCGGAACCGCAAAAGCGGAAATAGAACCGCAAAAGTGGTCGCGCATATGCGAAAATTATCCGCAAAAGTGGAAAATGGGCCTGGACAATGTTTAAAACCGAGAAGTTTAGTATTTTGGGCATATCTTGAGTTCTAGAGCTCCGATTGAGGTGATTTTCGCGGCGTTGTTCTCGTCTCATCAAGGAGGTAAATATAAGAACTTTATTTTGATGTTTATCCATGATTACTTCTGCTGTTTTATATTTTTATCCGTGTTTGGATGGTAAAAATTGGAATTTTGAGCCCTAAAGTTGAAAAATGATAAATCCTTTATTTGAGGGTCGAAATGACATGAGAATTGTATAATTTTGGTATGGTTAGACTCGTGAGACTACAAGGGTTCTGAAAACAAAAAAATATTTCGATTCCAAGCCGATGAGTGCAGGGGTATTTTGGTCATTTCACCTGTGTTTGCGCCGTAGCTTTAATTTTATCATTGTGATTAGTTACTTGCGATGTTATTTACACTGTGTAATTGGTTTGACTAGATTCGTGCCACTCGGAGTCGGATACTCGTGGCAAGGGAGTCGTTTCTTAGCGGTTTTGTACCGGAATTGAGGTAAATGACTTGTCTAACCTTGTGTGGGGGAACCTTCTCCCCTAGGATATTATGTGTTATTTTAAATGCCTTGTGCGCGAGGTAACGAGCGTGTACATGCGCAGATTGTTGGAAACCACCTTACCTGAACTGTTCAAATCGTGATATTTCTGTTAATTAGCTGATTAAATTGTAACATTTACCTGATATTCGTTAAAAAAACATGGTTAGATAGGATTTATCTGTCTAAGTGCCTACTTGCCTTACTTGTATTTCTTGAAACTTGGTAATACTGGTTTTGGTATAATTGTAGTTATGTATTTCATATTTCTCTGTGTTTTCTTGTTTGTTGTTGTGTTGGTGGACTGCGGGTTCAATTCCCAGAGATCCAAGGGCTGCGGGTTCGATTCCCGGAGAACCAGAGTTGTAGTGTTCGTGGACTGCGGGTTCGATTCCTAGAGATCCAAGGGCTGCGGGTTCGATTCCCAAAGACCCGGAGTTTATTGAGATATTGAGATTCGGACTGCGGGTTCGATTCCCGGAGATCCTGAGATATTGAGGTACGGACTGCGGGTTCAATTCTCGGATATCCTAGGGCTACGGGTTCAATTCCCGGAGACCCAGAGACACTGATGTAGGGACTGCGGGTTCAATTCCCGGAGATTCTGAGTTGTTAGATATAGAGAGGGACTGCGAGTTCAATTCCCGTAGATCCCGGACTTGTTAATTTTAATTTATGTTGTGTTGGTTACTCGTTGTTAGATTAATTGTAGACGGTTGCGGTAATTACCTTATTGTTGTTATTTCAGATTCATTCTTATTTAAACTGCTTATTATTGTTATTATCATCATGTTATTGTCTCTCGGTACGGCTCTAACCTTCCTCGTCACTACTCCATCGAGGTTAGGCTTGGCACTTACTGAGTACCGCCGTGGTGTACTCATGCTACTCTTCTGCACACTTTTGTTGTGCAAATCCAGGTATATCATATCAGACACATTTCAGGTGATCTAGCAGCTCTTCAGTAGACTCGAGGCATGATCTGCTACATCCGCGGATTCGGGGAGTCCCCTTCTATTCTCACTAGTGATAGTAGTTATTTCCCTTACTCTCGTTGTTTAGACATTTTTGATGTATAGAGCCACAGTTGTACTCTTCTTTTAGTCTGTGTTGCCCGTGGAATTCCGGGTCTTGGTAGTATGCTATTTAGTGTGTTTTGGCGAAGTGTATGTGCCAAGCGGCACTTATTACATTTCTTTTATATCATTCCGCTATTATATTATCTCTTGTTTCATGAAATTGTACATTCCGCATCGTGTTAGGCTTATCTAGTTGCGAAGATTGGGTGCCGTCATGACAGGTTCATGATTGGTGAACTAGGGTCGTGACAATAACTAAGAATTGATAACTGGAATTATAACTGTTGAAAATGAAACTCACACGTGATAATTGATAACTGAGATAATAACTTATAACTAATAACTAATAACTCATAACTGAAATGATAATTGATAACTAAAATGAACAAAGGAAGTAAGGATATGAATACTCCCTCTTCTAAGTAAAGAATAACATGTTTATCTGATTATTAAACTGCGGCTCCAGGGCCAATATATATGTGTACAAATTGCGTCCTCGGGCCCAAGTATACGTATACAAAACTGCGCTCTCAGGCCCAAAGATGCAATAAGCATAAACTGCGGCCTCAGGCCAATAGATGCATAAAGCATTAACTGCGGCCATAGCCCCAAATACAGAGGTTCAACATTCAGGGATTTAAAATCAAGAATTGAGAATCCTATTGTAATACACGATACTGGAATACTGAAGCATATTTAGCTACATGATATTCGAATGCTAACTAGAACTAGACTGAGACATGTATTCATGAACTGATTATGAAACTGAAACTTCAAGTGTTTATGTACGACCCAAAGGGTCATCACCTATTTCCTCATCCACTCAGTGCTTTTGAGGTCTTGAAAACACCATTTGTACTTGCCACAATTTGCATGTGCAGTCCAGGCGCGTAGCCGGAAAACTATTTTTGTTGAAATATGTGAATTCTGTGAAAAATTTGAAGAATTTTGACATTAACATGATTAAAATTGACCTTGGTCAATATTTTTGGTAAACGGACCCGAACCCGAGATTGGACGGTCTCGGAAGGTCCGTAGAAAAATATGGGACCCGGGCATATGCCAAGAGTCGAATTCTGAAGTCTCGAGCCCGAAGAAAGAATTTTTCTGTGAAATTGTTTTTCTGGAATTATTAAGGAAAATAAAAATAGAAATTGATTAAAAGATTGTGGTATTGGACTCGTATTTTGGTTCTGACGCCCGATACAAGTCTTATGTATTGTTTAAACGCTTTCTGTAAAGTTTGGTTGAAATCGGACGTCATTTGACGTGTTTCAGACCTAAATATCTAAAGTTTGAAGTTTATGAAGTTATAATAAAAAATGATGAATTTGGGGCTTGATTCAATGATTTTGATGTTATTTGGGTTATTTGATCGCAAGAGTAAGTTCGTAGGATATTTTTAGTTGCGTACATATTTGGTTTGGAGCCCCGAGACCTCGGGTGAGTTTTGGATAGGCATCGGATTGCATGTTCTCATTTTTGAAAATCTGGTATGCTAGCTTCTGTGATCTTTGCAATTGTGAAGATGGGAGTCGCAATTGCGAGTTCGCAAATGCAAACATCGAATCGCAATTGCGAAGTTGGGGATTTTTGCATGGGATCGCAATGCGATCCATTTGTTCGCAAATGCGAACGTGTGAATTTCCGGGCACTGTCGCAAATGCGATGGCTTGGCTCGCAAATACGAGGGTGGCCAATTGCAAATGCGATCAGTACTTCGCAAATGCGAAGTTCACACTTAGGCCCAGTGTTCACAAATGCGATCTGAAACCTTGCAATTCCCAAGCCTGTTTTTTTTGGCAAATGCGGACTTATGTTCACATTTCCCATATCCGAGGCCCATCAAATTTTATACTTAGTCGAATTTTTATCAGTTTTCTCCATTCTTTCCAAATCGAAACACCATAGGCGATTTTCAAGAACAACCTTCATCCCAAATCATTTGTAAGTTCATTTTTACTCAATTCCTTCAATCTTTAACATCACTAAACATGGTTTCCACTTGAAATCAATAATTTTCCTGGGTAAAATTGGGGTTTTTGGTAGAATCTAGGATTTTCTATAAATTGGAGAGTTGGACTTCGATCTGAGGTTCGATATTAAAATAAATTACATATTTGAGTTCGTGGGGGAATGGGTAATTGGGGTTTGGTCCGAACCTTGGGTTTAACCACGTGGGCCCAGGGGTGTTCTGGGAATTTTAGAGTAAAACTTTGGAAAATCCATTTTTATGCATTCAAATTAATTCCATTAGCATTTGTTTATACATTCAAGCAGTTTGTGATTAGATTCGAGTAAATTGGAGGTGGAACCGCGAGGTAAAGCAATAGTTGAGAACCAAATGGATTTCAAGGCTTTGAGGTAAGTGTTTGGTTTAACCCTAGCTTGAGGAAATATGTGTTGAGTCTTTTTGCTAATTGTTATATGATCGAGTATGATGTATAGGCATGGTGACGAGTATCTATACATAGGTGTCTAGCATGACCGTAAGACCTTGTAATGTGATTGTCATGAATTGGTTGTGAACTCCATGTTTACTGGAGGATTTCTCTATGTTGTGAATAACATGTGAACGATGATAGGATCATTTGATTCATAGGAGCATTGGATCGAGTTGTGATTTGAATATTGAAAGTGTACGAAATAACTTGATTCTTTGGAGCGTTGGCTCAAAATGGGTAGAGTGAATTATAAGATAGGAAAAGTAAGAAAGAGAAAGCGTTGTTAATTATTCCCTTGCCGGGATATTTGGTTGAACTTGTTGGTTATTTCCCTTGCCGGGATTTTTTTCAACTATTTGCTTATTTTTATGTCCCATAATTGTGACTATTGTTTGGGGAATCAGACTGTTAAATGATATTGAGGAGCGGGTTGAGCGCCGCAACAATGATATTGAGGATTGGGTTGCACGCGCAACAATAATATGTGAGGATCGGGTTGCACGCCGCAATAATGATACATAATAAATGATATGGGTCGGGTTGTACGCCGCAATAGTGGTATTTATGGAGCGGGCTGCACGCCGCAACAAATGGTCATTTGTGGGCCGAGTTGCACGTTGCAACAATTATTGATATCAAGTGTTTATAATGAGTGTTGATACCTTGTTTTCGGTGAATCTAACGGCTTTAGTCTGTTACTCTAGATTACTGTTAATATTGCATCTCCCCATAGCATGTTTTCCTTCCCATGTTGTAGTTGCTTGGTATTTCGTTTCTGTTGTATATTTATAACTGCACAGGTTTATGTGGTGTCCAGTCTAGCCAAGTTACTACTTCGCCGGGGTTAGGCTCAACACTTACCAGCACATGGTGTCGGTTGTGCAGATGCTACACTTCTGTGCATTTTTTCACAGGTCCAGGTTTAGAGGAGCAACAGCAGCAATAGTAGTGTGGGAGTAGGCTTTCATTTTCATGAAATCGAGGTAGCCTTGCATGCGTCTGTAGGCCCAACGTCTCTTCTTTATGTTCTCATTTAGAGTGTTGCCTCATTGTTTTCGAAATAGACAATTCATATATTTCTTTCAAACCATTGTATTTAGTATATTCTTAGTAGTTCGTGAGTAATGTGACATCAAGTCTTGTGTAAAGGCTATTAATGACTGTTCCACGTTTCGATTAGTATTTATAAATCAGACTTCCGCCATTGTTCTTAGTAAATTTTATATTCTATATTGATGCTATAAACTATTAAAATAATTATTTAGTAATGGAAAAGGTAATTAAGTTGACTTGCCCAGCTACCACGAGTAGGCGCCATCACGATCCTGATGGTGGAAAATTCTGATCGTGATAGTTTATGACATGCTGAGCAATCTAGACTGAGACTCATGAGCTTCAAATCAAAGTCTATATTGATTATGCACTGATTTGAACTCTAGGTGTCTATGTTGCATGTTTGAATAAGACTTTTGGCGACTCTGAGCTGTCTTCAAATGCTCTTGAATAAACTTGACTTTCTCCATAGGCTGATTGACCAAATCTGGTCCCAACAACTATGCTTCGCCAACTTTGAACCAACTAATTGGCAATCTACACCTTCACCCATAAAATCATGGTTTCAAAATGAGTGAGATAATCCTATTATAAGGTCCATATTTAATGTCTCCACTAAAAGATGTGTGTGTTATGAGATAAACACTTGGTTTTCTGCTGCTCGACTTTCACTTGCTTACAATTTAGACACTTGGCCACAAAGTCTGCAACTTTATTTTTCATGTCGTTCCACCAATAAATCTCCTTAAGATCATGATACATCTTTGGAAAATCTAGGTGGATAGAATACCTAGAATTATGGGCTTATAACATCTTCTTCCCTCTCTAAGTCCATCAATGGTTGGAACACACAATCTATCCTGGTACCTCAAAGTACCATCATCTCCCCCTTGTTCAAAAGCCATCATCTTATGCACGTGAATCTCCTCTTTTAGCTACAACAAGTAGGGGCATCAAATCGTTTCTCCTTCACTTCGGCTACTAAGGAGGAACATGTCATGTTCTAGATTACGCACTATCTTTGGTGTCCGAAAGTCAAACTCCTACCTTGGCTAAGCAGTGAACTTCTTTCAACATACTTCTCTTGTCTGCCTCATTCATGAGCTATACTTCCCACACTTGATTATCTTCCCAAGCACTTCCTAAAAACACTTATAGTATTGTTATGAGCTAAGTCTCTGACCACTACTCTAAATATTAGAGTCTCGTGCAGTGGCACTACCCTCGTAATACATAACTGGGTATGGTTTTATAGCTTTTCTATGATCACTTTATCATCAATAACTAAGCTCAGTGATCATTCTACTTACTTTGTGTTTCTTACACATGCTAGACATATTCCTTGTGGTAATTAGATAATTTTTCCCTCATTACCGAACTGATTTTCTTTTTCATACCCCATGCCAATTATTTGGGTTTCAAATCTCTAACTAGACTTACTAAAAATGTTCACATCACCCCTTAGACCAAAGGTTTTATACTTGCGGATCCTTATTTTTTTGTTGGATCCAAATAACCTTCCTTATTTTTTGCAATTCTTTGCGCTCCACGTCAATGAAGACCCATATTCCAACTTACTTCTAAGCTAGGGAAAACTAAATTATTCACATAATGGAAAACTAACCTATTCACAACTGTCATACCTGCTTTTTACACACCAACCCCGAAGGATAATGTATAAAGGAGTTTTTTCCAATTTAAGTGATATTGTTCGAAATGAGATTATTGATTTATTTCAGAGTCGCCACTTAGGATAGGATTGGCTTTTGGTTTCCCAAGTTATCGGTTTAACTTGAATCCCAAATCGAGGGAAAATTCGACTTCCCTGTTGGGGTTTGCGAACCAGAAATTTTAAGTAAGAAATTCTGTCGACCCGAGGGAAGGTGTTAGGAATTCCCGGATCCCGTGGTTCTAGCACGGTCTCTTAAATTATAATAAATGGCTAAATATTTGATTTTCATACATGTTTTAACTTTATGATTTTCAACTTTAAACCGCTTTTATTATTATTTCTAAAGTGAATTGCAACTTCGTGAAAATGCGTCTCAAACCACGTCACATAAATGCACCCGCAATTTTTAATACATTTCGACTTCGTTGAGATTTGGATGTGGGTCACATAAATGCGCACCCGAGTTTAAGAAGGTAAATTATTTAAGAAAGTGTGCCTAAAGTGACTAACGCGTCGTTATTTTTGGGGAAGACCGTGAAATTCGCTAAATGGCCCATCCCGAATTCTAAGTATTTTTAGTTAAGCATTGAATGAGGGCCCCGCAATTTGTGCATTTTATTTGGCAAGGCTCGTCTCATTTTACTTAAGGATATCCTAAAGTGAACTATATTTTCTATTTTTGTTTGTCTCTACAAATAAAGAAAAGGTCCTAATCAATTAATATTATTTGAAAGAGCCCAGTTCTTATAAATCGATTTTAACTCATTTAAGCCTAACAATTAAGAAACATCGGGCATTTTTAGTGACTATCCCAAGCAGCCCCGATTCTGTGTATAAAGGGCGTGACATTTGGGCATGTGGGGAAGGGCCTAGGCATAGGGTATGCCAGTGTGGGCAACTCAGCTGTTCAATTGAATACTGATGCCCGGGCCCTACGTTGAGCCCAATATGACAATGTTCCAATGCAAATTTACAATTATGCTTACTTAGCTTCATAGACATACAAAATTTAGAGTTATTACAGTCACGAGCAATCTGATTTTAAAGTCAAAGTGTAGTTTAGACAATCACTAATCACAGCTCAACTCAACAACGCAATTTATTAGAATCGAACTCACATATCTGGATTATGCCTAAACCAGCATACTACTTCAATATTTCAGAGGCTATTATTAAATAGCAACACTGATCTTGATGTGTGATGATGATTAAAATAAGCTTCAGAACTAAATCACCCTAATTAAACATTATTGAACAACTACACCTCAACTTGACATTATTTGGTAGACTAATTCTATAACTCTAACAGCCTAGCACCATGATTATTTGCACATACAGACGATCAACGTAGATACAACTATAACGAGTAATCTGAACTCAAAAACTGCACTAGACATATCGACTATCACTTGAAACACGTCTCTCTAGTTCTAGGATAAGCTAACAATCCAATTATACATAAGTCATACCACTAATACTACCAGCAGGATAGTAATGCAAATATGAGAGTCCAACAGTATAATTATACAAATGACTCAAAACCTCGAGTAACAAGCTGTCTTATACATTAGAACTAGGCAGAAACAAAGTAAATTTAGGAGTCGATTTCAAACAGCAATCCAAATGGCACTTCATCATGTATTCCTCAAATCAAAACTACACCAGTGAGAATTCAAATGTGTACCTGGGTATTAAATCACAATAGAAGAAAAATAGGAGTCAGTAGCAGTAATAGAGCAGCAACCAATTAGAGTTTCACCCACAACACGATACCACATAAAACAGGAGTGCTTTAGAGATGAATAAACAGCAACCGATCAACCAAAACACTTCAAGTTACTCAAAATCGAACTTAGGAAAGCCACAAATAACTTTAAACCACCAGAATTAACCAGCAACAACTCGAACACATTTAAATAAACTCAAAATTGAAGCCAAATGATCCAGCACATCTTCAGCAACTAGAAATGTCCAATGATGACTTGAACAAATCCCTAAACTACTCTAGATGGCTAGGAATTTGAAAATCACCTAAGGGAGGCAATGAAACAGTGAATTGTTTTTGATTTTTTTTCTTCTGTGTTTTTTTGTTTTTGGATTTTGAATGTTTGAATTTCATGTTTAGATATGAAAATCAGAGAGAGTTTTTTTTGGGGGGGGGGGGGGGTTGGTGCTCCAAACATACAAATGAAGGCGAGGGCATGCCCTTTTATAGGCACACATGAGGCCTTATCTGATTTTCAGTTTTCTTTTTTGTCCTTATTCATTTTTAGCTTTTAGTCCCTTATTTTTTAACTTGTTACCCAAGTTACTATCCTAAATTTGCTGGGATCTAACTTGATCCCTATTCTAGAATATTCTAAGGAATTCTATTCTAATCTACATTACTCTATCCTATTATCAAATGCCTAAAATACCCCTGAACACCCTGAAATTACTAACCTTATCTCAACTAACACCCAACCCTATCTACTAACCATGGTTAAACAATTATTCAGTAATTTTAAACAGCTAGAACCAGGATCAAATTCAAATCCTAATCCAAACTAACTAATGAATTTCAAGTTACCAATCAAAGATCAAAACTACTAATCAGTTGACTGTCATAAAATCAGTATGAAACTGGAACGCTAATCAAAACTTAAACTAAGCCAAATTAATCAGCAAATCCAAGCAAGTAGAAGCTAATCAACCTTTGAACTTAATTAGAAATACATACCTATAAGAGAACCGAACACATCACTGGTTAAAACAAAATGTAGAAGAGAACCCTAATTAACTACTCGAGCTTATAACAAAAACTGAAAAGAACTATTTAACTAAACACAAAATCACCAAACATAAAGGAAAATGAAAATAGACTAATAAAAATTTTCTAAAACCAATAGCATGAAAAACAAAGATGAACTGTGAACCCTAATAAAAAAAATAGAAAATTAGAAGAAAGGAATTCTTACATGATTTAATCGACACCTAATGCTTGACCTTGAGATTTAACGGCTGGAACAGACTGACACTTTGACATCAGATCCAAGATTTGGGAGTTCTGGCGAGGCTCGACCGCCATTGATGGTGGATTTATCACGAGGAAAGTGAGGGAGTGATCTAGTATCAATTTGGTGAGGTTTTGGGGAGTTTGGGATTTTGGTCGAAGCTTAGATTTAAAGGGCCCGGGGGTGATTCAAAGGAAGATGAGTAGAGATTGGGGAAGAGGGGATAAAGGAGGTCAACGGGTGTTATTTTGGTCAAGATTGGATGAGGTACCGCCGGCCACAGCGGAGGAGATCAAGGGCGGCGCCTTAGGGTTTAGATTTTTGAGGCTTTTCGGTGAGAATTGAGGGAGGATGATGTTGGCATTGATAAGAGGGGAAGGAGATGGACCGGTGGTGAAGTTTTGGGTGTATTTGGAGATTGGCCGCCGCCGTCGGCGATTTCCTGCTGGCGGCGTTGGGGCGGAGGGTAGCGGAGAAACAGGGTACGATGAAGACAAGTTTGGCCTCTAGGTTTACTGAATAATTTGGACATTTTTATTTAATAGACAAGATGGAACCTGGGACTTTAGATTGAGGAGATGGATGGTCTAGATTCCTTAACGCCAAAACGGCGTCGTTTTGATAACATGGGGACTGGACCGGGTGGGGAATGATATGGGCTGGAATTGGGGCGGAGGTTTTGGGAAAAATATTGGGCCTTGGTAGATTAATTCAAGACTTAGATAAATTTTATTCCCATTTAAATCACTCTTCTTTTAATTGCTTGCTTTTTATTTATTTTTATTTATTTGTGTTTTGTATTTATTTTTTCTAATTTTATAAAAATGCAAAATTAACATAAAGACCTAATTTATTACCAAACTTAAGCTAATTAATTCCTAAAAATTTCTTAAAATCTATTTCGTGACAAATTCACCAATTAACAATTAAAAATACAAAAGTGAACTATTTTTGTTATTTTCTTTATATTGTTTTTATTGTAAAAATAACCGAACTACTAATTAATCCTAAAATATGAAAACCTACAAATGCCAAGTATTTTTTTATTTTTTCACTGATTAAAATGCACAAATAAAATACAAATAATTAACAAACAATAACACAAAAATTCACAAAATTGAAAAATAATGAAAGAAATTATTTTGTTTGAATTTTTTGGAGTAATTCATATATAGCAAAAATCACGTGCTCACAACAACTATCATACACAATCTTAATAGTTTAACTCTGCTCACACTATCAATCTTAGAAAAACCACATTTCGATAATTCCTAAGGGCTATTCTTTTATAGCTTGCTCTCTCAGTGTTAGCTAATATTTTATTCCACTGCCACTGTACTTTGGGTTTAACTTAAACTCTTTGGGTTCTATTATACATTTGGTGTTTCAGACTGTTACCCACTCACTGATGTTAACTTTACTAAGTAATCAAATTATACCTCTATCAGATCTACTGAAATTGCTAATTTGTTGTATCTACTCAAAACTTACTTACTATCCGTTCACTAACCACCTGCTAGCATCAATTCTTCTCATGCTTTGAATAACTAAAGTGAAGCATAAGGTTTGTCCTAACTTCCCTCACCATCTGACCATATCTTTTGTCATACATTATCATTCTTTTTGAAATGTATACATGGACCACACTTAGAAATTTCATCTATCTAAAACAAAATTGAGATATCTAACCCCTAACTTTCCATATACTTCAAAATGATATCAGGTACCACTTAGCCACATAACTTATGAGGAATTGTCATATCCTTTATCTCACAATAATATTTAATATAGTAACTTACTAAGTTGGTACTTTCTATTTCTAGTATGAATAAATATGAGCAACGTAAAGTCATTCCCTGAAAAAGATCGGCTAATATTGATTCTCATTTCATATATCATGTATTCTTAGTCATATATATGAGTCGTACGAAAAATACATATCTGGTAATATAAAAAATTTCTGACCACTAGGAATTTTTTCCTTAGTCTCCTTTTTGTCCAAAACTATAATGACCAATTTTAGGCCATTTGCGGTCAAATTCTTAATCTGCTACATTGTAGGGTCTGACATCTAAATTATCATCATCCAACTTATGGATCAATTTCTAAGAATTAAAAATAAAATTGTTCAGTGAGGTAAAACCCATATGGATACACTACCATACATAAACATGTCCTTCAAAGATATTGTCATCTTATAACTCACCTGCTACACAATCCGGTAAGTTGGTCTTAATTCAGACCTAAAACATGTGAAGATTTTGCTATAATCACTATTCTTACATTTTCTTTTAGCACCCAGAGGCATCACTGTATACTCCCAATTTAGCAGATGTTGGATAAACTGGAAACTAGAGATTTGGTAACTAAATAACAAATAACTGCATACTAAATAACCATTAATATGCTAACTAAAGGACTGTATAACTAGTAACTAAGTTAAATTGATAACCATAAAGCATAATGAATGATTTTGTTCTTTCTGATATGGTTATGCTCTAATATGTACTACTATCTATTGCATCCCACTTTCAACATCCTCTCAAATCTCATTGGTTACCAATCTATACTCCATAGTAATTCCACAATAGGCAAATCATCCATTCTAGAACCTTAGACTTTATGTGCATGTCACTTGGGCATTTGATACGTATGAAATTCGATAGTAAGAGAAGATTGCCTATTCCTCTAAGTTTCATGGGACGATCTAGAGTAGAAAGAAATGAGGCAATCCTGGATGTCTTGGTAGTTAACCATTTATATGAGTGGCCGACACACATATATAAGGGAAACTCTACTGGACACGGCTTCATAGCCTCTCTAGGACTCTTGAACCTAGTGCTCTGATACCAAGCTTTGACACGCCTCGAACCCAAGCCCAAACATAGCACGACACTCGGTGCCTAACTACATGTGATCGAGAGAACCAACTGGCTGGCTGAATTAACATGTGATATCATAACATACTAAATATGGAAAATAAACTAACACATACTGATATACGGAAAGTCTGAATACTAAAATCAAAGTGAGGAAACACAATACAAGTCTGAAACATGTCTGTAGCCAACATTTCTTAACATAAAAAGCTTGTGTCTCTTTCTAGATATTTCTCTAGTCTATGAAGCCTCTATTGAAATACTGAAAACACTAACTATTTGTAAATACTGAAGGACTATAAGATAATGATAATGATCTGAAAGAACTGGGAATCTCCAAATAACTGGTACTAAAATCTCCACGCTCTAAGTTGTCAACCTGTAAGTCACTACATGCATCATGAGATGTCGGCCCCGAGCAAAAGGGGATATCAGTACATTTGAATTGCACTGATATGTAAAGCAACTAAAAACTAATACTGAGCTGATAACTGAGAACTGATAATTGATAACTAAAATTATAACTGTTGAAACTAAAACTGAAATGATAACTGATTACTGAGATAATAACTGATAATAAAATTGCACAAAGGAAGTAAGGATATGAATACTCCCTCTTCTGAATGATGAACAACCTATTTATCTGAGTATTAAACTGCGACCTCAAGCCTACTATATATGTGTACAAACTGCAGCCTTGAGCCCAAGTATAAGTATACATAACTGTGGCCTCGGGCCTAAAGATGCATAAAGATAAACTGCGGACTCAGGCCCAAAGATGCATACAACATTAACTGCGGCCTTAGGCCCAAATACAGGGTTCAACATTCGGAGATTTAAAATTAGGAATTGAGAATCCTACTGCAATACATGATACTAAAATACTGAATCATATTGATTTACACGATACTCGAATGCTAAATAGAACTAGACTAAGACATGTATTCATGAACTGGTTAATGAAACTAAAACTTCAAGTGTTTATGAAATGTTGAGTAATCTAGACTGAGACTCATGGGCATCAAATCCAAGTCTATATTGATTATGAACTGATTTTAAAATGTTTAGAATGAAAATTATTAATGAGTTATGAAGCTAGAGAATAAAAGTTCTTCGACTATTCATAGAACTAATGCATAATTACTTTCTGAGGAGACTAGTAATAGTCATAATGAATGGGACGTAGGGAAAATCACAGACATTCCCAAACATAAAGAGAGTTAGCCTCACATACCTCAATTTTGCCCCTTAGTGATACTACAATGATCCAAAATACTAAGAACCTTCAATCTACAATAGCAACATCCAATGAAACCCAATATTAGTAACAAATTCCATAACTTAAGCCATTTAGGCATATTATCAAACACCTTGTGGGCATAAATCTCTACATCTCATCACCATATAATTAATTTATCTAACTATCACCATTCATCAACAATTTATCCACCATCATGATTAACCAGTTTATGACTTCCAATATTACATATATGACCATCCATCCACACCAACCAAGAAAGTTCCATTTAACAATCGTCTTTTAATCTCTATAATAGTTGTGTAATTAAAGTGGAAACATATATTTTCCAATCACCATACCATGAGTTCCAATACGTATTCATACTTATATTCCCTTAATAATTCCATACATGTAAGTCTAAGGGTGTAAGATTATCTTTTTGGAAAAAATCTTGCAAAACCCACCTTTGAGTTCTTGAACAAATCTCTTGAAGATATAAGTATTTTATGTGTATATTTCATCAATACTAGTGTATAAGTGATGGAATTCTCACCAAGATAATGGGAATTGCTTACCTTGAAGATGGGATGGGTTGTAAGTCTTGAGAGAGCGGAGGAAAACCCTAAAATTCATCCAAATGAAGTGGGGAAAATAAACCCCGAAGGTTTTATATCAAAATAGGTTCTAGAAACGAAATTTGGAAGTGTTCTTTAAATTTGCACAGCCGCGCCGCATAGGGCAACGCTTGGGGCGGCGCGGTAGTGTAGAATTCTACCAGCTTTTGATAATTTAGTCAAAACTTCTGGTAGGAGTGTCCAAATGATGAACGATTTAAAGTGTTAGAAACTAGACTCCAACATATTTCATTTGATAGGTTGTGGATCGCATAATACCTTATATAAATGTAGATATGCTCGTCCAAAGTGTAGTCTTGTGTATACTCATTTGGAATTTTAGTCTATCATAAAATTTTCCAACTTGGCTTAGAGTTAAGTCTCACCTTGGGCCCCAAATCACTTATGATATGCCTCATAAACTTATTATCATAACCAACTGATATCCATCACATTAATACTCATTTAATGCATCCATAACTTATTCAAATTTACGGGGTGTTACATACTGTAATCCTCAGAAGCATTTCTTCCGGAGCCAGGCTTGTTATTTATTATTATATTGACGCCAAGTCTTATTTTTAATTTTATTTATTTATCATTTTGGATCAAATTAGTTCGCTTGTGTATAAACCACGCAACAAATTCAAGTGTATCATTTTATTGATAAATAGTTTGGCACCACCGTGGGGCTTAGACAACTGCATAGTTTTGTTGATCTTTGCATCTATTACTAACTCGTTTGATTCTTTGTTTCATCAAAATATAGAAAAATGGCAGCTAATGATGCCAGCATCGCGCACAACATTGAGGCACACAAAAATCTGCCTCAACAAGAGGATTCAATCATTGAAACCCGTATTGAGGGGATACATCAACTACAGTCCATGGTAGACAATATCCCCGAATATGCAGAAGAAAACTCCTATTGACGCTGAGCGCGAGCATGTTGCAAAAACATTAAAGATCTTGAGAGAGAAGAAAAAGACCATCATGGGCCATCTCTCAAAGCAAGACCATGTCATGACAAAACTAAAACAGGCATTATTAGGCGCTTCCAACAATGTAAATGGAAGAGTCCCTATTCCTCTCACGCTCCTGCAAGTCAAACGGCTCAAAGAGATAATAATAACACCCCGAGGGGTGAGGTTGGCTTCGACGATGTTGGGGGGATCGGTAGCGGATCCAGTAATGACAACGATAATGATACATTCAAAATTGAACTCATGATATATATGAAGAAATGAACGAGCAGATGGATCAGAAACGCAAAAGAGTTTCATCCCCGAATGGATCAAATTCCTGGCACATCACCAGTTTTAAAGGGCCTGGATTCGAAGAAGTTACCTAGTTACCGTTCAAGCCGAGTGCAACTCCAGAATGGATTTTGAAATGGTTCAAAATGTCAGATATGCCAAAATACAATGGGACATCAGATCATCAAGAGCACATCACAACCTATACAAAGGCAATGAAAGGAAACGACGGCCTAACCTGATATTGAGTCGGTTCTACTAAAGAAATTTGGGAAAACCCTCACGAAAGGGGCACTAAAATGTTACTTACTCCACCGAGAACTCGATAGATTCTTTTAAAATGCTCACAAGTTATTTCATTAAGGGCCATGCCGGGGCTAGGAATATCCAAGCCCGAAAGGTGGACATATTCAAAACCCCACAAGGAGAGTCTGAATTGCTGTGGGAGTTTGTGTTCAGATACCAAAAAGAAAGAAAGTTGCTACCAGTCGTACTGAATGAGTGGGCAGTGGAGGAAACCACTAATGGTCCGAATCCGAAAAGCTCTGATGTTTCTCAAGAATTGAAGGAAAGCCTTCTCTTGTTCTAAGTGACCACATGGGCGGATGTCCATAACCGCTGTCAATCGAAGATAAGGATAGAAGATGATCATCTTGGACTCCCGATATCAACCAAAGGACGAGAACAAAACAAGAATTGGTATAAGTTCAAGGATGACTTTGATGCAGACCAACAATCTTCCAAAGGCTGATTCCAAAGGAAGTACGGTTCTCGAGGCCTATCAGATCCGATCCTAACCAGAGATATCCCAAATTATAATGTGAATATCAAAGAACTCATGGTCATAGAACTAAGGACTACTGACATCTACGCTAGGAGGTGGCAGTGTTGTTGAATGACAACCATCTCAGGGTGTTCTTGAACTACTCGGCTAAGAAAAATTACGGCCGCAGCCGAGATAATGCAGAACCCTCAAAGAAAGGGGAAGACCACCTTGGCTAACTATCAACATGATTTTTAGAGGGAATGAGATCAACAGTGTAACTTTCTTGGCGGCCAAGAAAAAAAAGGTATTAGTGACGCACAACAAGAGACTCCGAGAAGTCACCAAAGATGACATCGCCTTCATGGGGGAAGAGGCTCATGGACTCCTTCTTCCGCACAACGACCGCCTAGTAACTTCTATTAATATTCTAGATTTCAAGATTAAATGTGTTTTGGTTGACCCAGGAAGTTCTACCAACATCATCCAATGGAGAGTGTTGGAGCAAGCCAAATTAATCAGAAGTATCATTCCAGCAACTAAAATCCTCGTCGTGTTCAATTTGGTTAGTGTGACAACCCGAGAGGAAATCATACTGCCAACAAATGCTGAAGGGGTCACGAAGGTGGTGGATGGCAACATAGGCTACAACATAATCCTCTGTAGACCATGGTTATATGAGATTAATGTTGTACCATCAACATATTATCAACTGCTACATTCCATACACTAGAGGGAATCAAGCAAATAAGAGGAGACCAACTGACTGCGAGATAAATGAATGCAATATCGGTTTTCAACAATAAAGAGAAGGAACTCAACATATACTACTTATAGGAATCGAGGACTACTCTCGAGCCAAGCAAATATGGTAAATGAGAGGAGTCATTGGAATCACACAAGGTACTGAGATACTTTCAGGTCGCGCTTAAAAGCCTCATTTTTAAATGGGCTCCAAAAATTCTAGCCCAACCCTACTAAATCACGGGCTGGGATGGACCAATGTGTCAAACGCATAATGGAGACTATAGTCATTTGAGACTTGGGTGCAAAATTTGGGTTCACTCCGGGTTGATCTCTATATTTCAGCACGGGTTATTGAAATTAAAAAGTTCAAAGTTCATCAAGTTTGAAGTGCGATTCATCACTTTGATGTTTTTATGTGTGTTTTGAGGCCTTGAGTAAGTCCGTGTTATGTTATAAGACTTGTTGGTATACTTGGAAGGGGTCCCAAGGGGCTCGGTCATGTTTCGCATTAACTTCAAATCATTTTTCTTCATGTTTTCATTGTTGGTTGCTGCTAGTTCTGGTGTGACATCACTTGTAGCTGGTTTGCGTATGTGTGATGGTCGAAGAAGTGAGAAAGGAGTCTCAGGAGCGGAAGTGTTTCTAGGAGCAGGATTCTGCAGAAGCGGAGGTTCATTCGCATCTGCAAAGGCCCAGATGCTATGAGAAAGGGCGTAGAAGGGAACGTTAGCGAGGAGCGCAATTTGGACTCGCTACAGTGCTTCTCCAAAGAAGCGTGTTTTTGATCCACAAGTGACATCGCATAAGCAGTGAATGTGTCGCATGTGTGAAAATGTTGGGCAGAATGCTACTAATCAAGGCTTTGGTTATTTTATCATATTTTGAGATGCGGGACTCGGATTAAGGGAAATTTTGGAGCAATTTTCATCACAAGGATTGGGGTAAGTGTTCTACACTTGGTTTTGATTTTTTTTTCCATGAATCTATCTTTATTTAATGCAATTGGTTGAGGAATTTTAAAGACAAATTGGGGGTTTTAGCCTAAAGTTTCATAATGTGAATTTTTTAGTTTTGAACATAGATTCAGAGTCGAATTTGAGTGAACCTCGTATGGTTGGACTCGTAATTGTAGGGGTTAACGGGTTTTGTGAGTTTTTTTGGATTCTAAAGTGCGGGCCTGGGTTGGACATTTGGGGCGATTTTGGGCTTTTTTATTAAGAATTTGACCTTTATCGATTGGTTTTGTTTCTTTTGGAAATATTTGATGTATTTGAGTTGTTTTAGGCTAGTTTTGAGCTGTTCGGCGGTCAATACGTGCAGGATAGCATTTGTGGAGCATCGATGGGCTTGCACGGTAATGGGTTTGGCTTGTTCGAGGAAATTAAAACTTTTAAACGTGGTGTTGAGAGTATGAAATCCCGAATTACGTGTTAAGTGATTAATAGTGAGGTGACACACATGCTAGGTGACGGGCGTGCACCGTATGAATTCTGACACCATTATTTTTGTGGTACTATGTAGTTACCTGATATTCTCTGTAACCATGAAATCTCTATGTACTTGAGTTATTGAGCTATGATACATGTTAGAAACAATGCCTATGCTACATAGTAATCCTGTTGGGACCCACTAAGGTTATTTTTGCTTCTGAGCTATCTGCTTTCATTGCTTTACATACTCAATCATGTGCATTCCTATGCATATCATATCAAAGTATATGTTATCATTTATTGACACTATCATAATCTTGGGCTAGTTTTATGGCATTGTGAGCCCGAGAGACAAGAAAGATTGATAACTTAGTGACGCGAGGGCATGAGTGAGAGTGATATTATGGGATCGGGTTGTACGCCGTATCATATTATATTGATTACGTTTTATGGGATTGGGCTGCACGCTGCAGCGGGTTTTACTGGGTTATGATAGCGCTTGAGTTGAAGGAGACCTCTAGAGTCTGCATACCCTTCAATGTATATATATATATATATATATATATATATATATATATATATATATATATATATATATATATATATATGTGTGTGTGTGTGTGTGTGTGTGTGTGTGTGTGTGTGTGTGTGTATGTGTGGATCGAGTTGCACGCCGCAATGAGTATTGTACAGTGCGGAGTTATTGAGTGTGCTGAGTATGGAGCACAGTAAGAGCGAATGCGAGACAGTGAGATTGATTACTCTAAGAGTGTGAGTACATGAGTTCATCACTGAGAGGATATATATATAAATATATATATATATATATATATATATATATATGTGTGTGTGTGTGTGTGTGTGTGTGTGTGTGTGTGGATTGAGTTGAACGCCGCAACGAGTATTGTATAGTGCGGAGTTATTAAGTGTGCTGAGTATGGAGCACGGTAAGAGAGAATGCGAGAGAGTAAGATTGATTACTGTAAGAGAGTGAGTACATGAGTTCATCACTGAGAAGCATTTCATTTTGACATGTGTACATGAGATACATGCATAGAGATGTATTTCTTTCTGCTACCCGGTTTATTGACATTCATGATTTACTTGTATCTTGACATGTTGGCATGGAGATGTACTTTCCTCATGCTATCTGAAAATAAAACATTTACCTGTTGAAAGGTTTTTGGAAAAAATTATAGTTTTCAAACTTATATTTTTTAATGATTTCGGTAAAGTATTTGGATTTTCACTGATACACTTGAAAAGCAAAACTATTTTTGGGAATAATGAATAAGTTGAGAATTTTAAATTTCGAGTTACTTTTTTATAACTTTCTTTACGTTGATATGAACTGTTGTTGGATATTGGTGTTAGACCCGAACTTTGTTCCAGCTCGTCACTACTTTCAACCTAAGGTTAGGTTTGTTACTTATTGAGTACATGGGTTCAGTTGTACTCATACTACACTTCTGCACTTTGCGTGTAGATGTTGATTTCTGATGTTATTGTGTTTGACAGGAGCTGTATTTAAAGACGTACATGCGTTCTTATTGTAGCAGCCTCTTATCCACTGTAGCCTTAGATTCATAAAACTCTGTTTATGTACTTTTCGAATAGATAATGTATTTACTTCATACCAGCTTTGTAAGTTCTATTCTTAGAAGCTCATGATACCAACTTGTCATGACCCAAACCCGGTCGTGATGGCGTCCAACCCTAAAGCTAGGCAAGCCAGACCAACCGATATTTCATATTTAACAATAAGTCCCGAAACCGACAATTTAAGGAGAATATAATAGTTTATAATAATAATCCAATAATAATAGAATGATAATAATGAGAAGTGTGAAAATTGATAATAACACTCCCAAAGATCTGGGGTCACGAGTCTAGAGCCTCCAAGCAAAAACTTGATAATAAGAATATCTGAACGAAATACTCAAGTCTAAAAATATATATGTAAATAAAACTAAAATACGAAGAGTAGCCAGGTCCTGCGAACGCCAGCAGCTACCTCAACAACTCTGATAACTCTAAATATATGGGATTGCTCGGCTAAACCTCCGGCGTACCTGAATTTGCACACAAAGGTACATGGAGTAGGGGTGAATACTAAGTACTTAGTGAGTAAAAAGAATATAAAATATCTGAAGATAAGAAATCCATGAAATGCCACAAAGTAAAGCTATATCTACAGTCTGATACCTTACTACGAACTAACAATAACAGCAAACCAAATATAGCATAAGTAAATAACAATGCATGAATGCAATGCAATGCACATGACCGCTACGGCATGTAACCCAATCCATTTAACATCGACGGTGCTCGCTGGGGGTCTGTACAGACTCTGGAGGGGCTCCTTCAGCCCAAGCGCAATATATTCATATCATTCATTGCGTCGTGCAGCCCGATCCATACTCAGTCCACAATATGCATATGAGTCACATAACAGTTTCAATTTTTTTATTTCCAGTTTCCAATTCATTAATAAGGAAATACTTTAGTTTCTTAATTTTTCAGGAAAAGTGACTTAGCAGTTCATAATAGTGATTAAACCCAGGACTGAGATCAATGATTCTACAAATCATGCTATCAAACTGATGTTTATCCCCTAAGGATACTACAGGTCGGCACAAGGCCCCAAACATGGCATAAAGCCCAAATATATTCAACACAGGGTGCGTTTCAATCGCCAATATAGTATTATTCTTGTTCGGGGTGGACCAAGTTACAATACCCAGTCATAACCAATCCCACACCTTCAATGGGATGCGAGTCATGCCCTAAATAGCATCACAATGTGATAAGCCGGGGTTTCAAACCCTCGGGCCATCATATACACCAACTACTCACCTCTAACCGGTCGTGGACTCGTCGGCGATGCCTTTTTTTTGTATTGACCTCCTCGTGCATTTAATCTAGTCCAAGCCACAGCGAATACATAAATATAGGTCAAATATACATAACCCAATCAAAAATACTCTAAATTACAACAATTCACGAATTTGGTAAAACCCGAGTCCCGGGCTAACTTCTCGAATAATTCCGAAAATCATACCAATGGATTCCTCGTCTCATCACATGTCCGTACATATAAAATTTATCCAAAACGGAGTTTGAATGGCCTTTCAAATTCTAAAAATTCATTTTCAAAACAAAGCCCTAAGTCTTCACAATTTCTACCCAATTTCAGTGAATTAACTGATAAATCTTTAGTTAAATGATGTTTCTAGGCCTCGAGACTTACCTCCAATCACCTCCCGTCGAAAACCTCATCAAAATCGATCAAAAATCTCACAAGGCGGTGTAAAAATGGTGGACAAATGGTGGGTTTCACGACTGAAATAAACCTTAAAACATTCTGTCCGCCCAGGCTTTCTTCATGTGATCGCAATAACTCTGATGCGATCGCATAGTACAAAATCTCAAGCCCCCAAAATTTCTTCTACGCGATCGCAGGAACTCCCACGTGATCACAGTGAACACTTTTCCTCTTCTACGCGATCGCAATCTCCCCTACGCGATTGCACTGACCAATCGCCTAAGCCTATGCGATCGCAGACCACTTCACGCGATCGCATAGAGAAAATTCTGGGCTCCTCCAATTCCTTCTACGCGATCGCAGCCCCATGCTCGCGATCGCATAGAGCAAATCTGCTCTGCAAAGTTTCTGCTGCATTTTTGTATCCCAAACTTGCCCGTTGGCCATCCGAATTCACCCCGAGACCCTCGGGACCTCAACCAAATGCACAGATATGTTATATTACTTCATTCAAACTTTTATCGCAACGTAAAAACACCATTATCAACATCAAAATCATCGAATTATCACGGATTCAAGCCTAAGTTAAACTAAAACTTTTGAGACTTGTACTTGATCTAAAACCCGACCTAAACACCTCCGAATGACCTGAAATTTTGCACGCATATCCAAAATCACCTATCGGAGTTATTTCAACTCTCGCAATTCCATTCCGACCCTCGAATCGAAATCTCACATACCATCCGGAATTCGCCAAAATCCAACCTTAGCCAATTCAAGCCTAAATCTACACAGGACCTCCGAATTCAATTTCCATAGTTCTCCTAAGTCATAAATCATCCCCCGAAACTAGACAAATCATTAGAAATCCATTCCGAGCCTTCTAACTTATAAGTCAACATTCGATTGACTTTTCCAAACTAACATTCCCATAAAGAGATTTACTGCCTCATTTCTAACCGAATTCTACCCGACTTGCTTCAAATTCTGCAAACACATATAATGAAACATATGAAAGCATAAAATGGGGAAAACGGGGTAGTAACTCCCGTAACGACGCGTCGGGTCGTTACATCTTCCCCAACTTAAACAAACGCTCGTCTGCGAGCGGGTCAAGAAACACATCTGGAGTCTCAGATAAGTGTGGATATCTGCTCTCCTGATCGGTCTCCCAAGTTTCTTCCTCCACGGGCCGACCTCTCCACTGCACCTTCACCGAAGTTATGTCTTTGGATCTCAACTTTCGAACATGTCGACCAAAAATGGCTACCGGCTCCACATTGTAGGTCAAGTCCTCATCCAACTGTATCGTGCTGAAGTCTAATACATGAGACGGGTCTCTAACGTTCTTCCGGAGCATAGCAACATGGAACACCGGATGAAATCCCGACAAGCTAGGTGGCAAAAAAAGCATATAGGCCACCCCTCCAATCTTCCTAAGTACCCCAAAAGGTCCAATGAACCTTGGGCTCAGCTTTCCTTTCTTCCCAATCCTCATAAGGCCTTTCATAGGCGAAACTTTCAGCAACACCTTCTCGCATACTGAATAAGACACATCTAGAACCTTCCGGTCCGCATAAATCTTCTGACGCGACGAGCTGTGCGAAGTCTCTCCTGAATCACCTTCACCTTTTCTAAGGCATCCTGGACTGAATCTGTCCCCAATAATCTAGCCTCACCGGGCTTAAACCAACCAACTGGAGACCTACAACGTCTCCCATATAAGGCTTCATACGGCGCCATCTGAATGCTGGATTGATAGCTATTGTTATAAGTAAACTCAACAAGAGGCAAGTAATCTGCCCAAGAACCTCCAAAATCAATAACGCATGCATGCAACATATCCTCTAATATCAGAATTGTACGCTCGGACTGCCCATATGGCTGTGGGTGAAACGCTATGCTCAACTCTACCTGTGAACTCAACACTCGTTGAAATGTCCTCCAGAACTGAGAAGTTACTAGGTACCTCTATCTGATATAATAGAAACGGGACCCCATGCAACCGCACAATCTCTTGGATGAAAATCTCTGCTAACCGCTCCGATAAATAGGTACTGCACACAGGAATAAAGTGCATGGACTTGGTCAATTGATCCACGATCACCCAAACTGAATCAAACTTCTTCAAGGTACGGGGAAGACTCACGAAGACCATAGTAATCTTCTCCCATTTCCACTCAGGAATATCCATGCGCTGGAACACTCCACCGGGTCTCTGGTGTTCATATTTGACATGCTTACAGTTAAGACATCGAGCCACATAATTCACAATATCCTTCTTCATCCTTCTCCACTAGTAATGCTGTCTCAAATCTTGGTACATCTTCGCGGTCCCCGGATGAATTGAATACCGCGAGCTGTGGGCCTCCTCTAATATCAATTCCCGGAGCCTATCTATATTGGGCACACAAATCCGGCCCTTCATCCGCAACACACCATCATCTCCGATGGTTACATCTCTGGCATCATCGTGCTGGACCCCATCCTTCAAGACAAGCAAATGCGGATCATCATACTGACGCTCTCGAATACGATAATACAAGGAAGACCGAGATACCACACAAGCCATCACTCGGCTGGGCTCGAAAATATCTAACCTCACCATCTGATTGGCTAGATCCTGAATGTCAACTGCAAGGGGCCTCACCCCAACTGGAATGTACGCCAAACTGCCCATACTAATAGTCTTCCGGCTTAAAGCATCGGCCACTACATTGGCCTTCCCGGGATGATACAAGATTGTAAGGTCATAGTCCTTGAGTAATTAAAGCCATCTCCGCTGCCTCAAATTGAGATCCTTCTGCTTAAACAAGTGCTGAAGACTGTGGTGGTTTGTATATACCTCACAAGATATGCCATATAGATACTGCCTCCAAATCTTCAAGGCGTGAACAATACCAGCTAATTCTAAGTCGTGAACAAGATAGTTCTTCTCATGGGGATTTAACTGGCGAGAAGTATATGCACTAACTCTACCCTCCTACATCAATACACAACCGAACCCAACCCTCGAAGCATCACAATACACCGTATAAGAACCTAAAGCTGATGGAAATATGAGTACCGGAGCTGTGGTCAAGGCCGACTTGAGCTTCTGGAAGATCTCCTCGTATTCATCATACCACACAAATGCAGCATTCTTCTGTGTCAACTTCGTCAAAGGCAAAGCAATAGACAAAAAACCCTAAACGAACCTGCGGTAATAACCTGCCAACCCGAGGAAACTCTGGATCTCTATAGCTGAGCAAGGTCTGGGCCAATTCTACACAGCCTCGACCTTCTGTGGGTCAACCTGAATACCATCGCCGGACACTACATGTACCAGAAAAGTCACAGTATTAAGCCAGAACTCACACTTAGAAAACTTTGTATAAAGCTTCTCCTCTCTCAATCTCTGCAATACCACCCTCAAGTGTTGCACGTGCTCCTCCTAGTTGCACGAGTACACCAGGATATCATAAATATCACAAAAGAATCCAGATACGGCCGGAATACACTGTTCATCAAGTGCATGAATGCGGTTGGAGCATCAGTCAGCCCAAAAGACATCACTAGAAATTCATAGTGCCCATATCTCATTCTGGAAGCCATTTTCATAATGTCTGAATCCCTATTCTTCAACTGATGATAACCCGATCGAAGGTCAATCTTAGAGAATACACTTTCTCCCTGAAGCTGGTCAAACAAGTCCTCAATACGTGGTAGTGGGTACTTGTTCTTCACTGTCACCTTGTTCAACTGCCTGTAATCAATGCACATTCTCATTGTGCCATCCTTCTTCTTTACGAATAACACCGGTGGACCCCAAGGGGATACACTCGGGCGAATGAACCCCTTATCTAGGAGTTCTTAAAGTTGTTCCTTCAACTCTTTTAACCGGTGCCATGCGATAGGGAGGGATAGAAATGGGCTGAGTGCCTGGCACCAGGTCAATACCAAAATCGATGTCCCTGTCCGACGGCATGCCCGGCAGATCTGCTGGAAATACATCCATGAAGTCCCTCACAACGGGGACCAAATCAATACTAGGAGCCTCAGCTCCAACATCTCTAACGAAAGCCAAATAAGATAAACAACCCTTCCCAACCATTCGTTGAGCTTTTAGGAAGGAAATCACCCTGTGTCGTACATAATCAGTCATGCCTCACCACTCGATCCTCGGAATACCCGGAATAGCCAACGTAAATGTCTTTGCATGACAGTCCAAAATAGCATGGTAAGGAGATAACCAATCCATACCCAGAATCACGTCGAAATCCACCATGCCCAATAATAACAAGTCAACTCGGGTCTCTAGACCCCCAATAGTAACGAGACAGGATCGATATACATGATCCACAATAATAGTATCACCCACCGGGGTAGACACATGCACGGGCAAGGCAAGACAACCATGGGTCGTACCCAAATGATGCGCAAAATATGAAGATGCATAGGAGTAGGTAGATCCGGGATCAAATAAGACAGAAGCATCCTTGTGGCAGATTGAGATAATACATGTGATGATTGCATCTGATGTGCTAGTATCTCTCCTATCTGGAAGAGCATAAAATCGAGCTTGACCTCTGCTAGTACGGTCCTCACCCCTGGGGTGACCTCTGGCTACCTGAACACCACTCATAGTTGACTAAGTGGGTGCCGAAGAAACATGAGCATAAGATGAGGGCTGATCCCTCTGCTGAGACTATTTACTGAGGAATTGGGGACACTGCCTCCTAATATGACCCAACTCACCACACCCAAAGCAACGGCCTGAAGTTGGACAAGGGGACTGATGGGAACCCCTCGCTACAGATGAACCCTAAGCTGCAGAAACAGGTGCAGAGCTCTAAGCTGGAAGGGCGCTCAATGTGGGATGGCTCTGCTGACGACCCTGATGACCCTGATGACCCTGACGACCACGGTCTGACGAAGCCCCACTAGACTCTAAATGGCCTGACTGAGGAGATATGAAGGAACGACCTCTGCTGTGCTAGAACTGGCCCCTAGACGGAGCACCACTGTAATTACGTGCACCATGAGGCCTCTTAGCCTCCCTCTCATTGCTCTCTCGACGACGATCTATCTCAATCTGACGAGCCACATCAATTACCTCCTCAAAAGTAACTGTTGTAGCCCTATCTCTAGTCATTAATATGCGGATAGTATAGCTGAGACCATCCACAAACCTCCTGATCCGCTCACGATCTGTCGGGATCGTCCACATAGTATGTCAAGCTAGCTGTGTAAACCTCAACTCATACTGAGTGACTGTCATATCTCCCTGCTTCAACCACTTGAACTGATGACGCAGCACCTCCCTATGAGACTGGGGCGCATACTTCTCCAGAAATACCATGGAGAACTGCTGCCATGTGCGGGGTGCTTCCCCACTAGGCATATGCCTCTCGAAGTCCTCCCACCAATTAAATGCGGGCCCTGTGAACTGGAAGGTAGTAAAAGCCACGCCGCTAAACTCCAGAAAACCCACAGTACGAAGCATACACTGGCACTAATCCAGAAAACCCTATGCATCATCGCCCTCAACACCACTGAATGTCGGAGGCTCAATCCCAACGAACCTCTCCAACCGATGCTGCTCGTCATCGGGCATAGCTGGAACCACATGAGCTAGGACTGGTGCGATGGTGCAGACGGTTGGACTAGATGAGCTGGATATGCCTCACGTACCTGTAAGCCCTGAACTACCGACTTTGGTGTGCGAGTAATGGGGGTATGATTTTCTCCCCCTGCCTAAGAAGAAGCTGTTGTAGTAGAAGCCGCAACCACTTGGGCTAAGCCAGTACACACTGATAGGATCTGTGCTAAGGTCTCCTGGAGACCCGGTATCTCAATAGGCACTGCTGGTGCTGGAATGCCTGCAGCAGGAATATGATCCTGAACCTGACCCACTGGCATTGGGAACTGACCCTGAGTCTGGTCAACTGGTGGGTCAGTAGGTGTTGTCCCTGCTGCCCTGCCTCTACCACGACCACGGCCTCTGGGTGCCACTGGTGGTCATCTACCACGTCCGTTAGCATGGGTTCTTGCCATCTGCGAGAGAATAGAATATGAAAAAAATTTGTTTTTACAACAACAACAAACCGCATGATATGAATTCCAAGAAAGTGAAGTGTTTCCTAAAAGTTCTATAGCCTCCCGAGGATAGATACAGACATCTATGTACCGATCCGCGAGTGCCTACTAAACCGGCTCATGACTCCCGAGGCCTAGTAACCTACGCTATGATACCAACTTGTCACGATCCAAACTCTGTCGTGATGGCGCCCAACCTTAAAGTTAGGCAAGCCAGACCAACAGTCGTTTCATATTTAACAATAAGTCATGAAACCGACAATTTAAGGAAAATATAATAGTTTATAATAATAATCCAGTAATAATAGAATGATAAGAATGAGAAGTGCCAAAACTGATAATAACCTTCCCAAAGATCTGGGGTCACGAGTCTAGAGCCTCCAAGCAAAAACTGGATAATACGAATATCTGAATGAAATACTTAAGTCTAAAAATATATATGTAAATAAAACTGGAATAAGAAGAGCAGCTGGATCCTGCGAACGCCAGCTGATACCTCAACAACTCTGATAACTCTAAATAAATGGGACTGCTCGGCTAAACCTTCGGCGTACCTGAATTTGCACACAAAGGTGTAGGGAGTAGGGGTGAGTACTAAGTACTCAGTGAGTAAAAAGCATATAAAATGGCTGAAGATAAGAAATCCACGAAATGCCACAAAGTAAAGCTATATCTACAGTTCGATACCTTATTGCGAACTAACAATAACAACAAACCACAGATAGCACAAGTAAATAACAATGCATGAATGCAATGCGATGCACATGACCGATGCGGCGTGTAGCCCGATCCATTTAACATCGACGGCGCTCAGTGGGGGTGTGTACCGACTCCGGGGGGGCTTCTTCAGCCCAAGTGCAATATATTAATATCATTTGTTGCGGCGTGCATCCCGATCCATACTCAGTCCATAATATGCATATGAGTCACATAGTAGTTTCAATTTATTTATTTCCAATTTCCAATTCATTAATAAGGAAATACTTTAGTTACTTAATATTTCAGGAAACGTGACTTAGCATTTCATAATAGTGATTAAACACAGGACTGAGATCAATGATTTTATAAATCATGCTATCAAAATGATATTTATCCCCTAAGGATACTACAGGTCGGCACAAGGCCCCAAACATGGCATAAAGCCCAGATATATTCAACACAAGGTGCGTTTCAATTGCCAATATAGTATTATTCTTGTTCGGGATGGACCAAGTCACAATCCCCAGTCATAACCAATCCCGCACCTGTCATGGGATGCGATTCATGCCCTAAATAGCGTCACAATGTGGTAAGCCGGGGTTTCAAACCCTCAGGCCATCATATACACCAACTACTCACCTCTAACCAGCCGTGGACTCATTTGCGATGCCTTTTCCTTTTGTATTGACCTCCTCATGCGTTGAATCTAGTCAAAACTACAGCGAATACATAAATATGGGTCAAAGAAACATAACCCAATAAAAATACTCGAAAAGTACAACAATTCCTGAAGTTGGTAAAACCCGAGCCCTGGGCCCACTTCTCGAAAAATTGCAAAAATCATACCAACGGATTCCTCGTCTCGCCACAAGTCCGTACATATAAAATTTATCGTAAATGGAGTTCGAATGGCCTTTCAAATTCTAAGAATTTGTTTTCAAAATAAAGCCCTAGTTCTTCACAATTTCTACTCAATTTCAGTGAATTAACGGATAAATCTTTAGTTAAATAATGTTTCTAGGCCATGAGACTTACCTCCAATCACCTCCCGTCGAAAACCTCATCAAAATCAATCAAAAATCTCTCAAGGCGGTGTAAAAATGATGGAAAAATGGTGGATTTCGCGACTGAAATAACCCTTAAAACATTCTGTCCGCCCAGGCTTTCTTCTATGCGGTCGTAATACCTTTGATGCGATCGCATAGTACAAAATCTCAAGCCCCCAAAATTCCTTCTACGCGAGCGCTGGAACTCCCACGCGATCGGAGTGAACACTTTTCCTCTTCTACGCGATCGCACTGACCAATCGCCTAAGCCTATGCGATTGCAGACCACTTCACGCGATCGCATAGAGCAAATTCTGGGCTCCTCTAATTCCTTCTACGCGATCGCATCCCCATGCTCGCGGTCGCATAGAGCAAATCTGCTCTGCAAATTTTCTGCTACTTTTTTGTATCCCAAACTTGCCCGTTGGCCATCCGAATTCATCCCGAGACCCTCGGGACCTCAACCAAATGCATAGATATGTTATATTACTTTATTCAAACTTGCCCGCAACATAAAAATACCATCATAAACATCAAAATCATCGAATTACCATGGATTCAAGCTTAAGTTAAACTAAAACTTCCGAAACTTGCATTTGATCTAAAACCCGACCTAAACACCTCCAAATGATTTGAAATTTTGCACACATGTCCAAAATCACCTAACGGAGCTACTGCAACTATCGGAATTCCATTTCGATCCTCGGATCAAAATCTCACCTGCCAGCCGAAATTCGCCAAAATTCAACCTTAGCCAATTCAAGCCTAAATCTACACCGGACTTCCGAATTTAATTTTGATTGTTTTCCTAAGTCATAAATCATCCCTCGAAACTAGTCGAATCATCAGAAATTCGTTCTGAGCCTTCTAACTCATAAGTCAACATTCAGTTGACTTTTCCAAACTGACCTTCCCATAAAGAGATTTATTGTCTCATTTCTAACCGAATTCTACCCGACTTACTTCAAATTCTCCAAACACATATAATGAAACATATGAAAGCATAAAATGGGATAAATTGGGTGGTAACTCCCGTAACGACGGGTCAGGTCGTTACAGTACTACAAATCCTTGGGAAATATATAAGATTCGAATAATCTCTTATATTTAATTATTTTATTAATTTTATTGTAACTGGTAAGTTGTAAATTGATTTACCTAAAGAGTTGAGTTAGATGCCATCACGACTAATTAGATTTTGGGCCATAACAAATGGTGCTTACCGTGGAGAGATTAGCATCAACATCAATCTCTTTATCTTTGCCTCTCTACGGGCCTCTATCGAAAAAAAGACCAGAGTCATTAAAAGATTTAGTGAAAGAAGCCATCATGGTAACTACATAACAGAGTCTTGTGAAGAAAATTGGAGGGAGATGGAAGCACAAGGAAGTTAAGTGCAAAAAGGATAAAAGAGCTTATGAAGTTGCTGCAAGTGCAAGAGGTAACATGGTACATATAAGTAAAGATATAGACGGCTAAAATCATGGTCGTGATTACTTCGAGAACTGGAGAAAATAATGTTGAATCGTGGGGCAACACATGTTCGGGTATTAAATGCGAGTAGACATGTATCTTATCAAGTGTCAGAGTCAAAGGGGATAAAAAAAAATTTACCAAGAAAGGAATCTTTACCAACTTCTTGATGATACAAAGATGTGCCACGTGAAAGCAAGGAGACAATATGTATAGGGTAAAATTAGTTTATATTAAGTTATCGAATAATTGCGTCACATGTGGATCGAGAGACAGACGGAAGATGAGTCGAGTAAGAACTGAGATCGAGAGAAACAACTGCAGTTGGTGTCGAATAGATCATGAATGGAGCATAATCAACGGGAGCAAAACGAATATTTGTCATTAGATGACATTTAATAAAGAATATTCCTTAATATTAAATAGGAAGCCGTTGCGAAGAATTTTGATATCCATGGCATGCTGTTACACCTTCATCAATGGCCCCGTTTATCATTATTTAAGAGGGGCGTGATCCTATGACCTTGTTTTCTAGCTATATCTATAAATAGTGGCTTGAACAACCATTGTAAGATATGAAATCTCTAGCAAAACTTATGCTATAATTTATTCTCAAGCTAATAATACAATTTTACTTTCTGTCTAATATTGCCCTTACTGTTGTCCTCGGAAGTATTGGTCCCAAATCCAAGCTTGCCATATCATTTTATGCTAAGCATTATTTTTAATTTAATTTATTTATCATTTTCGATCAGATCAATTTGCTTGTCTATAAACCACACAATGAATTCAATTGGGTAAACAATTTCATTTGAAAATATTTGAAATCTTATCCTTTTTATCTGCAATTTCTAGAATTGCGGCCAACAAAAGCTTGAGATATTTCAATAGTTTAATATATTGCCTCGAGACAGTTCAAAATTTGTTCTTTCTAAAGCATCAACGATATAAAAAATATTTACATGATCGAGTCATTTAAAAAGTAATTGCAATTTTATCTTCTTAATAAAACTATTTAATACCTAGAGCAAATGTTAAATAACATGTTATAACAAGTTAGATTACAGTAATTGTGCAACAAATTCATTTAATTTTCTTAAATCCTCGTAAAAAAGGAAATACTCAAAAGACTCAATGATTTTCTTTTACGGAAACTAAAAGAATGGTGGAATAACTTTCATAACCTCAAAGTGGTTGAGGGTTGTATGAACCATTTGCAGTTAGGATCGAAGATATTACCTAAAATGTCAAATACATAGACGACCCTTAAAGTTGACACCAAATTCTATTTATTAAACACTTTTTTCAGCCATCTATTAGACACTTAATGTATACAAAAAATGTAGCTATTCAGCATCTTGAAAAATTTCATCATCTGAAAGTGGTTGGAGATGGTGCGTATGTGGACCATTTGCATTTAGGATTACCAGATATTATCTAAAATAAAACTCATATACGCCACAAGAATGTGAAACAACAAAATTTACAAACAAAGCACCAAATCATAATTATTAGGTCTCATAACTTGGTAGAAATCCAAAAACATACACCGAATAGAAATTAGGAAACATAAACAGTTTTTGTGGGAAGAATAAAAAAAAAGAAGCTAAGTAACATTTCAAACAAACTGCCCCTAAAGTCAGACAATAGGGTAAGTTGTCCAAATATGAAACTTAGTAGCCTTCTGGCTTGTAGGCAATGAAACTGATGCACTGCACTTGACGCACGTTGTCGAATCCAATGATACGGATCCAGGCCTGTGGGTATGCCTTCTTCGCCTCTTCCACCTCAGCCAACACTTGGGTGGCATCAGTGCATCCGAACATAGGCAGCTTCCACATTGTCCAGTATCTGCATTAGAACCGAATTTTTCAGGATTTAAAATTTAAGATTTCGTTCGATTTTTGTACAACTTTTCAAGATTTGCACACATATATCCATGATTTAACTAAATAATTATGGATCTGCTACTCACCTGCCATCATAGTATCCTGGTGACTTGTTGTGTTCACGGTAGACAAATCCGTGCTGCACATACAAAATAACATATTAAAATTTAAAGTTAAATTTTTTCTAAATATAAAAATATATCTTTGTTTTTTTTTTTTTGGGAACAAATAGAAGGAACAAATAGAAAGAAGAATTTTTTTGCATAAAATTTAGAACAGATACTGACCTCAGTCTCGAATTCCAAACAAGGAACCCATCCATTTTTCAAAAGGTACTCAACTTCACTAAGCAATTGCTCCTGGCTCAAATCAGGAAGGTATGAAAGAGTCTCGTACTTCTTCATGTTAATTGGTGGCCACACCTATACTCCATCAAAAAGAATTTTTAGCTATGGCAGGTTAAAATACATTGAAAATTCTTTAAAATTCTTTGCGCTGTCAGTGTATATAAGTTACCTGCATGCATTGCACTCTTCCGCCGTTGCTGGCAATGGAAGTGATGTCAAGGTTTTGCTTCCTTGAAACAGGGAATGAGGCAGCTGACTTAAGACCAGTGAAAGGTGCAACCATGTTGGTTTGAGCAACATTGGTGCGAGTGGCAACTGCTGCTGAGGAAAGAACTGAAGAAGCCATTGTTGATTAAACTTAGACAGAAAGATTTCTCTTTCTCTCTTTTCCTTTAACTTCCAAGATGGTCATTGCATAGTTGCCCACCATCCTATATATAATGATAAGGTTTTACATATTTCCCATATCTAACGGACAAAAATCAACAACCCCCTCATCTTGGAGTAAAGCTAACCATTGGATTATGTGGTTCTTGATACATTATACAAATCTTAATATCCACACATGAAAGGTTGGGAAATTATTTTTGGAGCTAAGCCATTCTTCATTTAAGTTACCACAATGGAGGTGCCACGTGTAAGCACCTCAGTAATCTTATCTCATCCTAGATGGGGTAGGAAGAGGATATGAATGTGTGATTGAGGTTGATTTTTTTTTTTTTTAAAGTCCCTTTTGCTTGGACTATTGCCGTATTTGTTTTTGTATGTATACATATATTTTTGTGTTTCAAAATATTCAAACTAAACTTAATAGCTAGAGTACTCTTTGGGAAAGCAGCCATTCACTACTCGAATGCAAATTATGTATGTATAATTAACTTTGTAAATCTCAAGGAACTATATATGACATTGGAGTTGACGCATTCTTTAGGAAATGAAAGCAAATGCAAAATGTTAGTATAATTACATTTTTATTATTAAAATAAATTTCTATAACTCTTACTACTCCATGATGTAGATGATGGCCATAATTTTTTTTGTAACTCTTCTCTCATGTTCTACCACTAATTATCCCATGTTCTCCATGATATCATAATTTATTATCCCATTTTCTTCTAATTTAGTTCAAGTTTACACCTATAAAGTGAGGTTAAAGTTGTGGAAAAAAAGAGTTTTTTTTTTTTACTTTTGCTGAAGGAAGGTGTTCATCTTGGTGGAGCCTTGGACTTAACAACTTGTTCAAAGTTTGTTCGAGTCATACGACGTGATCGGCCTGTTGTATCCTGACGGAGATAGGTCAAGAGGATTACTGCTGGACCAATGAAAAAATATTGTTGTAGTGGGCTTCAATCTCCTTAAAGAGAGCGAGATATCCGCGCCTCAGCCTGAAAATATTTTTTTTATTTTATTTTATTTTCAACTCTGATTGTATTTTTACTAACAATTTTAAGGAGATTCAAATGGCTACAGTTGAAAAATACGCAGATATCAAGGTGGGAGATCTCAATAAGTCATTCCGTTTCAACGGTACTCATTTCAAGAGATGGAACGGTAGAGTACTTTTTATTTGAGTCTTCTCAATGTTTCTTACGTTTTAACTGAGAAGAATCCTAACAAAGTAGATAACTCCTCCATGAATGATGATGAGCTAATTGCCCTTCAAGAAAAAATAGAAAAATACAACGATGACTCATACAAGTGTCGATATTATCTTTCTAATTGTCTATCTGATAATTTTTATGATTATTATGATAGAACTTACTCTACTGCAAAGAAAATTTGGAAAGCATTGCAAAGTAAGTATGATACCGAGGAGGCAGGTGCGAAAAAAATACGCTGCTAGCTGATTTTTTCGTTTTCAAATGGTGGACAACAAATCTGTAGTAGACCAAGCTCAATACTTCATAATGATTGTTGGAGAGCTCAAATCTGAGGATATTAAGATTGGAGATAACCTTATTGTTTGTGGCTTAATAGGAAATCTACCACCTTCATGGAGGGAATTTCAAAAAAACTATGCGGCACAAACAAAAAGAAACGTCACTTGAGACGTTGATAATGCGGATTCGCATGGAAGAAAAGGCAAGAGGCCAAGATGCACTTATGCAATCCGAAGAGAGCACTCTACAACCTGTCACTATAAAGGTAAATTTAATTACGTCAAATAATATTACTCCTGAAACTCACAAAAATACTTCTTTGAAGACAAAGAAGAAAACTTTTAAGAAAAATTATGGTAGACCTCTCAAGAAAAATAATGGTGCAAACAACCAAGCACAAAATCAACAAGTTTAAATTGCGAAACCATGCTTTGTATGTGGCAAGAGTGGGCATATTGCTCTATTTTGCAAATTTCTGAAACGTGGTCCTAGACCACAAGAAAATGTAACCGAAGAGCCACTTGTGTCGGTGATAACAGACATTAACGTGGTAGAAAATATTGATCGATGGTGGACTGATTCTGGAGAAAATCGTCATGTTTGCTATGATAGAGATTGGTTTAAAGTGTATACTCCATTTGAGGAGCCCAAAACCATCATGCTTGGTGATTCTCACACAATCCAAGTGCTTGGAAAGGGAGAGTTCGAGTTGAAGTTTACTTCAGGAAGAGATTAACGTTGAAAGACGTACTTTATACTCCTTCAATGAGAAAAAATTTGATGTATAGTTTTCTTCTTAACAAGGCAGGCTTCAACCAAATTATTGAAAGTGATCAATATATAATAGTGACAAGGGGTATTTTTGTGGGTAAGAGGTATGCATGTGATGGGATATTCAAGTTGAATGTTGAGATGAATAAAATGTTTATATGTTGTCTTCTAATAATTTTTGGCATACTCGTTTGTGTCATATTAATAATCATTATGTGAGAATCATGAATAGTTTAAGATTAATCCTAATGATTAAAAAGAATATTTAAAAATGTGAGGCCTGTAGCAAAGCCAAAATAACTAAAAGGCCTCATTTTTTCAAGTTGAAATAAAATATGAATTGTTAGAATTAGTTCACATTGATATTTGTGAACTTGGAAGAATTTTAACTCCTGGAGAAAATAGATATTTTATCACTTTTATTGATGATTTCTCTAAATTTACATATGTTTATTTGATGAAAAATAAAAGTGATGCATTTGAAAATTTTAAAAATTATCTCCATGAGGTTGAAAATTAATTTGATAGAAAAATAAGAAGAATTAGAAGTGATAGAGGCTGTGAATTTAATTCTTTTGTGAGATCACTGGGAATAATTCATGAAACTACTCCACCTTATTCTTCAGCACCAAAGGTATGGCTGGAAAAAAAAAAATAGAACTTTGGTAGAGTTAACTAATGACATGCTTATTGAGTCAAATGCACCTTTAAATTTGTGGGGTGAAGCTATTTTGACTACATATTATGTATTGAATAGGGTGCCTCATAAGAGAACAATATTGACACCATTTGAGTTATGGAAAAATTACAAGCCAAATTTGAGTTATCTGAAAGTTTGGGGTTGTTTAGCTTATGTTAGGCTAACGGATCCTAAAATTTTAAAATTGGGTAAAAAAGTTGTCACTGGTGCGTTTCTTGGTTATGCTTCTAATAGTACAACCTATAGATTTTTAAATCTGGAACAAAATATAACTATAGAATCAAGTGATGTTATTTTTCATGAAAATAAATTTTCATTTGAGTCTAGAAATAGAGGGGGTCAAAGAGATAAAGATAATTTTTTGTATATGCCTAGTTCTTCTACTTCTATTTTGCAAAATAAAGAAAATGATGCTTTTGAGTTAAGAAGAAGTAAAAGAGCTAGAATAGAAAAAGATTTTGGTCCTGATTTTTATGTTTTTAATATTGAAAATAACCCTATTACTTTAAAAAAAATTATTATTGCCTGATGCTATTTTCTAGAAGGAGGTTGTAAATGATGAAATGGAGTCACTAGTTTCTAATAAAACTTGGAAGTTCGTTGTTTTACTACCAGGTTGTTAAACAATTGGGTGCAAATGGGTCCTAAGAAAAAAATTAAAACCTGATAGATTGGTTGATAACTATAAAGCTAGGTTAGTTGCTAAAGGTTTTAAGCAACTAGAAGACCTAGAATTTTTTTATAGTTTTTCTCCGGTAACTAGAATTACATCCACTAGACTTTTAATTGTTATTGCTGCAATTATTTATTTGCATGTTCATCAAATAGATGTAAAAATTGCTTTATTAAATAGCGACCTAAATGAAAAAATTTATATGGATCAACTTGAGGGTTTTATAGAAGCTGGCCAAGAAAGTAAAGTGTGTAAACTCACTAAATTCCTATATGGCTTGAAACAAACACTTAAGCAAAGGCATGAAAAGTTTAATTCCTCCATGATAAAAAATAGTTTTAAATCGAATGAATGTGATAAGTACATCTATCATAAGTCTTGGAATAATTCACATGTAATTCATTACCTCTATGTTGATGATTTATTAGTATTTGGCTCTAGCATGAATGTTACTGGAGAAACCAATGCTTAATAGCCATTTTGACATTAAAGATTTAGGAGAGGCAACTTTCATTCTTGGAATGAAGATTACTAGAACATGTGATGGAACTTTCCTTGATCAGTCACATTATGTTGAGAAAATTTCGAAAAATATAATTGTATTGATTGCAAGCACGTTATAACCCCTTTTAATTCAAGTGTTCACTTATTTCATGTACAAAGTGACAATGATGTGATAAATCAAAAGGAATATGCTAGCTTAATTGGAAGCTTGAGATATGTGACTAATTGTACTCAGCCTGATATTGCATACACAATAGGAGTACTTAGCAGGTTTACAAGCAAGCCAGGTAAAGAAGATTGGCATGCCATAACAAGAGTTATGAGGTATTTACTTGGTACAAAAATTTATGGCTTATTTTATTAAAATAATCATGTTTTACTCGAAGGCTTTTCTGATGCAGATTGGAACACCTTATCTGGTGATTCCTGTTCTACTACATGGTATATTTTTACTTTGGTAGGTAGTGCTATTTGTTGGAAATCGAAAAAGCAAAAAATAATTGCTAACTCTACCATGGAGGCTGAGCTAATTGCTTTAGCTTCAGCTAGCGAGGAAGCAAATTGGTTGAGACTTTATTATTTCAAATTCTTTATTTTAAAAACCAATTCCTCCTATTTTAATTTATTGTGATAGCATCACTGCAATTGGTAGAGTACAAAATCATTATTACAACGGTAAATCCAGACCTATAAGGAGAAACCATAGTACTATGAGATCATATTTGACAAGTGGTACCATTAATGTTGATTATGTTAAATCTTGTGATAATCTTGCAGATCCACTGACTAAGGCCTTAGCAAGAGAAAGGGTCTGGAGCACATCAAGGGGATGGGATTGAAGCTCATAAGTCATATTTGAGAAAACCCAACTTGGGGACTAGAGATCCTATAACCAGGTTCAATGGGAAGAACGAATCATACGATGGCTTGGTTTAAAATGCACTATTTTTATTATTATTCCATCCATATGGTATGAGTGCATTTATCCTGTAATGATTTTTCGAGATTGAGTTTTATTAACTCTTAATGTAAAAAGTTGTAGCTCTTATGAGTGAGATGTTAGAGTTACATGAGCACCCCTGACAGATTTCACCTATGTGAGTGTGGAAGTAGGCCGCTTTCTATGAGAATTAGGCTTGTTCTTAAAACCACTCATGAAAACCAGGATAGCACAAGGTCATAATGTGTAATAAAGCTTATGTAAACACCTTGATTATTATGTGTAAGTAGTGATATTTAATTTTCCTAAAGCAATCATAGCTCAAGTCTGAGACCACTACTTACTCTAGAGTAAAAATTGTTGTTTTGCTAAGTGGAGGTTCATTGCAGAACACACCTTCATTATGCTTTATAGTCTCCCTTCAACTGGTAAACTCTTTTATATATTTTAATATTAAAATGAGTGGGGGAATGTTAGTATAATTATATTTTATTATTAAAATAAATTCCTATAACTCCCACTACTTCATGATGTAGATAATGACCATAACTCTTTTGTAATTCTTCTCCCATGTTCTACCACTAATTATCCTATGTTCTCCATGATATCATAACTTATTACCCCACTTTCTTCCAATTTAATTCAAGGAATAATTCTTACACCTATAAATAGGAGTCTTTCTTCCATATTGTGGCATGAAAAAAAATAATTGTAGAATGTTTCTATGAAGTGAGGTTAAAGTTGTGGAAAAAAAAGAGTTTTTTTTTTTTTACTTTTGTTGAAGGAAAGTGTTCATCTTGGTGGAGCTTTGGAGTCAACCACTTGTCCAGAGTTTGTTCGAGTCATACGATGTGATCGTGCTGTTGTATCTTGGGAGAGACAGGTCAAGAGGATTATTGCTGGACCAGTGAATGAACTTTGCTGCAATGGGCTTGAATCTCCTTAAAGAGAGCGAGATATCCGCGCTTCAGCCTGAAGATATTTTATTTTATTTTCAATTGTAATTGTATTTTCACAAACACAATACTTTAATCAAAATTATCACTAAATATAGTGCTTCATGATTACAAAACATGTCAAAAAGGACAAGGGTTCTGATAGAATTAGAGACGCAATGAAAATTATATAGACAGGAGCGTAATACGATAGCAGAAGAGGATCATTAGCAAGCCTTAGATATTTCATACTAGATTGATTAGACTGTGGAGGCTAGTATTGATATCTCTGTTGATTTTGAAGTTTTGTAGTTCTTTGTCGCTGGGGTCTCGGATTATTCTGCTGCCATGAGATCTGACTACCACTTGGTGAACTCCACGAAAAACCTTGGTGTCTCTGCCGCATGGAGTTAAAATTATTACCAATTTGGTAGTTGTCTCTATCAATGCTTCCCACAACATTTACCTCTTTATCTACAGCTACGGCCTGCCATTCATGCGTTGGATGATCAACTCGACAAAAGTCACAAACTAATCTGGCTCTCTACCTTGGCTAAGATCAACTTTCTTATCTCTTTGGTCATGGTGTCTAGCTGAGCTTGCACTGATGTGCTAGATTGCATTGGTGAATTCGAGATGATTTTCTTTTATCATTACTCTCAGCGGGCCATTGGTTAGCATCTTCAGATGGCTCATCTAGAATCTTCTTGTGGGTAAGGTGTCAGTCCATCCCAAAAGTCCTGGAGTTGCATCCACAATTCGATTCCATTATGATAACACTTTCTCACTATCTCCTTGAATCTTCTTGAAGCTTCGAAGACCATTACAATGTACTTCTGGCAAAAGTTGTGGGTTTCTCTTATGAATTGCACTATTTTTGTAGCTGAGAAGCACTTATCTAGAAACGTTTTCATCATATCTTCCTATGTCCTGATCGACCTGTTTGGTAAGCCTTGAAGCTAGTACTTCGCGTCATCCTTCAGTGAAAAAGGGAATGCCCTTAAGGTGACTGCATCTTTTGGCACTCCATTGCACTGAAAGGTGTTCATGATTTCCTCATATTCCATCAAGTGGGTGTCAGGATCTTCATTCTCCTTCCCTCTAAAGCACGATTGTTTTAGATGGTCTGGATCACGCTCAACTTAGCCTCACAAAAGACTACGCGGGCATTGCAAATATAATCTGAGTATTGTAGCCCAGAGTCGAACTAGAGAGAATTAACCCACCAATTACCACTATCGGATTTACTCAATTCACACAACCTGTTTCCTCAAACTTTCTGATTCACAATTGTTGATTACCTAACAGATAATATTGAAAGTAATAATAACTGAAAATTAACTAAGCATGATGTGTAAATAATATAAAGAAGGTCCAAATGATTTCCCCCGTTGGTCTTTTCCTCGGTTGTCTATTTCTTATAATTAAGATTTAGCTATATCTAACAATCATGAACTCTCTATCTATCATAATTCTTTCTTAAGTAATTATAATAATCTACTAAACTCACTTTCTCAAGTTACGTTAGTTAATTTTACAATACGGTTCACTTAGATTGCACCCGGGGTTTTGTTATCTCTAATCCAACCCTTAAACCCTTGGTTATGACTCTCATCTATACTCTGGGAGTGATGTTGTTCATACAATTACCTAAATATGCATTCTCTCTCAAGAAGATACACAATAAATAGGAACAGATAATTGAGGGGCCTTTCAACTATTCCACAACCAAAACATATATGAACAATTATAGATTAACAACAAAACCTAATTATATTGATAAAACAACCAAGTAATTCCCAACGGGTTCCATCAAAACCTTAGATTAGGGTATTTAGCTACTCATGATAATGGGTAAATCAATAACTAAAGAATTCATAATCATAAAATTGCAAGAAATTAAGAAGAATAAAAGTAATGATGTTTTGGTGATCTCTCACACTTGTTTCTCTTGCCAACAAACTCCAAATTTAAGCCTTCACTAGTTTTGGGCGAGTTTCCAACATTATATAAAGGATTTTCAAAACTTTCCCCGATTTACACTTTGACCCTAAAGTCTTGGGCTTGACTGTGTCTCCCGCGGTCGCGGCATCGACCGCGGACCGACTGCGGAGCTCGTTGTAAAGTACCACGGTGCGGACCGTGGCAGACCATAGTGCTGACCGCGGGGATCACTGAAAGTTTGCTCTTTTTTCTTTTAATTCTCTTAACTGCTCTTTTGCACTCGGGTACTTCTCAAGTAGGTGATTTCTTTACGTTCTTGCCTTCAAACGCTTCATTTTTTTCTCCGTCTATCTTGTATTCCCTGCGAAATCAAATAGCATCAATTCAACAATTTAATCGACAACTTTCATAACAAAAGCAACAACAAAGTATGGGTATCTACAACATAAATAACAATTATATAGCATATTATCAACACCCCACACTTAAATCATTGCTAGTCCTCGAGCAATTCACCACACTCATAAAATTCATTCCTTATATTTTTCCTTCAACGACTCACACCATGAACATTATACAAGCGTTATACCTTGTAGTGAGCAACTCTTACCTGAATAATCAAGTTTTTTGCACCCTGCACATCTATACTTACTCAAACCACTCTATACAATAGTCAAAACGCATCTTTCCTTTGTGAATCACATGCTCTCACATCACACAAGAGAGAAGTTTCCTACATATAATAATTATAATATAATTCGGAATCAAATAGACAAAATTCACTCACTCTCCAAAGAACTTTCACATGCAACAAAGATGCACCATAGGCTTTCCCCTAGTGGAATACTCGACTAATGGAACCTCATTCAGTGTAAGATCAATAGGACTTTATTTGGTTGTAATGTAGGCTAAGGTATAGGTAGGATACATTTAGATGTAGTGACTAACTCCCCTAAGCACTTTTAATACAATTACATTGAACTTCAAGCTCGTTATTTTGTAAGCCAATATTCTACCATATTTAGACACCCCCTACTTTAGGTGCACTTTACTAGCTACCACTTATTTATTACTACAAACTTTTTTTTTTCTGTGGTGCTTCTCTTTATATGCTTCACATTCGCACTTTTTTCAATTTTCATGGTTCCACTTTGTAAACCAAACTACCACCCCACACTTTGTTTTTACATACTCTAAATAACCTTCAAGTGCTTAGGGAGCCGAAGGAAAATTTGTTAAAAAAGAAAGCTATTCAAACAGTCGGTTAAGATTCACATTGATGTTACCAAAGAACAGGCTTATAGGCTCAATGGATTTAACTAAGATGTAATGTATTCAGGTGGGTAAAGAAAATATTTATGGCTCAACAAGGAAATGACTATATTACTTCCAAAAATCAAATGAGGTTACTGTTTGCCTTGCAAAGACACATGGCAAGTTCTAGGCATTAATTGTACAGCATGGAACACAAATAATGCTCACACACACTTTGCATATGACTCACTCCAGATTGGTTTATCAAGATACTATCGTTCGAGTGTTCAAGTTAAGCACAAATATACAATTTTTAAGGCACTCAAATAAGATTCACTTTGAAGCTAAGCGCTACACTCTAGCATCTATCGTGTTCAGGTGTAAGCACGCTAAAGGTTGCAAATTTCAGCACTTCGCCCATTAATTCTAATCTAAAAAAATCTACCTATACCCAGTTCAAGCAAAAACTCTTGGAAAAGAACTGTGGCCCAAAGAAAAATCAAGGGGGAATTACTACACTACCTAAAAAAAATCTTTTTGGTGTTTTCTATTTTTTTTTCTTGACTTCGTCCCTCAAGAACCTCGTCGACAGAGATCCATCGTCGGGACAAGTCGATTCTAATTTTTACTTCCTATAACAGAATAATTACTACTCCAATTCTAAACATCTAACACACGAAAGAAAATAGTACAAGTACAAAATACATACAATGAAACTTCCCTACCCCATACTTAAAGAGAAGACATGTACCCATGGCTTAACAATATAATAAACAGTAAGGTAAAGGAACTTCCCTGAGTCATCGCTCCTGGTCAGACAGAGTGTCAGGGTTCACGCTGTTGGCCCGGCCCAGAGCTCTCAACCCACCCATAAATTTCTTCTCAGATTTCACATGTCTATCCGCTATAGTATCAATACGATTGCCCAAGTCAGTAACAGATGTATGCAGTCCCATCATCTGCCACTCCAAATCAGCCAGGCGAGTGCTACGGCGTGGCTGGGAGGACCCTACTTCGCCCCCACGAGGAGGGGCGGTGACCTCAATAGCATCTTCATCATCATGAGCATTTTCTGACTCAGACTCATCAAACGAGTCCTCAAAATCGAGAACACGTGCACGTCCCTTTTCACGACCCCAATCCTGGTCGTGATGGCGCCCAACACAACTACTAGGCAAGCCCGACCATTTACCCTCTCATCCCGAGCATGAAGCTCAAATCAATTACCTAGATATTATTATCAACAATAAAGCTAAACTTAATAACCACCCAAAGATCTAGGGTCACGAGTCTAAAGCCTCTAAACATGATCGGATAACAATATCTAAACCAAATACTCATGTATGAATAATGTATATACAAAGGAAAACTGGAATAATAAGAGATGCCAGATCCTGCGAACACCAGCAGCTACCTCAGCAACTCGGATAAATACTGATAAAAGCTGGAGTGCTCGTCTATCCCTCCTGTGTACATGAATCTGCACACAAAGGTGCAGGGAGTAGGGGTGAGTACTAAGTACACAGTGAGTAATAAATATATACAAGTAGTTGAAAGTAAGAAATCCACAGAATACCACATAATGAAGCTAAACTACAGTCCGATTTCTCCTAAGAACTAGCAACAACAATAGTACATTACCACTATCAGAGATAATTCACAGACAAAGATGCAATGCAAAGCACATAACCGCTACGGCGTGTAGCCCGATCCATTTAACGTCGACGGCGCTCACTGGGGGTGTGTACAGACTCCGGAGGGGCTCCTACAGCCCAAGCGCAATACCGCTGCGGTGTGCAGCCCGATCCTCATATCAACCGCTGTGGCGTGCAGCCCGATCCATCCTCAGTCCACAACAAAGCATATAAGTCACACAACAACCCAAATTATTTATTTCCAGGTTCCAGTTCATAAATTATGAAAAATACTTTAACTTTTATTTAGTTTTCCCAAAAACAGGTGACTTAGCATTTTAAAACTGCGATTTCAAACCAAGACTGAGATAGTGATTAAGCAAGTATAGCTATCACATCTATAACTATCCCCTAGGGATACTACAGGTCGTCACAAGGCCCCAAACACGGCTTACAGCCCACAATCATATCCAACACAGTGTTTTTCAACCATAAATATCACATTATACTCATTCGGGATGGACTAAGTCTCAATCCCCAGTCACAATCCATCCCGCACCTGCCACGGGGTGCGAGCGATGCCCTACTAGCGTCACAATGTACTAAGCCGGGATTTCGAACCCTCAGGCTACTATATACACAAACTACTCACCTCTAGCCGGTCGAAGACTTGTCCATGATGCCTTTTCCTTTTGAATTTGCCACCTCGTGCATAGAATCTAGTCAATTCACAACAATTACATCAATTACGGGTCAAAGAAACGTAACCCAATTTAATTTATACGAAATACGCATAATTGCACTAAGTTGGTAAAACCTTACCCGGGGCCCGCTGCTCGAAAAATTCCAAAATTAGTACCAATGCGATCCACATCTCGCCACGAGACCGTGCATATAAAATTTATCGAAATCGGAGTTCGAATGGCCTTTCAAAAGTCAAATTTTTGATTTTAATACCTAGGCCATAATTCTTCACAGTTTCTACCCAAATTCATGAAGTTTGATGTTAATTCTACCATAAAATTGTGTTTTTGAGTCAAGAAACTTACCTCCGATGTTTCCCCGTTGATTTCTCTCTTCAAAGCTATCAATTTGCTCTCAAAGTGGTGCAAAAATGGAGTAAATAATAAAGCCCTCGCGTCTAGTTTGGTTTATATCTGTTTCTGTCAGGCATTTAATTTGCCCTATGCGATTGCGACTCCCCTCACGCGATCGCAATTCACAATTTTACCGGCCTCACGCGATCGCGACTACCTTCATGCGATCGCGTATCACAAAAATCCCAGACCGTATTTTCCTTCTACGCAATCGCGTAGAACCTCATGCGATCGCGATGGACAACTGGCGCGATCGCGACCGTGCCTCTTGCGATCGCATTGCTTCTGCTCTTGACCTTATGCGATCACGTCTCTCGCCTTGCGATCGTGAAGAATAAAATCTCCCCCTCTCCATTACTCTATGCGATCGCAGCCCCAGGCTTGCGACCGCAGTGAAGAATTTCACTGCCAGTTTCTGCTGCAATTTCAGCTGCATTTTTCTAACTACCAACCCCCGTTGGGCATCCGAAATCATTCGGAGACCCCCGGGACCCCAACCAAAAGTGCAAATACATCACATTACCTCATTCAAACTTGCGCGTAACATAAAAACACCATCGTAAACATCAAAATCACCATTTTCACACGGATTCAAGCCTAAGTCTCTATAAAACTTCCGAAACTAACATTCGATCCAAAACCCGGCCTAAACACCTCCGAATGACCTTAAATTTTGCACGCATATCCTAAATCTCCTAACGGAGGTACTGCAACTGTCGAAATTCCATTTCGACCCCCGAATCAAAATCTCACCTACCGTTCGAATTTCATCAAAATTCAACCTTAGCTAATTCAAGCCTAAAACTACACCGGACCTCCGAATTGATTCCGATTGCACTCCTAAGTCATAAATGATCCCCCGAAACTAATCGAGTCATCAGAATTCAATTTCGAGCTTTCTAAATCATCGGTCAACATTCAGTTGACCTTTCCAAACTATCATTTTCATAAAGAGGTTTATGGCCTCATTTCTATCTAAATTCCTTCCGATTTGCTTCTAACTTTGGAGGGAAGGATGCCGGGGGTCTATTTGGAAACAGCCTCTCTACCCTAGGGTAGGGGTAAGGTCTGCGTACACACTACCCTCCCCAGACCCCACTAAGTGGGATTATACTGGGTTGTTGTTGTTGTTGTTGTTGCTTCTAACTTTCCGAACACCTATAAATTAGTATATTGAAGTATTAAATGAAGAAAACGGGGTGATAACTCCCATAACGACGGGCCGGGTCGTTACATTCTCCCCAACTTAAACAATCGATCATCCTCGAGCGTACCATGAGTTGTACTAGAAGTAACCCAATAGATGAATGACCTTACCAAGCATATATGCGGGGTGGTACCACGTCACCCTGTCCATCATAAGTCCGATACACTATATAGGTGAACTTCCACAGTCTATCTGAACTATAGACCACATTGCACCTTCCGAAATCATACTCAAATTCTGAATCCCATGTCTATACTCAGGATACACATGATCCACCTATAATAGCCCATACTCACCACTTTGGTGAGATCACATAATATGCCAAACACCCAATCGCTCGAGACGGTGCCCTCTAATCACAACCATTGCCCAAGGTAACCAAGTACTAACTGAAAAACCTCTTTCCATTAGCTAAAGTCTTATTCCAACACCTTCACATATTGCCCACGGCAACCGAACACGCGATATATCAAATCCATCTCTCAAGTCATCCATTCATGAATCAATTTCCCATTTAACTGAGACCACAATAGATTTCGGAGCCAACCTCGATATCACCTTCCTAACCAGCTAAAACTGCATACGCCCGCACTCATTAATGGCTCCAACGATCATTCCGATTATAACACACCGCACTGGTGATATGACACCTCAACACCGGCCTAAGCCACGATGAGCACAACACAGGCTCCAATAAGAAACATCTGGACATACTCAAATCATGACCACTAAGTCAAACGAAAGAGCTGTAATTCAATTCCTCTGTACCATCATAACATAGAACTGAGACCCAGTCTCGCATTATTGAAATAGAGTACCTGAATTCATCTCGAAATGTCGTAACATCGTATGTCCTTGCCACAACTTATGATTCCATCGAAACACCATTACCCATTAAGCACCTCAAGTCATTATGCTCAAAACAGTCAGCCACGCACAAATGTAGGCCCGAACTCAAGCAATCAATCTCACTCACAGTGGAATAATTAATATACGCCATCAAATCTTGTAGGGACACAACCGATGCACCATTTGCCGAGCTACACCCCACTGATTTTCCTCAGAGACTAGGAAGTATTGTACACAGGTAACATATAGAAAAACTATTCTCCATGTCACACGATTGCGACGTGCAACCTGCTCAAACTAACATACCCGTGGCGGCGTGCCACCCGATCCAAATACCATACATGTGGTGGCGTGCCACCCGATCCAAATAATCTGTGGTGGTGTGCCACCCGATCCACGTGTAAATCTCGCGAAAGGAAATGCACACTGAGTCAAATTGCTCATTATGATAAGTATATATAGCCTAAAGCTCGACCACAAGAAACGCATCTGACAAAGTTTCTCAATACCGGAGCTGAATCAATAGTAGAAACCTCTGCACTGATATCCGCCACGAAGGCCCCACTGACAAAGCAATGCCTACCAGCCGTCCGCTGGTCCTGGGTACAACTACTCTGTTGGAGCATACTCTGATGCTCTCTGCTACGCAATTTGTGCCATTTTCCGACATAGTCCATACCACATTAGTCTAGACGACCTGACTTATGTCAACCAGTCCGAAATAAGGTATCATAACCCAAATTCATCATATCAAGCTAAGAGAGAGCCACTAGGGCTTCCGAATTTCCGATGATCGCTAAACGGTGCCGTTACACACGATATACAACCACTGCATAGGTGGATTACGAGAACTTCTCGTCTCCATCACCTATATAACACATGAATTACTATGCCTGATTCCACACTCCACTGTAAGAATACATAACACACATCAAGCATCCATTCATACCACGAAAGTCATTCAGAAATTTCCGTACGCCATCATCAACTCAATCACCACAGTCGATCCGACAAGAGAATACCACCATACCACTAGATATTATCAGTTTACAGTACCTTGTCCCTTTTTTGACCATATACCCTACCAAATCACTAGAATAGCAGTATCATTTTTCCTTAATCACTAGAAAGATCGATTCTTAAATTACCTGCAGCTGACGCGCTGCTCGTTAATTTTTAATGAGTTCCCATATATTATGAATTGTTCTCAAAATCGTAAACATGCCATTATCAACATTCCTATGACACATCGTATATAGCATACCACACTAAGATAACATGGAAACTTCTATCCCTTTCCTACACCGCAAACATCGACGCACTCAACTAGTCAAGGACTTTCAGGATCCCATATAGAAGAAAACTCATTACATATTCCCACCTTAGCATACCAACAGGAATATACTCACTTTCAAACCATGGTAGAACACATTACAAACTCTTTCTCCCAATTCATTGCATAAGTTTAACTGCCAGGACCGAGTCCTTTTACCCACATCGAGCTACGCAACTGCCAGCACTCAAGGGCTTTGTTGCATAATATCTGCGAGTCTCATTACTTCGAACACATACCAAGAATTAATCGTATGCTTATCACACCATTTCAATTTATCAACTAGTTATTCCATTTACCCAATTTCCTTTCTGATTCATCTTTAATTTAATATTAGCCTTTACTGTAGCACTATAATAACTCCACTCATGTTACCACACGAGACGCGTACACAAGACCACACGGTCTAAAGCCCATAGGCCACTGAATACTTACTCAATGTTTCCCAGAAGTACCACATTCTACAATACTTGTTTTGAAGAACTTCTTGCGATCTTTGAATTCGTTATCATTACTCTCCAATATAGATACATAGAATCTCATCATCCACATATCAGTACACAAGTCTTGATCCCTTCTAACGAAACCACCATCTTTAGCCACATACACAATCCTAAGACACATTACCGTTACAAGCAAAATCTTGAACACTGCAGGACTATTCTCGGGCGTTATTCGCCCTTATTCAATTATCATTCAACTATCTTATTGGATAGAACCAGTCGTGCCTTGTTAGAACCCTGGCACCGCAGAACATGATTACATACAGATGCATTTAGCTATCTTTCTTTCATATACACCGAACATTCTTTACCAGCAGCAGTTCAAACCATCCTATTATTTCTTCATATCTACGAAGCACCATAACCTTTATCAGAATTTCCCAACATACTTAGAGACAAAACCAACATAGCACACAACAATGCAATCAGTTAGTCAATAACAACCTCCCCAACTCAGCTCGGAGCCATACGTCAAAGCACTTTTACCCACTCATAGCATTCTTACTCAAATAATGCCACAATATTATAGTGAGATTAAACTCAAGTCATTCACAAGCCTTGACAGAGACTCGAATCATCAGAGACCTTAACTCTTCGGCAATTCTTGCATTTATACACACACCACATTTAAGCCTACTCTCTTTAGGTGACATAAATCTTTTCTAAGTCCCAAATTTTTCAAAATTTTCGGCAGAGTTTCCTTTGTAATTTGGCCTATCCACCTGCGAGAGAATCACCAAACCATTCTAACAATACATTCACAACTCAACAAGACATCACAATTTATTTCAACAACATTAAATCTCAATACTATATGAATCATATTATCACAATTTATACCTGAACATGCGCTACACCTGCTCGCATCAAAACACATATCACACACCCTTCAATTACACATCTGTATCAACCCACCTACTTTGTATCAATCTAGTATTTCAGTACAACACCTTCCACGAGGATATACATAGCATAATCACTTTAGTCATCCTGAATCTAAACTCGTTCTACTACACATAAGGCAGTTTGCCTCCCAATTAAGAGATATGATAAATATTCACCACGCCCATAGTTCAGAACTACTCAACAGATTACAATAAGGATCTAACACCTGACAGCTCGTACATTATTAAGCTGCCATTTCCACAGTTAGGAACAATACCGATCACACGAAATTTCATAATGCTAGTTTGTAAAATCAGCACCAGGGTGCTCAAGTCATAGACACATATCAGGCCTCGAGTCCTCCCGACTTGCCCAACATGAACTCATAGAGATTAAATCTCGCCCCTCGATCGGGGAATCACAAGCCCTCAAGGAAATTATATTACTGAGCGCTCGAAGCGTACACAGACGTGTGGAAGGAATTTCCAAGAATTATATCTCAAGCTGAATCAAGTACGCACGATAAGAATTCCAAGAAATGTGAAGTGTTTCCTAAAGGTTTGCAGCCTCGCGAGAATAAGTATAGGCATCCCCGTACCGATCCACGAGACTCTACCAACCAGCTAAAGACTCATGAAGCCTAGTAACCTAGGCTCTGATACCAACTTTCACGACCCCAATCTCGGTCGTGATGGCGCCCAACACAACTACTAGGCAAGCCCGACCATTTACCCTCTCATCCCGAGCATGAAGCTCAAATCAATTACCTGGATATTATTATCAACAATAAAACTAAACTGAATAACCACCCAAAGATCTAGGGTCACAAGTTTAGAGCCTCTAAACATGATCGGATAACAATATCTAAACCAAATGCTCAAGTATGAATAATGTATAACAAAGGAAAACTGGAATAAGAAGAGAAGCCAGGTCCTGCGAACGCCAGCAGCTACCTCAACAACTCGGATAAATACTAATAAAAGTTGGAGTGCTCGTCTATCCCTCATGTGTATTTGAATCTGCACACAAAGGTGTAGGGAGTAGGGGTGAGTACTAAGTACTTAGCGAGTAATAAATATATACAAGTAACCGAAAGTAAGAAATCCATAGAATACCACATAATGAAGCTAAACTACAGTCTGATTCCTCCTACGAAATAGCAACAACAATAGTACATTACCACTATCAGAGATAATTCACAGACAAAGATGCAATGCAAATCACATAACCGCTACGGCATGTAGCCCGATCCATTTAACGTCGACGGCGCTCACTAGGGGTGTGTACAGACTCCGGAGGGGCTCCTAAGCCCAAGTGCAATACCATTGTGGCGTGCAGCCCGATCCATCCTCAGTCCACAACAAAGAATATAAGTCACACAACATCCCAAATTATTTATTTCCGGGTTCCAGTTCATAAATTACGAAAAGTGCTTTAACTTTTATTTAATTTTCCCAAAAACAGGTGACTTAGCATTTCAATACGGTGATTTCAAACCAAGACTGAGATTAGTGATTAATCAAGTATAGCTATCACATCTATAACTATCCCCTAGGGATACTACAGGTCGGCACAAGGCCCCAAACACGGCTTACAGCCCACAATCATATCCAACACAGTGTTTTTCAACCACAAATATCACATTATACTCATTCAGGATGGACTAAGTCTCAATCCCAAGTCACAATCAATCCAGCACCTGCCACGGGGTGCGAGCCACGCCCTACTAGTGTCACATTGTGCTAAGCCGGGGTTTCGAATCCTCAAGCTACTATATACACAAACTACTCACCTCTATCCGGTAGAAGACTCATCCGCGATGCCTTTTCCTTTTGAATTTTCCACCTCGTGTGTAGAATCTAGTCAATTCACAATAATTACGTCAATTACGGGTCAAAGAAACCTAACCCAATTCAATTTATATGAAATACGTATAATTTCACTAAGTTGGTAAAACTCGACCCGGGCCCGCTACTTGAAAAATTCCAAAATTGGTACCAATGCAATCTTCGTCTCACCACAAGTCCGTGCATATAAACTTTATCAAAATCGGAGTTCGAATGGCCTTTCAAAAGTAAAATTTTCGTTTTAAATACCTAGGCCATAATTCTTCACAATTTCTACCCAAATTCATGAAGTTTGATGTTAATTATACCATAAAATTGTGTTTTTGAGTCACGAAACTTACCTCCGATGTTTCCCCGTTGATTTCTCTCTTCAAAGCTATCAATTTGCTCTCAAAGTGGTGCAAAAATGGAGTAAATAATGAAACCCTCGCGTCTGGTTTGGTTTATATCTGTTTCTGTCAGGCATTTAATTTTGCCCTATGCGATCGCGACTCCCCTCACGCAATCGCGATGCACAATTTTACCGGCCTCACGCGATCGCGACTCCCTTCATGTGATCGCGTATCCCAAAAATCCCAGACCATATTTTCCTTCTACGCGATCGCGTAGACCCTCATGCGATCGCGATGGACAAATGGCGCGATCGCGGCCGTGCCTCCTACGATCGCATTGCTTGTGCTCTTGACGTTATGCGATCGCGTCTCTCGCCTTGCGATCGCAAAGGGAAAAATCTCCCCCTCTCCATTACTCTACGCGATCGCAGCCCCAGGCTTGCGATCTTAGTGAAGAATTTCACTGCCAGTTTCTACTGGAGTTTCAGCTGCATTTTTCTAACTAAAAACCCCAGTTGGGCATCTGAAATTATCCCGAGACCCCCGGGACCCCAACCAAAAGTGAAATACATCACATTACCTCATTCAAACTTGCTCGTAACATAAAAATACCATCATAAACATCAAAATCACCATTTTCACACGGATTCAAGCCTAAGTCTCTTCAAAACTTCTGAAACTAACATTCGATCCAAAACCCAACCTAAACACCTCCGAATGACCTGCAATTTTGCAAGCATATCCTAAATCACCTAACGGAGCTATTGCAACTGTCGAAATTCCATTCCGACCCCCGGATCAAAATCTCACCTACCATTCGGATTTCATCAAAATTCAACCTTAGCCAATTCAAGCCTAAAACTACACCGGACCTCCGAATTTGATTCTAATTGCACTCCTAAGTCATAAATGATCCCCCGAAACTAGTCAAGTCCTCAGAATTCAATTCCAAGCTTTCTAACTCATCGGTCAACATTTAGTTGACCTTTCCAAACTATCCTTTTCATAAAGAGGTTTATGGCCTTATTTCTATTTAAATTCCTTCTGATTTGCTTCTAACGTTCCGAACACCTATAAATTAGTATATTGAAGTATTAAATAAAGAAAATGGGGCGATAATTCCTGTAACGACGGGTCGGGCCGTTACATCCGTCTTGTCCAATATTGATAGCTCAGAACGGTGTTTTCAAAGGTAATTTGCCGTCAGTTCGAGCATTCTCGGAGACATTGGCCATGTGGCAGAGACTGATGACAAGTGATGGGAAATAGTAGCCTTTGCCCAATTATGGCGATGTAATGAACATCTCCTCAGATAGCACCCGTGTAACTTCAAACCCTTTATTGGTCATAAAGCAATAAATCATGGCTACCCATGGCCCATTTATATCGGTTGTATTGTTGGAAGGCCACAACCGAGTGTTGATGACGGTGAGCCAACACATAGCCAACCAAGAGAGTGACTAAGAGTGTAGAATCGTTGGTTTTTCAATCCATTTCACTTGTTTTCCCGGAATACCGATGACTCCCAGAAGTCTATCCCAATCAACTGGTGGCCAACTATTTAGGAGGTAGTGATCCGTACCTATGAAGGCTGGGATGCGATGGCCAGGCGGATGGCCTCAGGAGTAGCACTGACCATAGTGTTTTGTACAGTCACCACCCCATTCTCATGTTCGGGGAGGTTGGCATAAAATTCCCGTACAAGCTCAATATTGGCTTCTTCGAGAGTGTCAAAGAAGATGTCAATGTGACGCATCTGTAGCTCGTTAAACATAACCGGGCAATCTAGCCCTAGTTCAAACCTATCTATATGGACTTCATGTTGTAATTTCTTTGCCAACTTCTGATTGTATCGCGTCTCCGCTGCTTTGGAGACAAACCTAGACCTATCAAAATTTGTCGTACTAGATTGCCCCTTGCTCGTGAAAAAGAGTCAGCGCCCCTCAGAGAGGCCCCAGTGTTCTGGCGCTTACGCGAGGAACTCATAATACCTACAAAACATAGAAACGGGTATTAGTACGATCTTAAAATGGTGGCTATGAGAGGTTACTCAGACTTCAATCCAACCATATCACACATCTCCTTATAACTCCATCATTGAGGCAATTTGACAAACACATTGTGGGCAAACCTTTGTCATTCATCTTTATAGCCCAACTGAATCAAGAACAACTTCCCCAAATCAATTATTCACACACCCCACACTTATTCAAAAACATCACCCCTCAATTAATACCATACGATCATTAACAACACAACCCCTTCACCAATCATATGTTAAGAAAACGAACTACTACTCTAATAAAAGAATACAAACTAACATTTATCCCTATACAACTTAAAAATAATGTACATAAGCATACAATACAACAACAATAAAAAGAAGAGAGAAGGGGGGTGGAATCAAACCTTAGAGGGAAGAAGAGGAAACCTTGAAAAGGAAGAAGATGGGGAAGAGGGGAGTTAAGGTTTTGAGAGGAAGAAGAAGAAATTGGGGTTGTGGAGGAAGAGAATCGGGTGTTTGGGGGAGGGTTTAGGGGGTATTTTTAATGTTTTATGTTATTAGAATTAGGGGGTTAATAAGACAACAAAAAAAAAAATAAAAAAAAAAAATTTAGTTACCTGTTTTGCCCGACAGCGGTCGTGTCCATGGTGCATGCCGCGGTTTGGGGTAGACCCATCTGCGGTCCACGCCGCGGTCGCGGCACTTTTTCTTTTACAAACCCAGTTATGACCACGGTCGCGGAGGCCCCTTTTTTAGCTTAAAATAGTTACAAGCGTTACATGTTACACTACAACAATTTCGTGGGTTGCCTCCCACGTAGCGCTTGAGTTAATATCGCGGCACGGCGCAAATAATTGAATTCCTGCTCCTAGTTTTCGTACTGGGGTTTTTTGAAATGTGACACCACTGTATCCCCTTTTTCTTCGGCTGATCCAAGGTAATGTTTCAACCTTTGTCCATTGACGGGAGAATTTGTTCGTCCCGTCTGTTGATTCAATATCCACAGCTCCACTAGCAAATATTTGCATCACTCTGAATGGCCCAGACCATCGGGATTCTAACTTGCCCGGAAACAATCTCAGTCTTGAGTTGTACAATAACACCCTAATCTGATATAGGGATGACAAATGGACGGGTTGGGTTGTATATAGCCGGGTTAAAATAGGTAATACAAAAACGGATAAATTATTCAATCCACCTCATATTTAATACGTCTAGAAAATGAGTTAACCAACAGATAAGATGGATATCCATATTATCTGTTGCTTTTTGAATTTGATCACGTTTGGGAAAATACATCATCTCCCAAATTGAGTATTTGCAAATATAAAAGTTAAATTCATTAATTATTCATTTTAAATGGATATTATGGATCAATGGATGTTATCCGTATTTGATTGATTTTTAAAAAGTTCATTATTCAACCCGTTATTTAGTGAATAATATGAATGAACAACTATTTTTTTATCGGTGAGCGCTAGTTACATGCATGTTGCATGCTGATTGATTAATGTCGCATGGATTTGTTTGCCATTATGGATTTTTTGTTTCTTTTTAAGTATTGCCAGATGAATAGTATGCAATTTAAGCTAATGAATAATGGGCAGCCGACTTGCTTTTCCAGAACTAAATTTAGCATTTTCGCATTTATATTTTCTATAAAATCCAGATATAGTTGAGATAAATTTTCATTACAAACTCCGGCAATGTTTCGTAATTTCTTACCGTGTATGAAACAAGATCATAATGAAAATAATAACTGCCAGAATTAGTTTGGAAACCAGTAAAATACTTTACCTAGTAATATCCTTTCATTAGTATCGCCACATACATTTTATGATTGATAACAAGTTCTTTACCGTTCTATTGAAAGTTTACTTGTATAGGGACCTCTCCAAAAGGTAACTTTAATGTGGCCGATTCCCTTCTGTTGCGATCAGTTTTACTACAGCACACACTGCTCTAGCTAATTGTCCACCCGTACCAAGGGTGTTTTGATCTACATCTACGAGGCCGTGTAATGTACACGATCCTATTACAAAGTGGTGCAGAAAAATTAGCAATAAGAGAGAAATCAATACACTATTTTATGCCATAGGATATGTGACTAACCATTACTCAAACAACCTGCTGCTAACTCCTGCTCTATATAGATGCAAACCTGACAAAGTTGCAACAGTAATTTTGGTATTTGCAGAGGCAAATAAAACATCGCCTTCAGCAACTACCTCGTCTGATGATGTTGTCATCGTCCCCTCTCCTTCCATGACCAAAAAAATGGAAGGGCCAGGAATGGAAGGAAATACAGTAGTTGATTGCTGAGGAAGAATGCAACGATCCACCTCGAACTCATCAAATGGAGGGAGGTATCTCATTGTGTACGGATTAACTACAGTACCCTTCAGAATTTCAGGAAAACCCTGCAGCAAAAAACTGATTCAGATTCATTGCTACACAGACACCAAATGCCATGTATTGCATTTTAGAGAATAAACTGGCGACAACCCAATAAACTTCTCATTGTGAAAATACGGGTGACTTATAAACAACAAAGGATATACACCTGCAACACCTCCTATCATCTGATTTTAGTTGAATCAATCCTTTGACAGGATTCCTAATGAAAGAAAAGACAACCAACCAATTTCAGTCACTATATTGAGCTCAAACAATACAACTGTTGCCTAACCTATAGTTGGTCAAACTCATGCTTTGAAGCACTAACTATATCACTAAAGATGAAATAAATTTGGCGGATGGAGCAAAACCATAACGGTGTCTGTAATACCTGTCTGTAAGTGAGCATTGAACAGAGAATTTTAACATCTCGGTGCTTTGGAGTCAGACCGGCACGTATCACGTTGTCTGAATTTGCCATGCATTCAACAGACTCACCATATAAATATGCATGAGGTTCATTTGAGCCTAAATATAAGGCTTCACCAGGGTTGAGTTTCACATAATTTAACAAGTATGCAGCTAAGACGCCAACATCAGCTGGATACTGCTTCTCAAGTCTTAAAATCAGTTGTTCTTTGTCCGTTAGGTGCCTCGCCTACAACATGAAAGATGAATGCAAATCCATATAAATAAGAGCAATGGGCAAGATGAACTTAAGCAGCAAGAGTTACAGCTAATATGCTTGACGAGACCATAAGCAGTTCAGTTCCATCATGTAATTTACATAAGAATAACTTATGCATCAACAGAAGTACTAGCAACTCAAATCCAAAATATATCCCGTCGTTTCCAGAATGACAGAATTTGATGCAGATAAAGTCAAGTCTCACTTTCGCAGCTGTGAAAAAGGTTTTGACACATCCAAGGTTTCAACCATAAAAGGAAATAACAGAAACTGAATCATCACATTTGCAGCGGCTACATAGCAACTGAGATGCAAAATTAGATCCAAACAGATGAGCTCCTTGGTTAGAATTGCGCAACAAATGTAACATGATGGAGGCTATAAGTGTAACATTTCAGCTGATCCATACACAGTTAATGCGGAAGAGAACAAGTCCCTTTTTTCTGCATTCGCATTTTCAGAAATCGACCTATTTTACATTTTCTGCCAGTGCAAGCCACCACCATGTAAGTAGTCTACATGTAAGTTAGTAGAGGCGCACAAGCATATCTTTGTGTTAGTAGATCGGTCTAGGACAAAAGCACATAAACTAAGACGACAGAGATTAGATCTTCCCAAGAACTCAAGAGAATTACTATGCACATGAACAAGTTACTACCATGCAGACGCACAAAAAGGAGACCTCCACTTAATGACCAAGTAAAACACAAAAGCTTATACTTTCACTTATCATGGATCAATTTGGATTACCTGATCTTCAATGTTTAGGCGACTAATCAGCTTGGCTAACACTTCAGCAATCACATCCTTGCGAACTGACATAATGTCAGTAAATGCTGATTGTAGCAATAATCTAACTTCCGCCTCCCCATGATCCTCATTCAAGTTTAAAATTTGCTCCGCTTTTGCATTGCCAATCACTTCGACAATCTCGGGCGTAGTTTTAACAGTCACCTTGAGCTCCTGGAAATAATTCAATCTAGTTATCATCACAATCAATTTCTTTTTCTGGAAAATCGTCATGGAAGTTAAATCCATTCCATCAACTCAAGTCAAGCAGCACAATAACATTGCTTCTCAAGAAAATCAACCACATGAATAAGGTATACTGCAGCCCCACTGACTTAAAATTTATCAACCCTACCCCATTCGCAGATATCTCAACATAAGAAGCTTCTCAACCAGAATAAACTTCTGTCCTCCACTTACCTGTTTATATCTGCAGTCTTAACATAAATTTCACAGCTTTAAGTACAGAAAATGAAAGCAAAATATGCTAGTCACTTAACACATACGCGAGCTGGAACACCTAGTTAGCAGCCTTTCATTTGACCTAGAAAAAGGAGGGATGAGAAAAGTTATGTGGAACTCTTTTTCATTTCCTATATTTTTTTCTCCCTTTAGTTTTAAAGTCTGGTTGTTGGGGAAGGAACAACAAGCTCAAATTTATTATTATTATTCTTATTATTATTTAAAGGCAATTCTCAAATAGTACAAATGAAACAAAAATCTAAGTTCAAACAATTCCTAATAAAACTTTTAATAGGACAGGTTTACAATCAGCTATGATTTTGACAATGAAGAGAGGCCTGATAAATTATCAGATTCCACAATCACAAAGCATGCGCACATTGCAGCAGACAAGTGATTTTATTATCTACTCCAATCATCACAGGGTAATGGCAGTTGAAAGTAAGAAAGATTAGTAATATGCCAGAGTATTAACCAAACAAACAAAAACCAGAAGAATGTACCTCAAGACTGACGAACCCACATAGAGCCTCAAATTCCGTCAGCGCCAAAGCCATCTCGGGCTTGTGATTATCATCTTTATAAGCAAACGGCTGCTCCCTATGTAGAGAAGTGGCCAAATCCTTGTCTGGATGGGCCTGTATGGACAAAGCTTTGGCAACTGATAATACCTAGAAACCAAGAAATGTTAGAAACCTAATTCCAAAGGCCATATTTGCAAGTGTCACTCCTGTAGTTATTTTATTATAACGGTGTTAAAGCTTGCGAGCACCTCTACTAATTCCACCGCATACCTGTTACTTTCCACTAGCACAGCACAGGTATACTTATGTAGTTATTAATTTGTGCATTAGCATTCTAATACTTAGGAGCGGCAAACGGGCGGGGCGGGACGGATATGGTTCGGGTAAAAAAACGGGTAATGAAAAAATGGATCAATTATCCAACCCGATCCGTATTTAATACGGATAAAAACGGGTTAACCGGCGGATAATATGGGTTACCCATATTATCCATAATCACTTTTGGGAGAATTCTTAGTCTCCCTAACTTAGGAACCCCCAATTTGAGGCTTTACAAATGTAAAAGTTAGATCTATTGGTTATCCATTGGTTACTCATATATCCATTTTCTAAATGGATAATATGGTTCTTATCCATATTTGACCCGTTTTTAAAAAGTTCATTATCCAACCCATTTTTTATTGGATAATATGGGTGGTTAACTGTTTTCTTTGAATCATTTTTCCATCCCTACTAATACTATAGAGAAAAAGGTTTAAACTTTAAAGATTTGCTAAGAGAGCAGTCTAGTATTCCTTGATTTATTGAGCTATGTCATATCATTTAAAAATTTAGCCTTGATGGACAGAGTTAGATTTAATTGTGCTAGTGGGACGTATCTTGGAATTGTCAAGGTGCTCGCAAGCTATCCCCTCTGCACCACTGTGTTTGCCGACTGTGTTTAAATTATATACGCTATTAATGTAAAGAATATTTTACACTATCAGGCCATCCAAAGGATAACTACAGGTAACCTCCTTAAAATGTTGGATTTGTAATCTTATATACATCGTAAACAAGGCAACAAATTTTACATTTTAAGTAAACTTTGGTGGCCTGATAGCGCAAAAAACATTTATACTGACGGAGTATATAACTTAAACTTGATTGAAAATAAGACATGTTGTTGCCTGGTAAAACATGTAAAGGTGACTTAATGGTAAAAAGTTTCGTACAACGACTGTGTATATAACTTTAATGGTAAAACATTAGTTGTATAAATCAAAAACAACAAAAAAAACCAGTGGAATCCCATAAGTGGAATCAATATAATGTAAATTCCAGAAAATCAAACAAAAAATATAGAAGTAATAAACATTTCAGAACAGAGCAAACCTTGAAGAGAAAGGGAAGGTTGGTACCCCATTTCTTAACAACAATTTCTCCAAGAACACCAGGAAACCTTTCAATCCAATCCTTCAATGTCACCTTTTCACCTTGCACGACGTACGATGGGCCGGATTCATGGGTGCCCATCCAAAACTCAGCATAGGGCTGGTCCAAATCAATCCCGGTTCCAGTATTTCGATAATAGAGACGTGCGACAGTGGATTCACGACCAATGCGGCCCCAATCTGAATTCTTAACACAACAGATCAACTTGATTAACGACCCATCCCCATTTACTCCCTCCATAGAATAATATTTGGGGCACTGTTGAGGGTTTCATTGCGCTATTAGTATAGAGTCACGCATGGCGTTTAATTAATTAAAGAATTATGCACAAACGTTGAGTAGGTGGGATTCAGATGTTTTTTTTTGGTAACACTTTTAACGTGCAAGAAATGGGAATCGTGTGAAATATGCAGAGGTCAGAACCAGAAAAAGGAAAAACGAAGAAAGCAATCAGATTGTCGTAAATTAGTTATTCGCATTAACTAACTCGGAAGACTAATATTTTGTTTTAATTTTTAATATAACTTATACTCAAAATTATGAATATATAATATTGGTGAATTATATAGAGTTAATCAAATATGGGGCATTCAAACTTCAAAGTCAATCCAGACTTCTAAGTTTTATGAGTTATGATATGGATTTTAAGTTAATATATAATAATAATTATACCAATGGACTAGCTAATAACCTAAATATTTTAATGTATTTAACGAATTTTTCACGCAAATATTAATTTAGGTTAAAGTTATTGAACGTGTGTATTTATAACGTTGCATTAGATCTGCCTATATGCATACATTGGTGCATCTAGTATAATTTGTAGGTTTATTTAATTTGAACAAAATAATTCTCATTGGAACTTCATATATGTTTAAAAAATTCCTAAATAATTACAAAATAATAAATTTATATCTTTGTAAATCAAATAAGTCATGATAGTATCTTGAACTCTAACTCAAAAGTTTTACATTTTTTGTTCCGTATATGCGGATTAGGGGTGTTCAAACTGAACGGGAAAACCGCACTAAATTGAAAAACCAAACCAAACCGATTAAAAAATCCGACTTGGTTTGATATTGAGTAAAAAAAACCCGAACCAAACCTACATATAAATATATAAATTTTATTTATATTTTTAAGAATTTGTAGTGATTTTTCTTTAGAGAATGTAGAAATATTTGGGGTCCTCTCATGTATTAACCTTGAAAGCGTAAATTAACGAAAAATTATTGGTACATGACTAAGAAAATAACTATCATGTGTTACTAAAAAGTTTTTCCCATTAGAATATTTTAATAGATCATATGTTTGTCAATTTTTTTTATATTTACTAAACATATATTCACTTATCAAATCTTTATCTATAATTTTAATAACGTTAGATTGAAATAGTATTCATGTAACAAAAAAACCCGAAAATCCAAAAAACCCGATAAAACCGAACCAATCCATACCGATACATGTACACCCCTAACGTGGATACATGTATACTTCCTCCATCTCAAATTAATTTTCGTGTTTCTTTTTTATATGTCCCTTAAGAAAAATATTTGATTATTTTATCATTATTTATGTATTAAGATATAATCTCTCTTCATTTAATATCTAGTCTTCAAGAACAATTAATATTAAGGGTAGAATAGAAAAGAATAATTAATTTAATCTTAAATTTTTAAAAGGACAAATAAATTGAAACAACTCTAATTTGACATGGAGTATAATTAAGATCAATTAATTTCACCAATTAAGACGATATACTCACGTGACTTTTAATAATTATTTAGTCGTATCGTCTCAAACCAAAGTCTATAATTGTTTAAAAATCGAGTTTAGTCCGAGTATTTATTTGTTTACAAAATTCGAGCTATAGTTGTAAAACAAACATTGGTCAGATTCAATAGCACATAGAGATCCTCAAGTTTAATGATATTTTATTGTAGGTTGGAATTTGGTTTCAAGTGCCCCAAGCATGTGACTTTTCCAGACCATTAATTTATGTTCACAAGTTAAATCAGATCTATCTTTAAGTTTAAAGAATTGATTGTTCTTCAAATCAAATCAGAATATTCTTTTGCAATCCAAAATAAAAAACCATGAATAAATCTTACCGAAAAGGTTATGCAAAATTTACCCAAAATTATAAATACAATTTCTAGTTTTAATGTCTAAAACGTCTATAAAGCTATTAACTGAAAAATATAAATTAAAAAGTACTTCTACCAGGAGGGCGAAAAACCGAAAAATAGAATAGACAAGGCATTGGGTGTTTTGTTTTGGGAAAGGTATCTCCAAGATTACACCAAATATTAGTAATTACTACAAAAAATAAAATCTTGATTAATCCAACAATGCATAGAAACATATAAAAATGTACATATACGTAAGCACATTTATCGATAAGTAATTTTGGTGTCTACCTGTTTTACCAAAAAGTATTAAACCTTTCTTTAAACAAATTAATCAGAAAATAGAGGAATTATTCTAACAAAAACTAATTAACTATATATCATAGAATATTGAGCAAGAAAATAGGATATAATTAAGCTCATAAATTCTTTAAGATTATAAAAGGTATCAAATATAAATGACACGCTTACATTCTTGACGTACTATTCCGTAATGTAAGTGTAAAGAAGAAAGAGAAGGAATGTCATTAACGGCTACGAGATCTATTTTTATTGATTCAGTAATGATGATTACAAAGAACAACGGTCAAGTTCTAAACCTTCTCTTTTCTTTTCCTAGAGCATTCTCCCGTTCTTCTGCATTTTTTAAGAAGGAAAAAAGAGTCCCCACTCTTGTTCTCGTATCTTCTCCCGTTCTTCTGCATTTTTTAAGAAGGAAAAAAGAGTCACCAATCTTGTTCTCATATAAGTATTCTCCTTTATTCAATGGTCCTTAGCTAAGATACCTTAACCTGTCAATTGTACTTTAGGTTGGTCGCCTTGAATATGTACTTTGCCATATAGGTTTTCTGACGGTTCAACCTTGGTCGTGGTTGAAATACTCATCGTTATGGTTCCTTATGGATACAACCATGGCTTAATCGACCCTTCGTCATTACTTTTTGCGCTAATTCTTGTGTGGTCAGATTTCGACTAATACAGTTAGTCCATCTACCTATTGGGGTCGTCTTTTGGCGAGCTCAATGGTCGGACTCTGTCGATTTGAAAGTTGCGAGAAATATGAATACGTTGTGCGATGGGCAAGTACCTCGTGGCGAGGTAACGACGTGATGTTTGGGAGATGCATCAAATCGTTACGTCATTTTACAATGTCATTAAAACTTCTCATGCGTCATTATAACACACGTTTCCTATGCATTGTGTCATTTTCCGTGCCTTTTCCGTTTTCAAAACTGGCGGCATTTTGTTTTCCTGCTCAGGGTACTTTATATCCATATAAATAGGGGAAAAGCTTACATTTGAATATTGTGCTTCCCAATCGTTCAAGAGAGACTTTTGCAGTTTTTCATCTTCTCCTTCAGTTTCTCACATTTCCCTTTCTATTAAAAATTCTTGCGGCCTCTACCTTTTCCCTTATTATTTCACATTCTTGCAAATGAAAAAAGATATGGATGGCGCATCCTCCAACCCTGATAGAGCCATTGGCACCCCGGTGTCGAAAAACGATACACCCAAACTCGAATAGGGAGTGGATCTGGTGGAGGACGAGAGTTTTCCGATGGTAGAAGTGGTGGTTCCCCGCCCAGGAAATGTGAGGACTAACTTAAGCAGTCCTTTAGGGATGAGTCGGAACCTATTTTTTCTTTGATGGATGTTGCGTTGCTCACGACGTTCAAAGCCAAATGGGGAATCCCTGATCACATTGAACTAGTTCCGGCAAGTCACCGCCCGGCTACTGTGCGTTTTATACATATCTATTTGTCATCGGATACATGCTTGCCCTTCCTTTATTAGCAGTGGACTTAAGCTACTTCTTTGAGGTGTGTCCGGCTCAACTCTATCTATACGTATACAAGTTCTTCCTTATGCTCATCAAGTACTCGGAGCTGGCTGACCGAGGAATTTCTCTACAACATATGCTTCACCTCTTCGCTCCCCATTTTCTTAAGGGCACGATGGTTCGTATGAGCCACTAACTAAGGGTTTGGTGGTAAAGATGGATGACAAGGCAAATCGCCTCTTTTGGGAGAACTTCTTCCACATCCGAATAGAGCACGTAGCATCGAACCCAATGGGTTTTCATGAGATGTAAAATTTCGCCTGTAGGTCTTCCTTTATACATTTTTTCTTAAGATGGTTGTTGGTCGTCCGCCCTTTAATGACCTCGTCAACTGTTTTTGTTTTTGCAGCCAAGAGAGCACCTTGTCTGCTAGTTGCTAATATTCGTGAGTAAGTAAGCTCGATTCTCCCCCACACGATGGGGATTCGCTAATGGGCACCTTTCCACGAGAAGTTTGGGCGCAAGCCTTCTGCTCCTGAGTCGGCTTGTTTCGGTCTTAGTTGCGTTGTTCGTTGCTTCATAATTTCGTTTTCCTTATACCTTTGTTTGGCCAAACCTCTTCTCATTGGCAACTCAGAAGGGAGTAAGAAGGACGAGCGCTTCTGCGCTTGCTTTCTACTAGAATTCGGTCTCCTCTACCCGGCCCATTCCAAAGACAATTGTGTATGAGGGCATCTAAAATTTGGTTGCTCGGCAAACCGCGCCCGTGACTGAAATTGTTCGTTCGAAGGTTGCTCCTCAATCGGACACTCGAGTTCACACAATTCTTTCAACGAACGAACCTTCCCATAATAGTGGAGAAGAGGCACCGTCAAAGAGGCGGAGGTTGTCATAGGGGGCATCTTTTGTTGAAACATCCTCGAGGAGCAACCCCACTTTGGCGGTATCTGAAGTTGGCGGTGATACCGTCATGGGTGTGGATATGATGCTTGTTTCGGTCTTGGAAGAGGCTGTTGTGGCATGGGAACAGAGTTTGGAGGCCATCGCTATTGCAGTTCCATCATCGTCCGGCGGGGCCGCTCCTCCTCTTCGGCTAATGAGAAGTTGAATGGCGTGGTGGTAGATGATTACGAATGTGATTCCGACATTGATCCTAAGATTATGAGGATGTTAAAGGAGGGTTTTACCAGGGTCGATGTGATGGTGGAAGGTCCTTCTCGTGTGCTCGAAATTCCATCGGACTTCAACCATTTGGAGGACACGGTGGACTTGCTGCCCCAATTTGACATTTTGTGCTCTGCCGCTGAAAGTGGTTCTTTTCGATAGATTAGTGACTACGATGTGTCATGCGACGTGGCTGGGATGGCCTTGAGGGTGAGTTTCCTTTTGCTATTATCGTTGTTTTGTTCCATATCTTTCACTGATTCTTACATGCTGGAGATCGAGAGCGCTCGTTGAGCTGAGACGCGGGCCAACGTCTTTCTGAAAATAGCCACGAAGTATCGCCGATATCGCAACAGGTGTCGTGAGATGCATGCACAACTTAGGGCAGGCGGTAACGTCCAATCCGTCAGGTAGGAAATGGAAAAGAGGGACGAGGATCTGATGCGGTCTATCCGCAGATGTAGCAAACTTGAAAGGCTGCTTAGGGGCAAAGACGAGGTGCTCAAGTTGGGCAAAGAGGTTGCGGCAGAATGCGAGGATTTTCAAGCGAAGTTATTGTCTTTGCACACCGAGCTTCAGCAGAATGCCGCTAAAGGTGCCAACTGAGTGTAGAGTGGACGGAGAAGGTTGTTGGGCTGGAAAGGAAGGTGGCCGAGCTCGAGGGAGCCCGAGTGGCGGCTTTGGCGAGAGAAGCGACGCTGAAAGACACTATTTGCGTCCTTAGGTCTGATCGAGAAGCCGAGAGGCAAGGCTCGAGGAGTAGATTAGCGAGCTCGAGCGGGACGCCTCGAACCCGGGAAACCAAGTTGTGGCTCTCGAGGCCGAAAAGGCACAGTTGTTGGCTCAGGTCCCCCTCAAGAATTTGCCTCTGCTGATGTCCCATGCCGTTTGTATGAGCTATGGGTCGATGCTGAGGCCCAACGAGATATATACAAGGGTTGGTGGGAGACAGGAAGTGTTCCTAAGGCCGGTTTTGAAGATGCTCCGGCGAAGGCACGCGAGGCTCGTCTTGTCTACGGTTGCGACCCTGCGACACTGGAGGCCGATGAGGGCGCTGAGATTGAAGATTGACTTCCTTCTGATGATGACAATGTTGGAGAGAACGACGGTGGAGATGATGCCGAGTGAAATTTTTTGCAGCTTTGTACTTAGTTGTTTTTCTTCTTTTGTTGTTTGCTTTTGGCCCTTTGTAAGGCGCAGTTGTTGTGTATGTCCATCATCTGAATAAGACAATTGTGTTTGCAAGAAAATAGGATATAATTAAGCTCATGAACTCTTTATGATTATTAAAGGTATCAAATATAAATGATGGGCGTACATTCTTGACATACTATTCCGTAATGTAAGAGTAAAGAAGAAAGAGAAGGGATGCCATTAACAACTACGAGATCTATGTTTATTGATCAAAAAATAATGATTACAAAGATTAACGACCAAGTTCTAAACCTTCTCTTGTATTTCCTCAGAAGCATTCTTCCGTTCTTCTGTGTTTTTTAAGAAGAATGAAAAAAGAACCCTCATTCTTGTTCTCATCGTTCTTGTTCTTATATATATATATATATATATATATTCTTAGCCAAGATACCCTAATTTTCAATTGTACTTTAGGTCGTTCCCCTGAGTGCATGACATGTACTTCGCAATATAGGCTTTCTAACAGTTCGACCCCGACCGTGTCCGAAATACTCGTCGTTATGGTGCTTTATGGATACTTAATCGACCCTTCGCCATTCCTTTTTATGCCGATTCTCGTGGGATCAAATTTCGACCCATACACTACCAAAGGGCGTACACAAGCTTAAAAAGTGTGTATAACCTAGTTTGACGAACTTAAACATCATAGGGGCTATCAAGATCCGGTTCAGCCATAAATTTTGGTTTCATTTTTTCAGAGAAGAGTGAAAACGTTGCTTGCTTATGAATATGATACTGTTTTAGGAGAAAATATTTCTAAGTTCCCAAAAATTGGTTCAGCGCAATTTTTGGATGAAATTTTATCTTCCACTCATAAATTTTCAACTTTTCTTCAATTAAAATGCATGTTCAAACACAACTTCAACTTCCAAAAATTGTTTTTCAACACAACTTCAAGAACTCTTTTTTCAAGTTTCAATCAAATCTATCACCAAATGCTAACCACATATCATATTCAAGTATTAAAAACGTGCAACAAATGCTAAACTTGATTACAATGCTATATAATCATTTTTCAATTACCTCAAACTCATGACTATGTTAACCACATCCATGAAAGTGTGTGAAAGAATGAGCCCACTGGTTTAGTGATGGCAAGAAATAAATGTCTGAATCTAATGGTTGATGTCTAAAAGCTATACAACAGCATTGAAGGAATGGAAAAGAATGTGTGAGCAATAACTGCAACTATCTTCAGGATTTTAAGGCCCTCAAATTCATCTGAATGGACCTGAAAGAACATAATTGGAATCAGATCGTAAAGAAGTCGAAAGAGGAAAATACGACAAAGACTGAATGAAAAGCTAAGCAAATAAGGTTCCTACCAAAAACTGTCTCTATCTCAATCTAGTTGGAATCGACTATATGAATCCTCAATAATACATTTCACTCGATTTGGACACATTCCATTCCAGTATCAAATGGTTGAGTTTCTCTTACAAAGGTACTCCAAAATTTTTACTGGTAAAGGCAGATCTGTAAACAGAATATAAAAGCTCATAGCAAACACTGTCAACATGATTAAGCATTAATTCATTTAGAGATTGCAATGCCTCAAGTGAATCCTAAAGCTGTGAATCCGTGGTATTTCCACAAGATTAGATATTTTATGTACATATTTTCTAATATAGATATAATATTAACTGTTTGACACCCATGCTCAAAGAAGGTTGAATAGTGCATATGATTGAAGGTTGAGTTATTTACCAACAGGAATAGGGATCATTCAGTAGTATAATTACTTGTAAACTACAAGGCCCTGGGGAACGTGACTAAACTACTGTTTAAACTATTTATGAACATAAAAATTTATTAACTGATTGGGAACCTGGTAAACTTTTGGTATCTAATTATAAACTAGAAGGTTAGTATTGTATCACTAAACTTGTAGCTTAGTACTTGGATTTAAATAAAATCAGATAACAATCGATAAAACCAGAAGAGTAAAGGGATAGTTAAGATCACAAAAGAAGACAATACCTCATGAGAGAATGACAAGTCCAAGGTACATCGCTCCACAAAGAAATATAAAAGATATCATTCCCCTGAAAAATAGTCCAAGAAACAGAAGCATTTGTGATTCACAAATGATGACAAAAACTCCTCACACTCTTTATTTAAAATTTGCATTGAAGCCAATACTAACCAGATAACTCCCCAACCAACACCATTACAAGGACAGGGACAGAGTTCAGCGAACTTCTCAGCATCACTTGAGTGCACTCTTCTAGATATTAAGTCATCATATATATCTGCATTGTCATATATTTGTCAGATCGTATCATGCCACTAGGGAAAAATTAAATCCTGTAGAATGAATAGGTTTTACCATAAACTGAAAACAAGCTGTTCATAACACCTGCAATTCACCAGAGCCAACGTCAGTGACACAACAACCAAATTTAAAATGGAGAGAGGGTGGGGAAAGGAAAAGTCCATACCTATGAAAAGAATTACGTAGCGAAGAATGCGAACTTTTGTTAGTTCTTGCAGAACCCATATTACAGCAATGAAAATGATAAATCCTGGCAAGTCGAGTCTTTGGGGATCAATGACTAAGCATAAAACAAATGTATCTGAAGTATTGACAATAATCAAGATCCTGAATGTACAAACCGATGCAAAGTCCTCGCAGTGTCCACTGTTAACAAAAGTAAAGCATGTAAGATTCCGGATTTTTTTTTTTAACATTAGACACGATTTACAACATAAAATTTGTGAATGTATACATGTATACATGCTATCCTATCTTGTGAAAAGTTTAATGTAAAGAGTGAACTATCTACCGTCATTGTACAAGATTAAATTCAAGTTCTTTTACTTAGCCCCGTACATTTTTGGCAATGAAGAGCACGATAAAAAGAGCAGCGATGAAACAACCAGCGGCAATCTTTGCAGTGAGAAGATTTGTCGATGCAAGTATGAGAACCATCCCCCAAAAAGACGAACCAAGATCTTCAGGAAAGCACAAAATTAATCAGAAAAATAAAAGGTAGCCAGAAGTTAAATTGACAAAGCAATCGGCATATAGAAAAGTAAGTGTAATGCATCATCAACTGGGAACTTGTGTAGGGGATACTTTATTTGTCTTTTAGACAACAAAACAAGGAAGCACTTCAGTGCAGTGTGATTTTGGAACTTCTCAAAAGAAAGTAATTACATCCAGCAGGCAAGATCAACCAATAAACACCGCCACGTGTTTGTGTCACTCCCCCTTCATTGGCATGAACTTGCATTCCTTCCACCTGTATGTAATGGTAAACCAGAAAACAAGTCGTTTATAATACGAATTCACAGGTCTCAACATTTACTTGATAGTTTTGAACTTGAATTGACCAGGGAAACCAAATTGTGTGCTATGATTTAGCATGGCATCATAGTTAAACCATGCTCCATCATTCTTGTTGACTTAGCCACATGGAATAATAAGTAATTACTGTTTCTTGACAAATAAGTTACATGGCCATTATGTTTTGACAACATCAACAAATATATGAGCAATTTATGATTTTAGTATTATTTTTCTCAATTTTTAAATTTTAGCACTATCTTTTAACTCGAACAATTATGGAGTTTTACACCTATTAATGGAAAATTAGATTATGCTTGAGAACTGCTGGCTAATTATAACTAGTTTGGTAAATTGCATATAGGACTACTCACATAATCCAGGAACTCAATAACCTCTAAAAAACTATCAACTCAAAATCTCAAAGTACTTTCTAAAGACAAGAAATCTAGTCATCATTTTGTTACCATTCTAAAAAAACAAATAAAAGAGCAAAAGAAAGAAACTAGAAGTTAAAGAGAAAAAGTCAAATTCATCTCCATGGCTTTGAGCTTTCTGAAGTGAATGTATGTCATGTGAATTAATTAAAGTCTTCACCGGTGGATTCCTGTCAATATTGACATCTTAAATCTCTTTATTAGAACCAAAGAGCAGAAAAATTCAACTAAACCAACAGAACTGCATTCCATCAGCATCAGAAATAAGGAAGTATTTTTGCTACCAATTGAAGCAGTTGAAGACAAACCGTCATACAAAATAATAGAATAAATTAGACACGTATCTGCCAAATGTACAACTAATCTCTTGAATTAAACATCTATTGCATCTAAACACATGACAAGAGAGAATTACCTGACCACATGTGAGCTTACAAGCGATTGCATGGCTTGCTTCGTGAAGAAATACAGTAATGAGTTTGAAAGGTGTCAGGAGAAATGTCCTCCATAACTGTTTTGATATTTAGGACAAAAAAAGAAGCAAAATGAATATGCAATTTTTTTTTTACATAAAGGGCAGACAGAGGTAAAAAAAGATTAGCAAATGCACACATGAGAACATTTGTGGACACTCTATGGTAGGTATAATAAGTAAAACAAAAATCTAGTATATCATTTAAACATGACATGGTATTGCATTTTGTTAGTGCTGGCAACCTCAAAGGCTCAAGCATCTTATTTTATTCCCAAGAAAACCAGTAACAGCTCACCGTAACAGATGGGGTGTTATGATTATCATCAGCATCATATCCTGTATTAAAATTTAATGGGTTCAAACCTTGCACTGAATAGTTAAAATTATAGGTCCAGATCTAACATTCATTGAGATTTTCGTAGGTTTTTACATGTTTATCTATACTTCATGTCGAAATTTCTGGACACAAATGAACCTATAGCCAAAAGGCTACATCCGCCTCTGATGATCATATTAGATATATCAAGGTTATGTATCACTACCATCTCGAAGAAATTTAGACATACGCTTCTGATATGAGCGCAGTGTAACTCATAAACATTTCTAGGAAATAGTAACTTCAGTAAATAATTTTAACAATTACAAAAGCTCAACTACATGAGGATATAGCAGTAGGTTACCAAGTAAGTGATCCACGATCCTAAAGGATATTTGGTCAGACATGGTGATGTACCTCAACACTTTGGTTTTCTTAAAAAATGTAGAACTAGTTTATGCTATATATGACATTGAACAAACAACAGGTGGACAAATTTTCCCATCTAAAAAATTCTTGGATCAGGATTTTGAGTTATAACTTATAAGATAACCTTTTGAACACTTTGATGACACACATCGTTTCAGCCAACCATAATTCTTGCTAAAGCGTTTCATGAATTGCCAAGCAATAGCCACCCTAAAGCCACTCTGACTTAATGAAAGAACACAAAATTCTAATCAAGTGATATTATTTCTAAATGTTTTCAATTTTGGATCCTCATTTTGAGGTTTTCATCTCTTCATGCAGTGCAGGAAAAGTGAAGATTATAATTACCTATTGGAAAATCACACGAATCATTGTATCAACGTTTATACTTACATACACACATAATACACACACTGATATTTATATATACGTTATGAGGAAGTACAATGAATGGTTGGGGGGGGAGGGGGGGGGAGGGGAATGAAGACATAGGGTGAAGGCTATGTTGGCTTTAATAGCTAAATTCACTCTCTACTTTAATTTATGAAATGTGTGTGCACCTTGACTATTTTATTGAATTTATACATCCTCCAACCAGTATGCATATGTGACGACCCAAAGGGTCATCACATGTTTTATTAATCATTTCGAGCTTCTGAGGTCCTGAAAACCTCATTTATAGTTGCCTCGATTTGCGTGCGCAGTTGGGCGCGAAGCTGAAAAATTCTTATGTTGAAATATATGAAATATGTGAGAAATTTGAAGAATTTTGATATTCATATTGATATGGTTGACTTTGGTCAACATTTTTAGTAAATGGACTCGGACCCGTGATTTAACGGTCTCAGAAAATCCGTAGAAAACATGGGCGTATGCCCGGAATTGAAATCCGAGGTCTAGAACCCAGGTAAAAGAATTTTTCTGTTAAATTGTTTTCTGAAAATGTTTAAGGAAAATGAAACTGAAATTTGATTAAAAAGTAATGGTATCGGGCTCGTATTTTAGTTCCGACGCCCGGTACAAGTCATATATGTTGGTTAAGCGCTTCCTGTAAAGTTTGGTTGAAAACGGACGTCGTTTGACGTGTTTCGGCTTTAAATTGGAAATTTTGGGAGTTATAAAATTTTTAATAAAATCTTGAGTTTTAAGGCTCAAATCATTGATTTTGATGTTATTTTGGCGATTTGATCGCGCGAGCAAGTTTGTATGATGTTTTTAAGTCAGTGTGCATATTTGGTTTGGAGCCCTGAGAGCTCGGGTGAACTTCGGATAGGCCACGAGATCAATTTTTCATGTTAGAAAATTGCTGTCAGCACCTGATCTGCAGAGTTCGCAAATGCGAACAAATGTTAGCAAATGCGAACTTCCCATATTTCGCCTGTGTTCGCAAATGTGAAGTCGCAAATGCGAACAAAAGTTCGCAAATGCGAACTTCCCAGCCTTAGCTTTTTTTTCAAACTCCAGAATTTGGTCGGGGTTCGCAATTGCGAACCCCTGCTCGCAAATGCGAACACAGAGACCTGTAAATCACGATTTCCAGCTTCATTTTTCATATTTCACAACCCAAAACATCCATTGGCGATTTTTCACAAACTCCCTCTTCTCCAAATCATTGGTAAGTCAACTTTTACTCAATTTCTTCAAACTTTAACATCATCTATCATGTTTTCATCTTCAATTTAAGGTTTTTCATGGGTAAAAATGGGGGATTTGGGTAAAACTTAGGTTTTCATAAAAATTAGGATTTTGACCTTAATTTGAGGTCCGATTCGAGAACAAATTATATATTTGAACTCATGGATGATTGGGTGAATTTATTTTGGTTCGAAACTCGGGTTTCGATCATGTGGGCCCGGGATCGATTTTCACTATTCCGAGCAGAATGTTGTAAAACTTATATTTAGCCATGTGAACTAGTTTTTATGTTATTTTAATATGAGTCTATTGATAGTACTAATTTATCGTCTTTTGTTGATGTCTTGAGCCGAAGGTCTCCTGGAAACAGCCCCTCTGCCCCTCGGGTAGGGGTAAGGCCTGCGTACATATTACCCTCCCCAGACCCCACTTGTGGGATTATACTGGGTTGTTGTTGTTGTTGTTGTTGTTGTTGTATACGATTGGATTGGAGCCAAATTGGAAAGGAAAAGACATTGCTACGGATTGAGTTATTCGTAAACATTCGAGGTAAGTGTTTGTTCTATCCTAGCTTGAGGAATAGGAATTGAGTTTATGTGTAAATTGTGATATGTGGAGTCCGACGTATAGGCATGGTGACGAGTATCTATACGTTGTGGGTCGAGCATGACCGTGAGAAAAAAATGGATTAAATTCGTATTAATCCTAAGTGATTATGTGAAGGGAAATTATTATTGATTTTATACCGGTGAAATACTTATAGATTGTTGATTAAGAGTTATTGGTATTACACCGGTAACAAAGGTAAATTATTGATTCATTATCATTTATTGGTTTTATACCGGTAAAGTACATATAAATTGTTGATTTAAGAGTTATTGGTATTACACCGGTAACAAAGGTAAATTGTTGATTCATTATCATTTATTGGTTTTTTACCGGTAAAGCACACATAAATTATTGATTAAGAGTTATTGGTATTACACCGGTAACGGGGATGTATCGTTGATTTATTGTCATTTATTGGTTTTACACCGGTAATATAAATATTGTTGAAGTGAAGATTATTGGTTTAATACCGGTGATACTTTTATACATTCACTATGGATTAGAGATTATTGGCTTATTGCCGGTAATATATAGTAAAGAATTGGGATCGTGTGGTGCGCCGACCTCTTTTATGATAAGAAATGAGATCGTGTGGCATGCCGACCACAAAGTGATTTGAATCTTGGATTGGCCATAGTTGCCGGTAGCCTATTGTTACATTTGGAAGCGGGTGGTACACCTACCACAAGATATGAAAAGCCTATTGTTACATTTGGGAGCGGGTGGTACGCCTACCACAAAATACAAAATGAAAAATGAATTGAGACATGAAAGTAAGATTTGTTCTGTTGATCAGATTACTCCGGATATTGTGAGTTATTGACTGTTATTTCAAAGTATATTCTTTTCTTATAAACGTTCGATAACGTTTTCTACCATTGTATATGTATATATTATATCTCAACTGTACAGGTTTATGTGAGTGACTGGCCTTAGTCTCGTCACTACTTTGCCGGGATAGGCCATGCTATCACTAGCACATGGGGTCGGTTGTGCTGATACTACAATCTGCGCTCTTTTTGCGCAGATACAGGTTACGGACAGCAGTAACAACAGTAGCACGATTGTGGATATTCCGACTATCGAGACTACGAGGTAGCCTTGCAGGCGTCCGCAGGACCCGTTGTCTCTTCTATCTATGTATTTCATTCTGTTATCTCATGTATTCGAGATAAACAGCTTATAATTCTTTCAGACAATTATGTGTATTATTCTTAGAAGTTCGTGAGTATTGTGACACCAATCTTGGCTAGTGTATCATATTTGATAAAATTGACTAAGTCTTCCGCTAAGTTTAATTATTTCGCTGTAATTATATGTTGTTAATCCAAGTTTTAAGAAAAGATTTGTAACTAATGAAAAATGTAAGTAACAGTTGGCTTGCCTAGCTTCCACTAGTAGGCGCTCCCGATGGTGGGAAATCCGGGTCGTGACAAGTTGGTATCAGAGCACTAGGTTGCATAGGTCTCACAACTCACGAATAACCTTAGTAGAGTCTGAGGGATCGGTACGGAGACGTCAGTATTTATCCCTTAGAAACTACAGAGTTAGGAAATTTTCACCTTCATTCTTTCCTATCGTGCGAGTTTGTTCTTCAAATGTTAAGTTGAATTTCTACTCTCGTCTTCCCACGAATGGCGAAGGCATGTACCGCTTCTTCAGCCGACAATGGCACAGGTTGGTAGATCAACGATACCTTTAGAAGCTTTACGGAGTGTCGGACAAGTTTCCCCAAACTCTTTCCTATCTCCTTCAGTGGTGCATCTTTTGAGAACCCAAGGTAATTTATTGACCGTTGCTATGAGATATTGCAGAACGCGGGAATAGTTGAAAGCGAGAGGTTTGATTTTACTGTGTTTCGGGTAGCGAGTGTTGTAGTGGAAACATAATGTATTTACTAACCGGCTGTGATTTTAATGGACCTTGACGTCTGGTTGATTTATTTGAAGTTGTGAAGGTTAATTATTGTGGACTATCAGATGTTGTGACTTTGACTTATAGCCAAAAGGGGGGAAATCCACTATTAGTGAATGGATCGAATGGCCATGTGTTATGTCAGTTTTGGCTTGGAATGTATACATATGGTATGGAAAGGTCCCCCAAATAAATTATGCATGTTTGAGGCTTAGTACTCTGCAGGGGATAAGAATCGGCCCAAAGAGTAATAAAGAGTATATGAGCAAATGAGGTAGTTCAACAGTGTCAAGCTAGCATAGCAAAAGAGGTAATTGGTCGTCAATGTTTGTGACAAGCCTATGAAGAGGCCAGACCGGCTATGCGACATTACCTACTCAACCCTATTTGTAGAAATGTTTTGGAGGAGTTTACCTCCCTGACTCTTAGAAAGGTGTGGTATGTATGATCTGAACGATCATGCCAGGTTATTATGGTAGTGTCCGAATATGTCGTCATGTCCAATAAGTTAGCTGAGCCTTAAAGGAATTGTTGTGAATGTGGCAGATTGGAGAAATATAATTTACGAAGGCACTCAAGCTACGTGTCCGTTGCAGTCAATACTTAACTCACATGACCAGCCAGGGTTAGAGGTCGGGATGTTTGAGGCGGAGGTGAGACTCCTAGAGGTGGAGATCTAGTTGTTGACATAATTTTTATGGTGTGACTGAGGTCACTACACCAGATGATGTTATCACATGTACAATTCTGATTGTTATAAAAGAAATATTTTTCCTTAATTTGATTTGATCTTTGAAGAATTGAGGCAAGTCCTCTTAATATGCTCCGCTCATGAGTGAGCTTCGAAATCATCAAATCTACTTATGTGAATACTCACGCTGTGCTATTAAATGGGGATAATTATCCCTATTATTATGTGTCGGTCACTAGGAATATTGATGAGGTCGAAAGTGACTTTATATTAATTATTACAATGGGAATTGATGTAATTCCTGAAATAAATATTTTCAATGGTTAAATTGTATACCCTGTCGGTATGAGGGTTCTTTTATGCCGTGATACTCTTTGACGGACAATAGTTGAAAAGAAGAAAGAAAGAAAATGAAAAACATCAGTGGCACAATGTGCAAATACTTGTGATTTAGAGCGGAGGATGAGATCCTCAAAAAATTTTGTATAGCGTGAAAATATTTGTTTTAAAAACCGAGCTGCAAGCTGCGGTGAATATTATATGAGAACAAGGTCCTGGTGGTGAAGAGTTTGTGTTTAAAATTTTCCCTTTCTAGAAATAAAAATCTAGCATAATATCCTAAATTTGAGCCATGCCCGTTAGGATTATTTGACAATCCTTGCATAGTTTCTATTCATATTTAGCCATTTCTATTTTTTGACCATTGAGTTCCAGACTTTGAGACGAGCACCAGGTAAGGATAAATATGACGCATTAATTCGGGAAAGTAATCATGAGGTTTCCATACCTCATAGTGAGTAAAGTGGGAGTTTTGGAATAAGATATTTGATAACATGGTTAATTGACAATGTTATAATCTAAGAACAACTCTAATGGCCAGACTTCAGAGTCATGGATATGTGCATACGTCTGAGGTGTTCGTGCCTTATTTAGACTTGTTCGTTGTAGTGTTCATTGTTTCCATATTGACCTACTCCTGCAGTCAGGAGGAGCATGCGCAGCATCTCAAAGTGACTTTGCAGACTCTGAAAGATAGCCAACTATATGCAAAATTTTTGAAGTGTGAATTTTGGCTAAGTTCAGTTGCATTCCTGGGTCATATTGTGACGGCAGCAGGTATTCAGGTTGATCCGAAGAAGATTGAGGCAGTCAAGAACTGGCCTAGACCGACATCAGCCACAAAGATTTGGAGTTTTTTGGGATTAGCGGGTTATTATCGACGATTCGTGGAGGGGTTTTCATCTATTGCAACCCCAATGACCAGATTGACACAGAACGGTGTTCAATTTGAATGGTCAGATGAATGTGAGGCGAGCTTTCAAAAGCTCAAAACAGCCTTGACCACAGCACCGGTATTGGTTTTACCCACAGGTTCAAGGCCTTATACAGTTTATTGTGATGTTTCCCGTATTGGGCTTGGTGCGATATTGATGTAGGATGGCAGTGTCATTGCTTATTCTTTGAGGTAATTGAAAATCTACGAAAAGAATTATCCGGTCCATAATTTAGAGTTTCCACCCATTGTTCATGCTTTGAAGATTTGGAGGCACTACTTATATGGAGTGACGTGTGAGGTGTACACTGATCATAAGAGTCTTCAGTATTTGTTTAAACAAAAGAGTTGAATTTGAGGCAGAGAAGGTGGCTGGAATTGCGGAAAGATTATGATGTCACCTTTTTATATCATCAGGGAAAGAGCAAATGTGGTGGCTGACGCTTTGAGTAGGAAGTCAGCCAGTATGGGCAGTCTTGCTTATATTCCAGTCAATCGGAGGCCAATTGCTTTGGATGTTCAGTCCTTGGCCAATCGATTTGTGAGGTTGGATATTTCTGAGCCTAGTCGAGCACTAGCTTGTGCGATCGCTCGCTCTTCATTATTGGAGCGTATCCGCGATCAACAATATAATGATTCCTATTTATGTGACCTTAGAGACACGGTTCAGCGAGGAGGTGCTAAACAGGTCACCTTAGATGCTGATGGGATCCTAAGGATGCAAGGGCGCATTTGTGTGCCAAATGTCGATGGACTTCATTTCTGGACTTTCGATGACTCGGAAGAAGTTTGATGCTGTTTGGGTGATGGTAGATAGGCTGACCAAGTCAGCTCATTTTATTCCTATTGCCACTACCTATTCATCCGAGAGGTTAGTTGGGATTTATATTAAGGAGTTCGTTCGCCTTCATGGTGTGCCTATCTCTATTATTTCAGATCGAGGTGCACAGTTTACCTCACATTTCTAGAAGGCGGTTCAACGAGAGTTCGGCATGCAAGTTCAGCTAAGTACAGCCATTCATCCCCAGACGGATGGTTAGTCCGAGAGGACTATTCAGATACTGGAAGATATGTTTCGGGCGTGTGTTATTGATTTTGGAGGTTCATGGGATCAATTCCTGCCTTTGGCAGAGTTTGCTTATAATAATAGTTGTCAATCGAGCATCCAGATGGCTCCTTATGAGGCCTTGTATGGTAGGCGGTGTCGTTCTCCGGTTGGATGGTTTGAACCGGGAGAAACTCGGTTATTGGGTACGGATTTAGTTCAGGAGGCCTTACATAAGGTCAAGATTATTCAAGATAGGCTTCGCACAGCTCAGTCTAGACAAAAGAGCTATGCAGATCGCAAGGTTCGAGATATAGCTTTCATGATTGGGGAGCGAGTATTGCTCCGAATGTCGCCTATGAAGGGCGTGATGAGATTTGGAAAGAAGGGCAAACTTAGCCCTAGGTTTATTGGCCCATTCGAGATTCTTGATCGTGTGGGGGAGGTGACATATAAACTTGCCTTGCCACCTAGCTTATCAGCTGTACATCCAGTGTTCCATGTGTCCATGCTTCGAAAATATCACGGCGATCCGTCGCACGTGTTAGATTTCAGCACCTGTCCAATTGGACAATGATCTATCTTACGAGGAGGAGCCGGTGGCTATTCTAGACCGGCAGGTTCGACAGTTGAGGTCGAAGAGTTATCCTTCTATGCGTGTTCAGTGGAGAGGTCAGCCTCCTGAGGCATCGACCTGGGAGTCCGAGTCTGATATGCGGAGCCGCTACCCACATTTGTTTCCTGACTACGGTACTTCTTTCTTTTGTCCGTTCGAGGACGAACGGTTGTTTTAGAGGTGGAGATTGTGACGACCCAAAGGGTCATCACTTGTTTTATTAATCATTTCGAGCTTCTGAGGTCCTGAAAACCTTATTTATAGTTGCCTCGATTTGCGTGCGCAGTTCGGGTGCGAAGCTGAAAAATTCTTATGTTGAAATATATGAAATATGTGAGAAATTTCAAGAATTTTGATATTCATATTGATATGGTTGACTTTGGTCAACATTTTTAGTAAACGGACCCGAACCCGTGATTTGACGGTCTCAGAAAATCCGTAGAAAAATATGGAACTTGAGCGTATGCCCGGAATTGAAATCCGAGGTCTAGAAACCCGGTAAAAGAATTTTTCTGTTAAATTGTTTTATGAAAATGTTTAAGAAAAATGAAACTGTTTTTTTATTAAAAAGTAATGGTATCGGGCTCGTATTTTGGTTCCGACGCCCGGTACAGGTCATATATGTTGGTTAAGCGCTTCCTGTAAAGTTTGGTCGAAAACGGACGTCGTTTGACGCGTTTCGGCTTTAAATTGGAAGTTTTGGGAGTTATGAAATTTTTAATAAAATCTTGAGTTTTAAGGCTCAAATCATTGATTTTGATGTTATTTTGGCGATTTGATCGCGCGAGCAAGTTCGTATGATATTTTTAAGTCAGTGTTCATATTTGGTTTGGAGCCGTGAGGGCTCGGGTAACTTTGGATAGGCCACGAGATCAATTTTTCATGTTAGAAAGTTGTTGTCAGCACCTGATCTGCAGAGTTCGCAAATGCGAACAAATGTTAGCAAATGCGAACTTCCCATATTTTGCATGTGTTCGCAAATGCGAACAAAAGTTCGCAAATGCGAACTTCCCATATTTTGCCTGTGTTCGCAAATGCGAACAAAAGTTCGCAAATGCGAACTTCCCAGTTTTGCCTTGGCTTCGCAAATGCGAACAAAAGTTCGCAAATACGAACTTCCCATCCTTGGCTTATTTCTCAAATCCCAGAACTTGGTCGGGGTTCGCAATTGCGAACCCCTGCTCGCAAATGCGAACACAGAGACCTGTAAATCACGATTTCCAACTTCATTTTTCATATTTCACAACCCAAAACATCCATTGGCGATTTTTCACGAACTCCCTCTTCTCCAAATCATTGGTAAGTCAACTTTTACTCAATTTCTTCAAACTTTAACATCATCTATCATGTTTTCATCTTCAATTTAAGGTTTTTCATAGGTAAAAATGGGGGATTTGGGTAGAACTTAGGTTTTCATAAAAATTGGGATTTTGACCTCAATTTGAGGTCCGATTTGAGAACAAATTATATATTTGAACTCATGGATGATTGGGTGAATTTATTTTGGTTCAAAACTCGGGTTTCGATCATGTGGGCCCGGGGTCGATTTTTACTATTCAGGGCAGAATGTTGTAAAACTTACATTTAGCCATGTGTACTAGTTTGTTAAGTAGAATTGATGATATTAAGTCAATTGTGTATAGATACGATTGGATTGGAGCCAAATTGGAAAGGAAAAGGCATTGCTACGGATTGAGTTATTCGTAAACATTTGAGGTAAGTGTTTGTTCTATCCTAGCTTGAGTGAATAGGAACAAATTATATATTTGAACTCATGGATGATTGGGTGAATTTATTTTGGTTCGAAACTCGGGTTTCGATCATGTGGGCCCGGGGTCGATTTTTACTATTCAGGGCAGAATGTTGTAAAACTTACATTTAGCCATGTGTACTAGTTTGTTAAGTAGAATTGATGATATTAAGTCAATTGTGTATAGATACGATTGGATTGGAGCCAAATTGGAAAGGAAAAGGCATTGCTACGGATTGAGTTATTCGTAAACATTTGAGGTAAGTGTTTGTTCTATCCTAGCTTGAGAGAATAGGAATTGAGTTTATGTGTAAATTGTGATATGTGGAGTCCGACGTATAGGCATGGTGACGAGTATCTATACGTTGGGGGTCGAGCATGACCGTGAGTCTTAAAAAAAATGGATTAAATTCGTATTAATCCTAAGTGATTATGTGAAGGGAAATTATTATTGATTTTATACCGGTGAAGTACTTATAGATTGTTGATTAAGAGTCATTGGTATTACACCTGTAACAAAGGTAAATTGTTGATTCATTATCATTTATTGGTTTTATACCGGTAAAGTACATATAAATTGTTGATTAAGAGTTATTGGTATTACACCGGTAACAAAGATAAATTGTTGATTCATTATCATTTATTGGTTTTATACCGGTAAAGTACATATAAATTATTGATTAAGAGTTATTGGTATTACACCGGTAATGGGGATGTATCGTTGATTTATTGTCATTTATTGGTTTTAAACCGGTAATATAAATATTGTTGAAGTGAAGATTATTGGTTTAATACCGGTGATACGTTTATACATTCACTATTGATCAAAGATTATTGGCTTATTGCCGGTAATATATAGTAAAGAATTGGGATCGTGTGGCACGCCGACCACAAAGTGATTTGAATCTTGGCATTGGCCATAGTTGCCGGTAGCCTATTGTTACATTTGGGAGCGGGTGGTACGCCTACCACAAGATATGAAAAGCCTATTGTTACATTTGGCAGCGGGTGGTATGCCTACCACAAGATATGAAATGAAAAATGAATTGAGACATGAAAGTAAGATTTGTTCTGTTGATCAGATTACTTCGGATATTGTGAGTTATTGATTGTTATTTCAAAGCAGATTCTTTTCTTATAAACGTTCGATAACGTTTGCTACCATTGTATATGTATATATTATATCTCAACTGTACAGGTTTATGTGGTGACTAGCCTTAGTCTCGTCACTACTTTGCCGGGATATGCCATGCACTTACCAGCACATGGGGTCGGTTGTGCTGATACTACACTCTGCGCTCTTTTTGCGCAGATACAGGTTACGGACAGCAGCAGTTGTAGCAGCACGATTGTGGATATTCTGACTATTGAGACTACGAGGTAGCCTTGCAGGCGTCCGCAGGACCCGTTGTCTCCTCTATCTATGTATTTCATTCTGTTATCTCATGTATTCGAGATAAACAGTTTATAATTCTTTCAGACGATTATGTGTATTATTCTTAGAAGTTTGTGAGTATTGTGACACCAATCTTGTGTAGTGTATCATATTTGATAAAATTGACTAAGTGTTCCGCTAAGTTTAATTATTTCGTTGTAATTATATGTTGTTAATCCAAGTTTTAAGAAGAGATTTGTAACTAATGAAAAATATAAGTAACAGTTGGCTTGCCTAGCTTCCACTAGTAGGCGCCATCACGACTCCCGATGGTAGGAAATCCGGGTCGTGACAGCATATGAGGTATCACTAGCCACCAAGGTTTCACCTGATGGAAAAATTCACGTAAATTTTTTGTCTATACTGGATTCAAACCCGGGTCTTCTGTGGTTTCTTTCCAGTTTCATCAACTGCTAGGCTATACCCCCGTGAGCTAGCTAAACTGCTAACGTAATAGTAGATCCTATCAACAATCCCATAAATGAGAACAGACTCCAAGACTAACCAATTCCTAATAACCACCACTCTATCAGTAATTTCATAGGGTGTCAACCGGTAAGGACCAAAGCAAACGACACAAAGATAGACTACACTGAGGGCATAAAGACATGCTCCTCCTTTCAAAACTGAATCCTATTTTCATAATCATTTTCAGCCATTCCCTTTTACCCCTGAACTTCATAAATTTATCACAAAATGAAGCAAATAAAGGCCAAGGTATTATTCTGAAGCTTCGAAACTATTGACATTGTTTATACACAGCCAACTTTAAAATGTCAAAGTTTAGGCTTTAAAACGTCTATTTTTTTTATATAAATTCCCTTTGTCACTTTCTATCAAACAATACCAGTAATCTTGACATGAGCAGATATAAAGTACAAGCAATGGGTTCAGCAGAACCAACAGCTTTGGCTCAGACCGTGTATGTGTTTAGGAATCTACTAAATATGTATAAATATCAAATCTCGAACTCGGTAAGTCAAATGGTCAGTGGCATCCTGAACTCATAAAGTTGAAGTTCTGAATCCGTGCAATGCTCTCCTAGTTAGACACAAAAAGGCAGGAACATATAACCACCAAAAGTTAGCCTAAAGCTCTTTGCTTTCAGGTCTCGATCTACTAATTAAGAGCAACATTTGATCCAAAAAGGAGCATCATACTAAAGCAAAATGTAAAAACCAAAAAACTGTAGAGAGAAAGAGACAGAGTTGTACGTACAACAAGAATGACGACGGTGAAGACACCAATGGTAATAAGAAAGATCCTTTGATCACGGTTACAACAATCCCTGAGTTCCCAATTTGGATTCATCCTTTTTTTTTCTGCCAACCCCAATTGCTTAAACCCTCCAAAAGCTTCAACTATTTCTGCTCCTACAAACAAACTACGCCTCAAGATTTTTCTCCCACCAAACACTTGAAATTCCAACGTTTTCCTTTTTTTCTTTTTTGGTTTAAACAGAGTTGTTCGGTCAACAACACAGTTGGCAATTGCGCGTAACGGTTTACCACAGTAACAGTGACCGGAGACGAGACGAGTAAGTTGAGGGAAGGCGAAAAAACGACAGCGTTTCACTGTTTATTTAGAGATTGGTTTGGTGGAGTTGTTAACTGGCGATGGATTTCTCAATCAATCATTTCTTCTTCTTGCCTAAGTAACACAAGACTTTTGTCGTTTACTCTGTCAACTTCTTTGAAGACTTTGCTTACTTTTCTGCTATGTAACGAGTATATCCAATAAGTTATTGCCACGTGGATCATCTTCTCCACTAGGCCCAATAGAAAGGCAACTTTATATTTCAACTTTGTAATTCAAACTTTTCTGGACCCCATCTAATTACAGAAAGGAAATGGATGCAGAAACGACTTGTTCGATGGGTTTTATCATATTATCAAATTGATATATAATAATAAAAATATTTTGAATTCAAAGTTAGATATTTATAAATATTTAGTAAATTTTTAATAAAAATATAAAGTTTACGCAAAAACTAATAGATTCTCAAAACCTGGTAGCTATACTTTAAATCCGCCACTACTCATATGGTTATCTAATAACCCAAAATTGTACAATAAAGTTAATTTTTTTATCGGCAAAACCCTTGTATCCTTTGTCATAATTTGCGTCAAAATATACATCTGTCGTAATACTATTTATGTAAATATACCTTTGTTTTGTTAAGTTGTTGGAGGTGATCATCCAGAGGCGTACCCGGGATTTGAGTATGACGGGGACACTAGTGTCATTAAAGTGAATTACCTAAAACTTTATTAGCCTATAAAAGAATATATGTAAACTCTAGGATAGACCTGTAAATAAGCAGCTTAATCCACTATATAATATAAACTTGCTAAGCAAATAAAAAATTAAAATAAAGTAAGAAGAAAAGGGCTTTGATTTCATCTGACTCCCCAATTGACCCGTGAACACAAACTTCAATTTCATCACTCTCTCCAATTGACCTACGAACACAAATTTTAAATAAGTATTCCAAGAAAAAAAATCCTACACATCCTTGCGCACACACGGACTAAACTAGAATAAACTTTAAAATGTAAAACAAACTTAATGGCCTTAATAGCAATTCGTGACATACTAAGAGTACTCTACTGTTTTCCCAACGAGAGAACTAAAGAAGGCACAACTTACATCAAAATATAAACTTCAATGTTATAATATATCTTTAATTTATACTAATATAACAAAAGTATATCACCCACTGATACTTGAACTCGACACATTCTCATACTCTGAAAATGATCAATAATAGCATCATTACTTACATTTGCAAATACTTATTTTTCAATGTAACAAACTAAACAATCATTTAAAAATGCATCACTAATACTACTATGCAATTCTTCTTTGATGTACTTCATGAATGAAACAGCTCTTTCTACCATTGCAGTCGCGACATGTAAAATTAGAGTTAACTTCACAAGTAAATAAACAAGTGAATATGTCTTCACAAGATTTGTTTCAACCAACGCTTTTTCCAAATCACCAATTCCTTTCAAATTTGAGAATCTAAGGTCACCATGTTTCATGTGCAATATGAAAGTGTCAAGTTGGTGACTACGATCTCGAAGTTTCAATTCACAAACTCATATGAATAATACTTAGACAATGTCATTATTCTTTTCTTATCAAAATTAGCAAATGAATTAGACGGATTCAAGCTAGTCATACCAAGAAGCAAGTTACCACTAACAACATCAAAATGACTATTAAATTCCCGAAGTTGCAAATCAATCACTATATAAAATGTTCAACACGTAAGTGATGTGAATAAGTATCACTAGAAGGCCTACACTTCAACTTTCAAGGAATATAGAATTCTTTCACATTGGGAACCAAAATATCATGTTTAGCGCAAAATAAAACAGATTTCATCCATGAATGATTTCCATCCTTCATCTCTTATTTGTTGCAACCTTTCCTTTGTAAGGTCAAGAAATATCATGGCATTAACAATATCTTGCTCTTTCTTCTGTAAACTTTACTCAGCTCGCTCGACATCAACAACACCTTCAACATCAAGTGAAACATGAGCACAAATTCAAAAGAATTGATTTTACTCAAAAAAAACTTCTGTTTGCAATCTATCATTAGCCTCAGAACCTTCATATTCAATCACCCCAAGCACATGAACAATAGATGCAAATAAAACAACAAAGTTATCTAATGTTTTACAATGTGATTCCCCAACTAGTGGCAGCTGGACTTTGATTCCCTCGTTCTTGATTTAATCCTTTTCCACTTTGAACTTCACCACTCTCTAGCAACCGCACCAATAATTCTATGTGATGGTCCCAAAGTTGATCTCTATGTTTAAAGGATATTCCAATCACACCCAACACATTAGAAACTATAGAAACGGAGATTTTCACCTCCTTTTACTTTTTTAGCAACCGTTATAAGCGTCAACTGTAAATGATGCACAAAACAATGAATGCAATGTGCCGAAGGAGTTTCTTGCAAAATTAAATCTTTAAGACCATTCATTTTTTCTTGCATATTACTAACTCCATCATAGACTTGTCCATGTATTTTGGATGTACTTAATGAGTGTTTCATAAGTAAGAAAGTATTGCTTCCTTCAACAACTTTGCAGGAGTAACACCAACACGAACAAAACCAATAAATGGCTCGTTCACTTGGCTTGTCAACAAACCGTAAAGCAAGGGCCATTTGTTCATGGTACGAAATATCCTTGAAATTATCAACTAATATGTCGAAATAATCCCCATCAAATCATTAATTATAGCTTTCACGATTTCTTATGCACAAGAACTCACAATGTCCTTTGGCATTTTTGGCGAAGTCATCACATTATTTTTTGGAGCAAATTTCAATATGATTCTATTTACTTGAGGGAGCCTCTTTGCAAGCCATTCCAAAAGCCCTAAAAAGGCATTTAGTTTTTAAAGAATCACTTTTATCATGACCTCGAAAAGATAATTCAAAGTACAAAAGGAATCTTGCAACATTGATTGCTGCATTTAAACGAATTCGATGCTCATTATTTTGTTTCTTAGATTTCTTATCAAAAGGTTGAATTGATTGATATTGATTTGATAAGTCTAGCATCTTGTTGAAACACTTGTGGTGGAGGCTATTTACTTGACCAACATTTAAAGCAAATCTTTCTGAAGTTTTATTCCAAACCTTAAAGCCTATTTTTGTGAAAGAGTCACCTGTGCTTACATGAACATAATTATTTTTGAATAAATAACAACATGAAAAAAATGTGGCACTTCATACTATACCCCAACCATCTAGAATACGAATCTTTAAACCCGCCCAAACTAAATTGATGCATTTTATTCCTGAATAAAGTTTTAGAAAAATTGTGATCCTAACAAGGCCCATTTTGAATGTAGTATTTTCTTACTTTATCCCGTATTTTAGGACTATATTTATCAATGGGTACTCGCTCTTCAGGATCGTGATTGAGTAATTTCTCATCAAAATCATCTATAAGATGTGAGGAATTATTTCTAAGAGTAAAATTTGGTTGGGAAGAATTAAAATTCATAAAAAATGCGTCTATCTCAATTCATAAGAACAAGAACTTCCTACAAAAAATGAGTCCAATAAATTTAAGAGTCTATCAAGAATACAAACAAACACAATATCAACAGAGCAATCACACCCCTTTGATCATGAATAAAATAAATACTACAATTTATTGAATACTAATATACAACTCTATAGAAGGGCTACTTGATATATTCACTCACATTTACTTGTAAATTCTGGCTATGTTATATTTAAATATGGTATTGGTTGCTAGCACTGTATAATTGAAATTAATGCTTCTTAAAATACTTAATCTACTTCTTTTTTTATATCAAGAATGGTAAACGTAAATATAAATTGAAAAATATGGAGCACCTGAAAATTAAACAACCATTCTTAAAGAGAAGCCATTCTTAAAGATAAATATCAAAAAATTAAGAGATCACTTGATTTAAGATAAAATAGAAACTCAACCTAAACTAAATCATTTGGATAATAGACTTGGGGTTACCAAGAATGCCTTTACCAACGATTCTCGAACCAAAAATTTAAAACCTAAATAAAATCATATATCATCCATCTCCAATTATCCATGCTCTTATAATTTGTAAATAAAATATAAGTTTCAAAGTAAGAGACGCACTGATAAGTGGAGATTTTCACTACTTATTAGCGCCTTTTAGCTTTTATTTTAGTCTAAAAGCATTTAATTGTGTTCCTGAAAACTGATAAAATGTGCTTAATTGCGGGAATATTGGAAGATGAACTCCCGAGATGAAATCCACTTCAAGCACGAGTCATCTAAACTCAAGGACACGAACGGGCGTAGCAGCTTAGAAGTGCGGACCACAAAATATCATCTGCAGCCGCAGAGTATGAACGAAAGGTCAGCAGAGAAAGGTGCAAAGTGCGGTCCATACATGAATTGTGTGGCTACAAAAGTTAGGCTAGGACCGTACAAATTGAAAAAGAAAAATGCAAACTCTTTGAAGTTTGGTTTGTCACAGAAATGGCCAGAGTGTGGCCACACAAGAAAATCTACGGTCCGCAACTAATATCTACGGCCGTGATGGTATTTCTGCGAACCACAGATCAACAAGGGCCTTTGAGCCTTAGGTAATAGAGTACGGACTGCAGGAGGAATTCTGCAGCCGCACTCGTCCATTGTCCCTCAAGCCATACCCATCAGTATAAATAGTAACCTTGGGGTCATTGTACAATTTTTTTCCCTCTCTAATCTCTCAAAGTTTTAAAAATTGAAATTTTTTGTTAAAGTAGATGCTCACAAGCATAAAAACTATTGATCACTTATCTATTACATTCTTTCATCTCTGGTATGCATCATCATCTTGAATAACTTTTTTAAATTTTTAGTTTCAGTAAAATTCGGAACCATTTGTCTATGAATATATGTGAATATTATTGTGGAGTGAATATTTGTTGACTGATAATTGCTCTATGAGGAATAGGTAACTTGATTTTCATGCTTAATTTTTAATAGCATGTCAAATTTGTGCAAAACAATTGAAAACCCTAGCCCTCTATGCATAAATGTTTTGTATTCTGCGGTTGCACAAGAAATTGTATGGTTTGCAAAAGTTGAGCATAATGTACATTGTTCACAAATGATTCTACGCCCGTACTTGAAATTGTGCGAACTGCAGAAAAATCATCGCTAGCGTAAAAAAGTATGTGTTGCTGCAAAACATCCCAATCTCCATATTCAGAGAGTTTGAATTTTGGAAATCATATGTAAGGCTGCAATGAAAATTGTGCGACCACAATCCAAGTCTGCGGGTGCAAAGGAGAAATATGGTCCGCAATTCCCAATCTACGGACAACAATTTCTTACCCTGCAATCATGTTTTACACTGTGTTATGCACTATTCTCTGGTGTGTTCTTACCTTTTTATAATTGAATTGCAACTGACATATGCTTTTGCTTGGTACCGAATATGGCTCAATCTAGAGGAATAGGTGACACTTCAAAGGGAAGGGGTGACCCATCTCGGGGATAGGGGAAAAAACCCATGTCTAGTTCCCAACAGCCTGAAAATAGAAAAAAGATAACATTTGGTAGAGGGAGAGGTGTAGAGCCCTCCAAATCAAGTTCCTATGCCCCATCTAGCGAAGCTTCGAAGGGCAACTCAGTCCAAGAGAATCTGACCGTCCAATCATAACTACCAAAGAGGTATCAACTACGAGACGAGCCTACCACATCTCATAACACCTCTGAGGAGTCGGACAGTGACAGTTAGAATTTCGAGCCCACATCTACACCTGTCCCTGAGGCACCATCGACTTCAATTAATGATATTCTAGATGATTGTCGAAGGGGAGATACAATAGTCGCCGACCTTGAGCGGTCAAATAAGAAAGAGGTTTGGGAAGATGGATTTGTCAGTTTGGCTGCTTTCTTTAGTTTTCGTGAGTGGTAGCCAACAAGATTGCTCACTCTTAAGCAACAGTTCGAATTGAAAGACCTTGAAAAGTACAATCTGACCATCTTAAGGTAGTTTCAAGAGTGGAAGGGGTGGATGTGGTTTACCTTGAGTGTAGTGCATGAAAAGGAGTATCTCGTTTGAGAATTTTATGCCAATGTGGCAAAGAAAGGACAAAAGTGAGGAATCTGAAGGTGCGATTTGACCAACACACACTGAACACCTATCTGGGGTTTGAGGATGTCAAGCCCACATAATAATTGGAGAAGTGAGCACTCGGGGAGGCGGCCATTCCTAGTTAGCAGAGATATTAGCAAATCTTGGGCCGCCATCACCATGGATTGCAACAGGGGTGGATATTCACAAAAACACCACCACCATTGTATGCAGCTGACTAAACCCGAGTAAGAATGAGATATACCTTTCGATCCCATGGGCAGTTCTAGTCACCTCCATCGAGGACGGGTACCCAATCAATATAGGTTTTGTGATTTCGGCCAACATACATGTGGTTCCTAGGCAAGATGATACCTCTTATCCATATCCCAACACCATTACTGAGTACCTTACGGATGTATATGGATGGAGCCGATGGATTTTGGTACTAAGGTACGGGCGAAGAATCCCTTCTTGTGGTATTCTTTGATGAGTGAGGGAAACCTAAAGAATACGGGTCATCCTTCTACTACTGCTGGCTAGTATGACGAGCCCGTCATAGTAGCTGTGGAGACAGTCGACTTGCCATCTACTTCAGCAAAGCCTTTAGACAATGTAGCAGCTATGCTGGTGCCTATGCCCACTCGTCTACTATATGCACTGTGAGTCTCCCAAATACTAGAGAGCCTCAATAGCTAGATGAACACAGCCACTACAAAGCTTTCTGACATATCCAGTACTGTTGTAGTGTAGTCATCTACCCCCAACAGTGGAGGAAATTTTGAAGAAGCTTTTGGAGAACTAGACCACCATAATGAACACATTGGTGGAGCATGTATTAACGATTAAAGAGTTGGGAAAGCAACTAATGAAAATGAAGAAATCCTAAGTGTCCAAGAAATCCGTTGACAGACTGCGGACAAAGGTGATCAAGATTGCAGTAGCTGGAGATCTTCTATTTGAAATGCTGATAGATCCAACTCTTTCAGCACCAGAAGCACCATTAGTTCCAGTGGTACCGTACAGCCAGTCTGAGGAGCCAGACCTAGCTGACGACACTGCTGAGACGGTACGCCAAATATTTGCCGACCCAGCTATTCCTAGAGTCGAGAATGTTGAGATCCAGTTAGAGCAGACTGAGGGCGATGACGCTCCTATGGACATAGAAATGTCCAAGGCGACATAAGGAGTCTTCTTCACTCTTACTCTTTCCTTTACTCTTATTTTTTAAGCATTGGGGATAATGCTTACATTTATTCGAGGGGGTTGAGTTTATTTGATCTATTTGAATGATTTTGAGACACTTGGTGTGTAATAACTGACAATATTTTCTTTTTTTCTCTCCTTATCATATATATATTCTCTCCGTTCTCTCATGGAGTAGATATTCTCTCTTTTCCTCTCTCATTATGTATATTCGTTACATTTTCAGTACTTTAATTTGTAGCTGCTTTATTTTGTTTTATTATTAGTTAGTGTTTAACTAAGTAACTTCTTTTTAATTTAATAACTTCTTTTTATGTTTTAGTGGACAATAAGCCTTTGGTTTTCTTAATGCCACAGTTCTTTGCAAAGGTAGTTAATGTGTGAACCGGGTGACTCTTCCCAACGATGGACGACGTGACAACCTTCTTAAGGGATTGAGTTTGTCTTTGGTGTCTACGTAGTAATAGTAGTAATAATGAATAAAAAGACCCGATTAAGTCAAACTTTAAGAGTCAAACATACTTTGTTTGGCACCAACACATTTAACTACGTGCTTATAGTTAAAGACAAGGATTTTTGAAAAGGGAAATAACTCTAGTTAGTGTTTTGTGACTCTTATGTTGACTTAGGCAATCATCGAGTGGTTTAATCGAGCAGTAGTGATTTTCAATCTTTAATTAATATGTTCGTTGTGGGCCCTCGACTCTATCCTCTTTAATAGTCCAACTGCGTGAGAGGTGAGACATTTTTGTTGCAAGTCCAAGTACTCGTGCGAATGGTCTAGAACTTCCCCGAATGTCTTTCAAGGTAAAATCTTAAGTTTTTCTTGGATGGAGAAGTGATTGTAGTCTCTCTTTGACCCACTTGAAGTTTTCCATTGCCCACCAATGTTGTTATCTCTAGTAAACCCATTTAAGCCTCAAACCTTTCTCATTTGATAACCATGTTACAAGTCTTTACCTGTTTTGTCATGACCCTCTCTTTGCCCCCGAGCTTTCTTTAACATTCTTGTGAAACAATTAGCTAAAAACGTAAGTTTGGGCGAGAGACGAGGAACCTGAAATATGTATCAAGGCAGAAAAAGAGAAAAGAAATAATGAGAAGGAAAGGTATCACGACCCAAACCCCGATCGTGATGACGCCCAACACATTGCTAGGAAAGCCCAACCATTGTCCTATAACCAATCCAATCATTTATTCAAAATATTCCAATTTAGGTCAATTATCCTGCTTTCATAATAATAAGAATGTGAAATTCAAAACAACTGAAATAACAGCCCAATAAGATCTAGTATCATAAGTCTGAGCCTCTAATTATCTGAGTAACACCCGATACAACCAAGTCTAAATAGAAGAATAAAAGATAACGGAAGGAGAGATCAGGACCTGCGGTCGTCGGCAGCTACCACGATGACTCTGCAGAAGCTAGAACAACAATAATATAGCTCAACTGCCCTCCTGAATCCATGTATCTGCACACAAGGTGCATGGAGTAGAGTGAGTACTTCCAACTCACTACGTAGTAGCAATAAATAATAACTGAAAATAAGAACACCTGTAAGAACACTAAACAGTTCTAAAAGCAACAGTACAGGTTATAACATCTCTAAGGTGGAAAGTCCTGTATCAGTCTACTACTGTCTCACATTTATCCAACATTGCTGCGGCACGCAGCCCGATCCTTACTAATACTGCTGCGGCGTGCAGCCCGATCTAATATAATATATAAAATCTACAGCGTGCAGCCCGATTCAATAATATATATAACTGCGCTCAGTGGGGGTGTGTGCAGACTCCAAAGGGGCTCCTTCAGCCCAAGCGCTATAATACTGCAGCGTGTAGTACGATTCACATATATATCACTGCGACGTGCAGTCTAATCCATATATATATACATCACTGTGGTGTGCAGTCTGATCCATATATACATCATATATATAATACTACACGTGCAGTCCGATCTAATACATGTATATATATATACTGTTGCGGCGTGCAACTCGATCCAGTATATATATCAATACCTCACCATGGGTCCTCGACCCCTCTCAGTCAATGTAGACTTGGCCTCTCGGGCCCTCTCAACTTGAACAGGGTATTCAACCCTAGGTATTTTCACTTAGAGTACAATTTCTAGTACCGGTTCATGTTATGCTTTACAGCTAAGAGTACGACTGAGAGTATGTGTTCAACAGGTATAGGGGCCATTTAGCTCCAAAGGCTTCCCTAAGGTTCTACAGATCATCACAAGTCCCCAAACATGGCAACTAGCCCAAATATACGGATATAAGCTCAGTCTCAGTCAATAAGTATAGTAAACCAATAGTCAGGATGAACTAAGTCCGAATCCCCATCGACAATATCACCACGCTCATCACACGACGCGTGTTTCATCTCAACATAGCACTGTATAGTGCAAATACGGGGTTTCAACTCCTCAGTATATCATTCATGACTACCACTCACCTCGAACCGGCCAAAGTCCAAGCTCGCATTGTGCTTTCCTCGCAAATCGACCTCTTCAGGTGCCATATCTGATCAAAACCAATAAGAATACATCAAAATAGGCTAATTGATCATAACCCAATCGAAATGACTCGAAAAATACCCCAAAACATGAAGTTGCCAAAACCCGAGCCCCCAGGCCCGCTTCTCAAAAAATTACAAAATTCACATTTTTAGAATCCTCGTCTCGTCAAGAGTCCGTGCATATAAAATTTATCAAAATCGAAGTTCAATAGCCACCAAATCATGATTTTACATAGCAAAAATCCAAGCCTAACTTCCTCAATTTATACCCAAATTCAGAGAATTAATGGAAGATTCTTTGATAAAATGATGTATTAAGACCACAAGACTTACCTCCAATCACTTCCCGATTAAATCCTCTTCAAATTCTATCAATTAGCTCTCAAGGTACTCAAAAATGGAGGAAAATATGAAGGGGTTCGCGACTGAAATGATATTAAAAACCCTTCTGTCGCCCAGTTTTATCTTTATGTGATCGCAGCCCTGCTATTGCGATCGCATAGCACAAATTTAACACATCCAAAATTTCTCTTATACGATCGCACTCCTTCCTTTGCGATCGCATAGAACAATTCCTTGCCAGGGACCCCAGGCCCAAATACACTACGCGATCGCACTCCCATGCATGTGAACGCAGAGAAGAAACTCTCAGACCTATGCGATCACAATCAACCTTACGCGATCGCATAGCACAAAACCAGGCCCCTCTTCCAGCCTTCTATGCGATCGCAATGACACCTATGCGATCGCATAGAGGAATCTTCTGCAACATATACCCAAAGCAATCAGACCTCCCAATATGCTAAAATTGATCCGTTTGGGCCCCCGGATTCACCCCGAGGCCCCCGGGACCTCAACGAAAATACCAACCTACTCCAAATCATGATACGAACTTGTTCCATTCATAAAAACACATCCTTAAACACAAAAATCATCAAATTAAGGCGGATTCAAGCCTAAGTTTCAACTAAAACTTCCGAAACCTACATTCAATCAAAAAGCCGACCAAATGATGTCCGAATGACCTAAAAATTTGCAGACATATCCAAAATCACCTAACAAAGGTACTGCAACTATCGTAATTCAGTTCCGACTCCCGGATCAAAATCTCACCTATCGATCGGAATTCGCCGAAATTCCAACTTCGCCAATTCAAGCCTATTTCTACACCGGACCTCTAAATTCAATTCCAATCACTCTCCTAAGTCACAAATCAACCCACGAAGCTAACCGAACCATCAGAATTCGATTCCGAGCCCTCTAACTCACACGTCAACATCTGGTTGATTTTTCTAAACTATTCCTTCATCAAAGAGACTATTTATCCCATTTCCTACCGAACTCGATCCGACTTGACTCAAATTCACTAAATACATATATTGAAATATGAACAAGCTTATAACAGGGAAAATGGGGTGGTAACTCACGTGACGACGGACTGGGTTGTCACATTCTCCACAACTAAAACAAACTCTCATCCTCGAGCGAGTCAAGACACATACCTTGAGTCTCAAACAAGTGAGGATATCTACTCCGCATCTCCCGCTCGGTCTCCCAAGTAGCCTCCTTCACGGGTCGACCTCTCCATTACACCTTCACTGAAGCTATATCCTTAGACATCAATCTCCGAACCTATTGACCCTAAATAACTTCCGGATCCACATCATAAGATAGATCATCATCCAGCTAAATCGTACTGAAGTCTAGCACATGAGACGGATCCCCAACATACTTCCCGAGCATAGACACATGGAATACCGGATGCACGCTGGACAAGGTGGGTGGCAAAGCTAGCTCATATGCCACCTCTCTAATCCCCATGAGTATCTCAAAAGGGCCAAACCCTTCATGGGTGAAACCTGCAACAAGAACCTCTCGCCAACCATGAAAGACACATCTCAAACCTTCCGGTCCGTATAACTCTTCTGACGTGACTATGCTGTCCAAAGTCTCTCTTGGATCAACTTCACTCTCTCCAAAGCATCCTGAACTAACTCAGCCCCTATCAATCTAGCCTCGCCAGGCTCAAACCATCCCACAGGAGATCTACACCGCCTACCATACAACGCCTCATACGGGGCCATCTGAATACTCGACTGATAACTATTGTTGTAGGCAAACTCTGCAAGTGGCAAAAACTCATCCCATGAACCTCCAAAATTGATCACACACGCATGCAACATATCCTCCAAGATCTGAATAGTGCGCTCAGACTGTCCGTCTGTCTGAGGATGAAATGCTATGCTCAACTCCACCTGCGTACCCAGCTCTCGCTGAAATGCCCTCCAGAACTAAGAAGTGAACTGAGTAGCTCTATCCGAGATAATAGACACTAGAACCGCATGTAATCTGACAATTTCCAGAATAAAGATCCCTGCTAACCGCTCCGATGAATAAGCAGTACATACTGGAATGAAGTGTGCAGATTTGGTCAGCCGATCGACAATCACCCAAACTAAATCAAACTTCCTTGAAGTTCGAGGGAGACCATTTACGAAATCCATAGTAATCCGCTCTTATTTCCACTCAGGAATAACCATACGTTGAAGAACATCACCCGGTCTCTAATGCTCATACTTGACCTGCTAGCAGTTGAGAAATCTGGCTACATGACTCATATCCTACTTTATCTTTCTCCACCAGTAATGTTGTCTCAAGTCCTGGTACATCTTCGCGGAACCCGGATGAATGGAGTTCCGTGAGTTGTGAGCCTCCTCTAATATCAACTCTCGAAGGCCATCTACATTGGGCACACAGATCCGGCCCTGCATCCTCAGAACACCATCACTATCAACAGTCACATCTCTGGCATCATCATGTAGAAATCTTTCCTTAAGGACATGCTAATGTGGATCATCATACTAACGCTCTCTGATGTGATCATATAAAGAGGACCGAGAAACAACACAAGCCAACATCCGACTCAGCTCAGAAATATCCAACCTTACTAGCTGATTGGCCAACGCCTAAACATCACATGCAAAGGGCCTCTCCCCAATTGGAAAATATGTCAAGCTGCCCATACTAACCGCCTTCCGGCTCAAAGCATCAGCCACTACATTGGCCTTCCCTGGATGATACAATATGGTAATGTCATTATCCTTAAGCAACTCAAGCCACCTCCGCTGTCTCAAATTAAGATCTTTCTATTTGAATAGACGCTGAACGCTTTGATGATCAGTATACACCTCACAAGAAACATCATACAAGTAATGCCTCCAAGTTTTCAGAGCGTGAACTATGGCTACTAACTCTAAATCGCGCACGGGGTAGTTCCTCTCAAGGGTCTTTAACTAGCAAGAAAGCAATAACCCTACCCTCCTGCATCAACACACATCCAATGCTAACTCTTGAGGCATCACAATACACAGTATAGGAAACTGAAGCTAACGACAATATCAAAACTGGCGCTGTGGTCAATGCTATCTTGAGCTTATGAAAGCTCTCCTCACACTCCTCGGACCACACAAATGGAGCACCCTTCCGAGTTAACTTAGTCAAGGGTGAATCATTAGAAGAAAATCCCTGAACAAATCGGCTATAATATCCTGCCAATCCTAGGAAACTACAAATCTCTGTGGCTGAGGTCGGTATAGGCCAACTTTGCACTGCCTCTATCTTCTTCGGATCCACATGTATCCCATCACTAGACACCATGTTTCCTAGAAAAGCCACAAACTCGAGCCAGAACTCACACTTGGAGAACTTTGCATAAAGCTTCTCCTCCCGCAACCTCTGTAGTACAACTCTCAGATGCTGAGCTTGCTCCTCCTAGCTACGAGAGTACACTAGGATGTCATCAATAAACACAATCACAAAGGAATCCAAATAAGGCCAGACATGTTGTTCATCAAATGCATGAACGCGGCTGGGGCATTAGTCAACCGAAAGGACATTAGTAGAAACTCATAGTGCCCATATTACATCTTGAAAGCTGTCTTCATAATATCAAAATCTCAAATATTCAGCTGTTGATAGCCTGAACAAAGATCAATCTTCGAGAATACCCTCGCTCCATGGAGCTGATCAAACAAATCATCAATGCGTGGCGGAGGATACTTGTTCTTTACTGTTACCTTGTTCAGCTGCCTGTAATCAATACACATCCTCATTGAGCCATCCTTCTTCTTGATAAACAAGACCGGTGCACCCCACGGTGACACACTCGGCCGAATGAACCCCGTATCTAAGAATTGCTAAAGCTGCTCTTTCAATTCCTTCAACTCAGCTGAAGCCATACTATAAGGAGGAATAGTGATAGGCTGAGTGCCTAACATCAAATCAATCCCAAAGTCAAAATCCTAGTCCGACGGCATGCCCGGAAGGTTAGAGGAAAACACATAAGGAAAATCCCTCATAACGGGAACAAAATCAATACTGGGAATCTTAGCTCCAACGTCCCTCACAAATTCCAAATACGATAGACATCCCTTCCCAACCATCCGTTAGGACTTTAAGAAAGAAATTACTCAGCTGGGTACATAATCAGTCATACCTCGCCACTCGATCCTTGGAAAACCCGACATAGCCAATGTGACTGTCTTGGCATGACAATGTTGAATATCATAGCACAGAGATAGCTAATCCATGACCAAAAGAACATCAAAATTGATCACGCTCAACAATAACAAGTCTACTCGGGTCTCCAGACCCCTAATAGTAACAAGAAAGGACCGGTACACATGGTTCGCAATAATGGTATCGTCCACCGAGGTAGATACATGTACGGGCAATGCATGACACCCTCGGGTCGTGCCCAAATGAGGAGCAAAATATGAAGATACATAGGAATGAGTAGAATCGGGATCAAATAAAACTAAGTCATCCCTATGGCAGACTAAAATAATACTTGTGATAATAGCATCCCAAGCAATAGCATCTGACCGGCCTTGAAGAGCATAGAATCGAGCATGACCACTATCCGATTGGCCTCCCCTTCTAGGGTGACCCCTAGCTGCCTGACCTGCACCCCTAGCTGGCGGGGCGGGTGCTGAAGTAGATGGACTAGAAGATGAGGGCTGTCCCCTCTGCTGAGAAGGTCAGGATACAAGGCGGGGACACTCTCTCCGAATATTCCCAAACTCCCCACACTCAAAGTAGCTCCCGAGTGCTGGCGGCTGGGACTGAAAGGAAATGCTCGTGCTAGAATGGCTAGCTGAAGAACCCGATCTGGATGAACCCTGAACAGATAGAGCCTCAGATGAACTCTGCGCTGGAAGGGCACTGAGAGATGGATGGCCCTGATGAGAGCCCTGATGACCTCGGCCAGAAGATGACCCACGATACTTTGAGCGGGCTGGCCGTGAAGATCTTAAAGAACGACCTCGGCTCTGCTGACCCTGGCCTCTAGACTGAGCACCGTCGAAACTACCTGATGCCCCAAGGCCTTCTCTTGGTCTCCCTCTCCTCTCACTCTCGATGATGGTCAGTCTCAATGATGTGAGCAATATGAACTATATCCTCGAAGGAATGACTTAGGACCCTCTCTCAGGTCATCAAGATGCCAATAGGATAGATAAGTCCATCCTCAAAGCGCCTAATCCTCTCCTGATCACTAGGAACCATCCATGGGGCATATCTAGCTAACTATGAGAACCTCACCTCATACTCTATCATTGACATATCCCCCTGATGGAGCCACTCAAATTGCCTGCGTAACTCCTTCATCTGAAATCGTGGTATCCACTTCTCCAGAAATATAGTGGTGAATTCCTGCCATGTCAATGGTGCCGCACCTACCGGCCTACGATATTCATATGCCTCATACTATGTGAAGGCTGCTCCCTGAAATTAGAAAGTAGTAAATGATACCCCACTAGACTCGAGAATCCATGTTGTGCGGAGCATACAACGACACTTGTCGAGAAAGCCCCGGGCATCCTCGCCCGGAATACCACTGAATTTAGGAGGTGAATGCCTGCTAAATCTCTCAAGACGACGTTGATCATCGTGAGGCATCACTGGGACCCTATCACCTTGAACCTGAATAACCTGATGAACTGGAACCACTGGCTGGACTGGTGGTGCCTCAGGTGTCTGTAGACCCTGTACTACATGCTCTGGAGTGTGAGCTGTGGGGGTTTGATGACCAACCTCCGGTCTGGGATGTAGCTGCTACAATGGAGGCTGAAACTGCCCGAGCTAGGCCAGTGCAAACTGTCAAAATCCGAGCTAGGGTCTCGTGAAGTCCCAGAATCATGATAGGCATAGCTGGTGCCTGAACAGGTATTATTGGGACCTCTGCAACTTGAGGCTAATCTCAATGGGGTCAACTGGTGGGTCAACTGCTACTGCCCCAGCTCCTCTACCCCTACCACAACCACGTCCTCGTCCACAGCCTCTAGTAGGTGGAAATGGTGGTCGTCCGCCTCATCCTATAGTACGAGTTCTCGCCATTTGCGAGAGAATATAATGCCAAAGTTTAGTTTCGGATCAACAAAGTCGCACGACATGAATTTCAAGAATTTGAAGTTTTCCTAAAGGTTCTGCAGCCTCCCAAGGATAAGTACAGACGTTTCTGTACCGATCCGCTTGACATTACTAAATCGGCACATGACTCGCGAGACCTGATAACCTAGGCTCTGATATCAACTTGTCACGACCCAAACCCCGGTCATGATGGCGCCCAACATATTACTAGGCAAGCCCGACCATTGCCCGGAAACCAATCCAATCATTTATTCAAAATATTCCAATTTAGGTAAATTATCCTACTTTCATAATAATAAGAATGAGGAATTTAGAACAACCTAAATAAGATCTGGTGTCACAAGTCTGAGCCTCTAAATATCAAAGTAACACCCTATACAACCAAGTCTATATAGAAGAACAAAAGATAGCGGAAGGAGAGATCGGGTCCTGCAGACCCGGCAGCTACCTCGATGACTCTGCAGAAGCTAGAACAGTAGTAATATAGCTCAACTGCCCTCCTGAATCCCAGTATCTGCACACAAGGTGCAGGGAGTAGAGTGATACTTCCAACTCAGTGAGTAGTAGCTATAAATAATAACTGAAGATAAGAAAACGTGTAAGAACACTAAATAGTTCTAAAAGTAACAGTACAAATAATAACATTTCTAAGGTGGAAAGTCCACTATCAGTCTACTACTGTCTCACATTTATCCAACACCGCCACAGCATGCAGCCCGATCCTTACTAATACTGCTGTGGCGTGCAGCTCAATCCAATATAATATACTGAGAATGTGTGCAAACGCAGACTCCGAAGGGTTTCCTACAACCCAAGCGCAATAATACTACAGCGTGCAGTCCGTTCCACATGTATATCAATGCGGCGTGTAGTCCGATCCACATATATATTATTGCGGCGTGCAATCCGATCCACAAATATATTACTGCGGTGTGCAGTCCAATCCACTATATATCACTGCAGCGTGCAGTCCGATCCATATATTTATATCACTGTGGCATGCAGTCCGATCCATATATATATCATATATATAATACGGCGACGTACATTCCGATCCAATACATGTGTATGTATACACTACTACAGCGTGCAGTCCGGTCCGGTATATATATCAATACCTCACCATGGGTCCTCGACCCCTCTCAATCAATGTAGACTTGGCCTCTCGGGCCCTCTCAGCTAGAACAGGGTATTCAACCCTAGGTATTTTCACTTAGAGTACAATTTCTAGTACCGGTTCATGTTATGCATTACAGCTGAGAGTACGACTGAGAGTTTGTGTTCAATAGCTATAGGGGTTATTTAGCTCCACAGGCTTCCCTAAGGTTCTACAGATCGGCACAAGTCCCCAAACATGGAAAGTAGCCCAAATATACGGATATAAGCTCAGTCTCAGTCAATAAGTACAGTAAACCATCAATCGGCATGGACTAAGTCCGAATCCCCAGTCACAATATCACCATGCTCATCACACGGCACGTGTTTAATCTCAACATAACACTCTATAGTGCAAATACGTGGCTTCAAATCCTTAGAATATCATTCATGACTACCACTCACCTCAAACCGGCCAAAGTCCTAGCTCGCCTTGCGCTTTCCTCGCAAATCGATCTCCTCAGGTATCAAATTTGATCAAATACAATAAGAATACATCAAAATAGGCTAATGCATGATAACCCAATCGAAATGACTCAAAAAACACCCCAAAACACAAAGTTGCCAAAACCTGAGCCCCGGGCTTGCTTCTCAAAAAATTACGAAATTCACATTTTCAGAATCCTTGTCTCGCCACGAGTCCGTGTATATAACATTTATCAAAATCGGAGTTCAAATGAGCCACCAAATCACGATTTTACATAGCAAAAATCCAAGCCCTAACTTCCTCAATTTATACCCAAATTTAGAGAATTAATGGAAGATTATTTGATAAAATGATGTATTAAGACCCCGAGACTCACCTCCAATCACTTCCCGATGAAATCCTCTTCAAATTCTATCAATTGGCTCTCAAGGTCTGCAAAAATGGAGGAAAATATGAAGGGGTTCGCGACTGAAATGATATTAAAAAGCCTTCTGTCGCCCAGTTATTACTCTATGTGATTGCAGCCCTGCTATTGCGATCGCATAACACAAATTTAATACCTCAAAATGTCCTTTTATGCGATCGCATTCCAATCCTTGCGATCGCATAGAACAATTCATTGTTAGGGACCCCAGACCCAAATACACTACGCGATCGCACTCCTATGCATACAAACACAGAGAAGAAACTCTCAGATCTATGCGATCGCAATCAACCTGACGCGATCCCATAGCACAAAACCAGGCCCCTCTTCCAGCCTTCTATGCGATTGCAATGACACCTATGCGATCGCATAGAGGCATCTTCTGCAACATATACCAGCAGCAATCAGACCTCCCAATATGCTAAAATTGATCCGTTTGGACCCCCGGATTCACCCCGAGGCCCCATGACATCATATAAAACCACAAACCTACTCCAAAACACGATATGAACTTGTTCCAATCATAAAAACTCATCCTTGAACACAAAAAAAATCAAATTAAGGCGGATTCAAGCCTAAGTTTCAACTAAAACTTCCGAATCCTACATTTAATCAAAAACCCAACCAAATGATGTCCGAATGACCTGAAAATTTGCAGACATATCCAAAATCACCTTACAAAGCTACTACAACTATTAGAATTCCATTCTAACTCCCAAATTAAAATCTCACCTATTGACTAGAATTCGCCAAAATTCCAACTTCGCCAATTCAAGCCTATTTCTACACCGGACCTCCAAATTCAATTCTGATCACTCTCCTAAGTCACAAATCAACCCCTGAATCTAAAAGAATCATCAGAATTCAATTCCGAGTCCTCTAACTCACAAGTCAACATCTGATTGACTTTTCCAAACTATTCCTTCATCAAAGAGACTATTTATCCCATTTCCTACTGAACTCGATCCGACTTGACTCAAATTCACCAAATACATATATTGAAACATGAACAAGCTTATAACAGGGAATATGGGGCGGTAAGTTAGGTGACGACAGCCGGGTCGTCACAAAAGGAAAGGAAAAGAAAAAGAAAAATACAAAAAAAAGTGAATAAGTTGAGGAGTTGAAGGGATTAAAAGAAATGTAATGATGCAAAACACAGAGAAATCAAAGAGGGAGAAAATGAATGACATGATCAATAAATAATGATGTTAAGTCTCTCTAGTTCCCCCAAGAAAGAGAAAATGCCTCAAAGAATTGGTAAAGCATGAGCCAAGAATAAGAAAAATATAGTGCTTAAGGAAAGGTGAACCCACTCAACCATAATATATCCAACAATAGTCTAAAAGCCATTGTTGCATCCCCAAAAATACCTACATGATTTCAACCCAAGTGAGCTTATATTAGTGGTAATCTACATAAGGGGCAAGTTTATGGTACCAGAAGCCGTATTTGTGACATTATCTTAAGAGAGATGAGTGAACCTTCATAAATTTGAATTGAGTGCTAAATTCTTAGGTAAGCTTGGAAAATGGAGAGTAGAGGAGGAGGAGTTTGGGATCCACAATGACCTACATGAAAGAGCAAACTTCCTTGATGAATAACATCAACTCTTGATGCTCAAGTCTCACATTAGAACTATATGTGCATAAATGTTGTTGGCCCAAGTTTAGTTGAAGTTTTGAAGATTAACTAATTAACTCAGTAATGGACCTGGATCCATCTGGTGAAACACAATGTTTATCAACCATTGCATATGAGATGCAGGTGCGGAAGATATACCATAGAGATCAAGAAACAATATCTTCTGAAAAAAATCGAAAAGATTACAGTTGGGATAAAGAGAACATTCTCTTTATGAGGAGAGAACAAAATCCTAGTCTAGGATAAGGGTTGGAGTTTGCATTGGTCAAGGACTTAAAATCGTCTTAGGATAAGCAATAAAGTATCAATCAAACTCTAATTACTAACTTAATAAATAACTGAGTTTGTTCTCTTATATAGGTATTGCACATACGTAGAACTAAAACATAATTGAGAGAAAAAGAGCAAGTCTGTTTTGCAAGCAATATACGTGAGATATAAGTGTGCACGCATGAAGCTACTTGAACGAGATAGAAGAACCAGTTCCATTGTGTTTATTCTTATTCTAGTTCAATTATAGGAGGAATTTCTATTTGTACCTTTCAGCTTATTTAGAAGCAATTGTATTAGGTACTTCGAGTATTCAAGTTAGAGTTAACTTGAAAGTGTTGCAACAGTTGAGGCTGTGTGCCACATTGGGATTAGAGTTAATCCTTAGGTTTACAAAGAGTTTTTGTAAATGCTATTTTGGCTCAGTGATTTTAGTGGAAGTTTGGGAAAATCCTTCTGAGTAGTAGGTCGTGGTTTTTTTTACCTTTAGAGCCAGGTGTTTTTAACGTAAAAATCTCTGTGTTCTTTATTTTATGCATTTATTATTCTGCAAACTGCAATAGTTAGAACACCTAGATGAACCAGGTTCTTCTAAAGCAAAAACTGGGTACCACATACCCCCCCTCTTGTGTGGTATTGACGTTTAGAACATCAATTGGTATCAGAGTATGTTGTCCTTGAAGAGGCTAACATCTTAGGAATGATCAACATAAGTGCACCACCTAGAAATTGGGAAGAACAATCCATTGCTAGGCCTCCACTTTTTAATGGTCTCTACTACTCCTGGTGGAAGAATAGAATGAGAGACCATATCATGGTAGAGGACTATGAGCTTTGGGACATCATCACTGATGGTCCTTTAGCCACAACAAAGAAGACTGCTGAAGGGTTGGATGTCCAAAGATAAGAGCTGATTACACTGCTAAAGACTTAAATGAATGCTAAGGCCAAGAACTGGCTAGTATGTGGACTTTGTCCAGACAAGTATAGCGGGATCCAAAGCTGTAACACTGCCAAGGAAATTTGGGACACCTTACAAGTGGCCCATAAAGGAACACCTCAAGTGATGAGGTCAAGAGGAACACTGCTATATTCTCAATATGAGAATTTTACTATGAAGGATGGAGAAACCATCCAACAGATGTATACCAGGTTCACTATACTAACAAATGAATTTGAGTCTCTTGGAATGTTTATCTTGGAAGAAGACAAGGTTGAGAAGATCATAACTAGAGTTCTGCCAATTTCCTATGGGAAAGCAAAATCACAACCATTTAGGAATCCAAGAATATTGCTATCCTAAAATTGAATGAACTGATTGGAAATCTGACTACCTATGAATTGAGAAGGCAGATTATGAAGATAAATACTCCAAAGAAAGAAATAAGTCTGGCTCTTAGAATCTCAGAAGGATCAAATCTTGAAGATGATGAAATGGCTATGATAACTAGGGATTTCAAAAAGTAACTTATGATAGGAAAGGGTCCTTCAAGAGGAACAACCTCCAACAAATCTTGGGCTCCTAAGAAACAGACTAATGATGGTTGCTATAAGTATGGTAAGACAGACCACATGATCAAGAATTTCTCTCAATGGGAGATTGAGTGGAAGAAAGAAAGAGCTGAACAGAGAAATACGAAGAAGGAAAAGGTCCAACAAAAAGGAATAAAAGTTCAACTAAAGCTATGGTCACTGCATAAGGAGAAACCTCAGATAAGGGATCAGAAGATGAAACTGAAGATGAGAAAGCTCTTATGGCCGTCGAAGAATCAGAGGATGAACATGAGGTCCAAGTGAAGGGGAGTAGCCTAATATGGTACATGGATAGTGGCTACTCAAAACATATGACTGGGAACAAGGACCAGTTCCTTTTACTTGAGAACCTAAAAGAAGGTAATGTCTCCTTTGGAAATAAAAAGAAAGGTGAGTTCATTGGGGTTGGAATGGTAGGAAAGACAGACTCACATTCTATCGAGAGTGTCTATCTGATAGATGACTTGAAATATAGCCTGATAAGTGTGTCATAACTGTGTGACAAAGGTAATCTTGTAGCTTTCACCTCTACCAAATGCTTTGTGATTAACCTTACTACTGACAAGATTGTTTTGCAGCGAAAGAAAGTTAACAATATTTACATTGTAGATTTGTCAACTCTCTCTGAAAATAAACTCACTTTCCTAAGTGTGTTAATTAATGATCCCCTCCTTTGGCACAAAAGACTTGGTCATACCAGTCTAATTTAATTGAACAAATTAGTCTCCAAAGACTTGGTGATAGGGTTACCTAAAATCAAGTTTAAGAAAGACAAAGTTTGTGAGGCATGTGCAAGGGGGAAACATGTAAGGTCATCCTTCAAATCCAAGAAAATGGTAAGTACATCCAAGACGTTGGAACTGGTTTATATGGATCTCTACGGTCCAATAAGAACCATGAGCAGAGGTGGAAAGAGATATGTAATGGTGCTTGTTGATGATTACTCTAGATTTACCTGGGTGCTGTTTCTAACCTCTAAAGATGAAGCATTTGAAATGTTCACTGCTTTTGTTAGAAAAACCCAGAAATAATTAGGAAATCAACTTGCATCCATTAGGTCAGATCATGGAACTGAATTTGAAAATGCAAAGTTTGGTGAATTTTGTGATGAAAATGGAATATATCATAACTTCTTTGCTCCTAGGACCCCTCAAAAAAAGGGGTAGTTGAAAGTAAGAACATGACCCTTGAGGATATGGAAAGGACCAAGCTTCTTTCTAGTAAACTACCTCACAACTTCTGGGCAGAGGCTATAAACACTGCATGCTACATAATCATTAAATGCATGACTAGACCTCTTGTAGAGAAAACTCCATATGAGTTACTTAAAGGAAGAAAACCAAACATATCCCATCTTAAGGCGTTTGGTTGCAAGTGCTATGTGCATAATAATGGCAAAGACTCCCTAGGTAAGTTTGATCCCAGAAGTGTTGAGGGAGTATTCTTCACATAGTAAAGCATATAAAGTGTTTAATAAAAGAACTATGTGTGTAGAAGAAAGTGTACATGTTGTATTTGATGAATCTAACATTCTTTCCGAGAGATAGGAACATGAAGATGAATCCATTGGACTGGTGAAACAATTGACTGAGGCCACAACACAAGTCAAAGTGGCATCAAAGAAAAGAACAGGTGATGGAACATGTCCTTCCAATCAGGGAAACCTGACAGGGGGAACTAGTCTAAGAGAAATTGAACAAAACTCTCTGAAGGAACCTGTACTTGAACCTGTTCCCCAGTAACAAAACAATAAAGAAGCATCTAACAGGAACCAGCTGGCAGGGAAATCTTACAAGTACCTGAGCTCTCATCCCATTGAGAACATCATCAATGATCCAACATCTGGAATCAAAACTAGATCTCAACTGTAGAATCTGTGTGCATTTGATGTTTTTTGTCCATTATTGAACCCAAAAATGTTGTTGAGGCTTTGTAGGATGCAGATTGGGTCAATGCTATGCAGGATAAACTCAATTAATTGGAGAGAAGTCAAGTCTAGCATTTGGTTCCAAGACCCATGGACAGATCAATCATTGGCATAAAATGGGTCTTCAGGAACAAACTAGATGAAGATGGAACAGTTACAAGAAACAAGGCAAGGCTGGTGGTTCAAGGCTACAGTCAAGAGGAAGGTATTGACTATGATGAGACCTTTGCTCCAGTTGCTAGACTTGAAACAATTAGACTCCTCAAAGCCTTTGCAGCACATATGGAATTCACTCTTTATCATATGGATGTCAAAAGTGCCTTCCTAAATGGCTCCTCAAGGAAGAAGTGTTTGTAAAACAACCTCCAGGATTTGAAAGCAAGGAATCCCCTAAACATGTGTACAAGCTAGATAAGGTTCTATACGGTCTCAAGCAGTCCCCAAGAGCTTGGTATGAAAGATTGTCAAAATTTCTACTGGAGCATGGGTACAAAAGATGTAAAATTGAAAGCACTTGTTCCTAAGGGAAAAAGGTAAAGATCTTCTTGTTGTACAAATATATGTTGATGACATAATATTTGGGGCCACTTCAGAAAGGTTGAGTAAGGACTTTGGAAAACTAATGGAAAGTGAGTTTGAAATGAGTATGATGGGTGAACTTAACTTCTTCTTAAGTTTGAAGACCAAACAAAGTCCAAATGGAACTATGATTCATCAGTAGAAGTACACAAAAGAACTAATCAAAATATTTAAAATGGAAGAATCCAAAGAAATAGATACACATATTGCTACTGCCACTAAGTTAGATATTGATGAACCTGGTTCATCAGTTGATCAGAAGCTGTATATAGGTATGATTGTTTCACTTTTGTATCTTACTACCAGCAAACCTGACATTATTTTCAGTGTAGGGCTTTGTGCTCGTTTCCAAGCAAATCAAAAGGAGTCATACTTGACAGCTATCGCAAGGATATTGAGATATTTGAAATGCACCACTGATTGGTATCTTTGGTATCCCAAAGGTAGTAATTTCAACTTAACTGGATACGCTGATGCTGATTATGCAGGTTGTTAAGTGGATAGGAAGAGCACCTCAGGTATGTCACACTTCCTAGGTTCTTCTCTTGTATCATGGTCTACCATAAAGCAAAATTCAGTAGCTCTCTCTACTACTGAAGCTGAATATGTTGCCGCTGCTTCATGTTGTGCTCAATTGCAGTGGATTAAGAAACAACTGGTAGATTTTTGAATTGAAGTGGGGTGCATACCAATACTCTGTGATAACACTAGTTCTATAAGTATGACAAAGAATCATGTTCATCATAAAAGGACTAAGCACATAGATGTTAGACACCACTTCTTAAGAGATAACTATGAGAAAGGGTTAATCTTTATAGAATTTTGTGCTACTGGCAAGCAAATACCTTACATCTTCACTAAGGCATTATATAAAGAAAACTTTGAAAGGAACACGTTGGATTTAGGGATGATTAAGATCACCTAAAATGTCCAGTTAAGAATGCACAATCAAAAAAAAATGATGAAAAAAATTGAATTTTTTTGGTTAGTAGTTCTTAATTCATGTAAATATCTAGACCAATTCTTACTCAGTCTCATACTTTAACTAGTATACTCATGTGACATGTGTTTATATGAGTCACAGATCTCTTACAATGTTTTCAATTTTGACATTTGAGGCATAATCAGGAGAAGTTCTACTTGAAGAACCTAGTTCATCAATATATGCTCATGAGAAAGTTCAGGTATGTTTCTATAATTTGGACAATTAGAAAGATGAAATTATCAATCATGAGCAGAAGTCCTTGTTACACTAAGCGTCCAAAATTTTTTATCCGTTGAGCAATTGAACCAGTTTCATTAAACTAGGAGTCTAACTATAACGGGTCTCTTCCCTAAAATCTAGCGATTTTCATTAATCACTTAGAAGACTGAACTCTAACTTGATTAGACTCCTACTTGACCTATGAAAAGGCTTCTATTACTGCCCTAATCATGACCTCTCTTTAAAAACCCACCAAATAACTCATAACTATCACTATAATTCAAATATTTCTGACATCTGCCTTATTCTCCAAAAATCCCCAAAATTCCCAGAAATTTTCTACCATGACTAATCCTCAAGACAACACCGGAATCCCCCACAAGTCTCCCCCAACACCTCATCTTCAATTCCTCCTAGTGAACCCCGAAAACAAGGATTTTGTTGCCAGAAAATGTTAGCTAAAAGAATAGGTGCATCTGGTTATTTGAGGAAAGTCTTGAATGAAATATTACAGGATAGTTAAAGGAATGAATTTACAACCAAAGAAAGCAACTCAAGCTCTGAATCTGAGAAATTTATCTGCCAGTGAAGGAGAAGAACCTGGGTCTTTTGACACTGACACTAGTCAAGAAACCTCAGGAGAGGTAAACACTTGTTTATTGTTTTCTGATGTATTAGAAATGGAGGATAATAGGTTTGTTCTGGTAGGGACTGCTAAAAATGTTGAAGGGACTGAATCTAGTAAAATAATAAAGAAAAAGAAAGGGAAAGTTTTAGCTATATGTGGTAGTGGAGAAGAGGGAGGCATGAAGTCAGGGGGAAGTGGGTCAGGTGAAGCTGCTGAGGGAGTGATAAATTTGAGTGAACAACTAGATGAACCTGGTTTATCTGTGGAGGAGACTTTGGTAGATATGCTAAAGAATGTTAAAGCCAGTTATTATCCAAAGAAACGCCAGGCCTCCTCACAAAGGACCCTTGCTACGTCCAAACCAACTAAGAAGACCAAAGTTTCATCACCTAAGTTTGCTGCACCTAGGGGTAAATCCACAAGAAGTAGGGTGAGGCAAATTGAAGCAGAACTGCAAAAGGAACTAGAGGAGAGTAAGAAAAAGAAGAACTAAAAGGGAAAAGCAAAAATGGTTGAAAGTTCTGAGGCTGCTGTAGAAAAAGAAGAGGAAGAGATGGAACTGGTCCATGAAGAGAGAGGTACGCCTGTAGAAGTTCCCATTGCTAAATCAAAGAGAACTAGGTTTTCTCTAAGAAGCCCTCCAAGTCCGTACCTGCTGAATCCTCTCTAGATAAAAGAACTAGGCCAGCTGCAAAGGAAAAACAAGTACAAGTTGAAGAAGAAGAGGATGAAGAGTGGAATGAAGAAGAAGGAGAAGAAGAGTGAGAACAAGAACAAGACAGGTTTGTTAATTTTGGCAAAAGAAAAATTCTAAAGGGTAGATTGCTCAAAGACCTAGAGGAGCCAGGCATGGAAAAATTGTTGACTTCACTGGAGGCACAAGGATGGAAGGACATGGTCCTTCAGATGGATAGAAAATTGGCCAAAAAAGAACTTGTTGAATTCATAGCTAATGGGACTGTGAAGAATGGGTTGGTAACCAGTATAGTAAAAGGGGTGAAGTGAAATTTGATACACCTGAGTTGAGCAGAATCCTGAACATTCCAAGTGAGGGCTATGATGATTACACAAGGCAAAAGTGGCCTTGTCTTTATGGTCAGCCTACTGAACTTCAAATCATTAGGAACTTCTGCGACACTGAAGATGTTGAGGAGGTGCCTTAAGCAAGGGCTGTTCAAAAGAATGGGATGAGGCCATAGCATAAAGTGCTCTTTGAATTTGTGAACAAATGCATGCTGCCTAGACAAGAGAGGAGGCACATATCAAACTACATGGACCTGGTCCTCATGCAGTGTTTGGTGGAAGGAAAGCAGATTAACTGGTATGCTTTCATTATTAAGTTGCTTGAGAGGATGCTCAATGGTTCAAAGGCTCATGCCACCCCTTATGGGTTTATTCTGATAGATGTGCTGGACAAGCTGAACGTTCCCTTGAAGAAATGGGAAATGGCTTCCAACAAAGAACACTTTGGCATCAAGACTCTTCAGGCCTGTGATTATCTCCTCAGTGTAGGCACTGTTGAACCTGGTTCATCAGTAAATACTCCAGAGAATAGCAAGGTCAGAGCTTTAGTTCAGGAGGCAGGGACAAAGGATGGTGAGATTGCGAGGCTTCAAGCTTTAGTTGTTGAACTGGAAGAAGAGAGGAATGGGTTAAGAGCTGAACTTGCAAAGGAAAAAGAAAAGAGTGAAGGAATGCTCCAAACTATGCTTAATCATCTACAAACCCAATCCTCTAGCACCTCAAAGCCTTAGGTTTCCTTGTTCTTTTTTAAACCAGTCTAGAAACCTCCCAGTAACCTAGATTCGGTTTTTTTTTTGTTTTTTTTTTGCTTATTATTTCTTTTTATGGATCGTTATGTAGAAGCACTACTTATCAATGACAATGTGCATTTCTCCTGCTTTATGTTAATTCTGATCTTTATAGTTATTTTTTGTCCAGTTGATTTTTGATTAACTAAAGCATGCTTTCACTTGCAGCTGCCCCAATAGCCGTGAGTACTAATTAATATTCTAGGATTCAAATTATTTATGCAACTTTTCGATGATGCCAAAGGGGGAAGATATTGTGCTTAAACTCTATTATCTGAACAGTGATGTTTATGACCTAATTAAATCTGGCCCATAATGATAATTTAAAATTTTAAAGTGTTGATATTTCAGCTAAGTTCCGCAGGTTCTTTGATCAGTAAAAGTACAGAGTTTGTTATCATCAAAAAGGGGGAATTTGTTAGCCCAAGTTCAGTTGAAGTTTTGAAGATTGGCAAATGAACTCAATGATGGACCTGATCCATCTGGTGAAACACAGTGTTTATCAACCATTGCATATGAGATGCGCGTGAGGAAGATATAGCGTAGAGATATAGCAACAATATCATCTGAACTAAATTAAAAAGATTACAGTTGGGATAAGGAGAATAGTCTCCTTATGAGGAGAGAACACAATCCAAATCTAGGATAAGGGTTAGAGTTTGTATTGGTCAAGGACTCAAAATTGTGTAAGGATAAGCAATGGAGTCTCAATCAAACTCTAATTACTAACTCAATAAATAACTGAGTTTTTTTCTCTTTTACAGGTATTGCACATACGTAGAAGTAAAACATAATTGAGAGCAAAAGAGCAAGTCTGTTTTGCAAGCAATATATGTGAGATATAAGTGCGCACGCCTGAAGCTACTTGAACGAGATAGAAGAACCAGTTCCGTTGTGTTTATTCTTATTCTAGTACAATTGTAGTAGAAATTTCTATTTGTACCTTTCAGCTTATTTAGAAGTAATTGTATTGGGTACTTTGAGTATTTAAGTTAGAGTTAACTTGAAAGTGTCGTAATAGGTTAGGTTGTGTGCCATACTGGGATTAGAGTTAATCCTTAGGTTTACAAAGAGTTTTTGTAAATGTTGTTTTGGCTCAGTGATTTTAGTGGAAGTTTGGCAAAATCCTACTGAGTAGTAGGTCTTGGTTTTTTCACCTTTTGAGCCAGGTATTTTCCACGTAAAAATCTCTGTGTTCTTTATTTTATGCATTTATTATTCTGCAAACTACAATAGTTAGAACACCTAGAAGAAGCAGGTTCTTCTTGAGCAAAAATTCGGTACCACACAAATCACCCCCTCTTGTGTGGTATTGACATTTGGAATATCAAATATTTAACTTGTTGCCTTTGTCAATAATTCATGAGTGGTGTGGGTAGTTGTTGGTCCCAACTGAAGTGTGAATGATTCACTCGTGGCTGGCTATAATGTCCTTTAACTTTTGGAGGTGAGAACTATTTTATTTGCTTGAGGACAAGAAAAAGCATAAGTTTGGGGGGGGGGGAGGTTGATAAGTAGGATTTTGGATACTTATTACCGCCTTTTAGCTTTTGTTTTAGTCTAAAAGAGTTTAATTGTGTTTTGGAAAACTGATGAAATGTGCTTAATTGCAGCAATGATGGAAGATGAGTTGATAAACTCCCGAGATGAAATCTAACTCAAGAAGGAGTAATCTGAACTTAAGGACACAAAATGGCGCAAAAACTCATAAGTGGGGACCGCAGAATATCATCTACAACCACAGAGTATAAAGGAAAGGTCAATTGAGAAAGGTGCAAACTGCGGCCCGCACATGAATTGTTCAGCCGCAAAAACTAGACTAGGAGCAAAGTTCAGAGAATATCTATCCAAGTCCACCAAAAGTGTGGATCACACAAGAATTGTGTGGTCACACGAGATGAGCTATGCAATCGTAATTACAATTTCGCGGACCACGGAAAGAGTGCATTGTGATCGCAAATAAGAATTATGCAGCTGCAGACTTCCAGTTCTTAACAAGTTGAAGTATTCTGCGGACTACATATGGAATTGTTCGGCCATAGAACCTCCCGAAGGGCATTTCAGTTCGAAATTTTTAGCCCTGTATAAATAGACGAGTTTTACATTTTTAGGTCAAATTTGACAGCAACAACTACAATAGCCGTTTCTCTTTACTTCTTTTAGTAGTTTATCAACTTTTGGGATATTTAAGATAGATTTTATCATTTGGATTTAACAATATGAGTTTAAGTAGCATATCTTCTTCTATTTCTTCAATTTAAAGCATGAGTAGCTAGATTTTTACTAGGGTTGTGACCCAAGCCTAGTCTTTAAACCTGACGGGTGTTTGATTTAATGCTTGTTTATGGTTAGCTATTTATTATTTAGCCTTATTCATGCTTTAATTTGTGAAATTAATGGTTGCAAACTTTAGGTCATTCCTATTTGACTTAGTTTTTACTTGAGAAAGAGAGACTTTTTCTAGGAAAACTTGGCTAACAAGGGATTGGTTCAATCAAGAGATTGATAATCCTAATTAAAAGGTTCAGCCTAGCGATAGTAATAAACCAACTGACGCTTTTGCCAACCGTTTTATGCAATACCCATTTGGTCTTGAGAAATCCAAATTGGGAAAAATCACTCTGACCGAGAGGTATTGAGTGGGTGATTGAGTGTTAATAGATATAATACATCTCGACCAACAAAACAAGTATTAAGGTTTATATCACATTAAGCAAATGCCTAGGTGATGGTCATAGCCCTAGGATTTTTTGCAAAACATGAAAAACAACAAAAATAATTTCTTAGTTTCAGCTCTTAATTTTGCAATCTTAGTTTAAAAAATAGGCATAGAAACAACCCTAATTTGTGGAAGTGTAAATTGAAATAGTTCGAACTCATACACTACAATATATACTCCTAACTCCCACACATTGCTCCATGTAGAATTAGACTCCGGATTTTTATTGTGTATTACTATTGCAATAGATCGTTTCATAACCTTGATTTGAGGTGTGAATTTGAACGAGATTAAGCACTAACCGGATATTCAATGACTGCTACTTTTCAACGTAATGAGAGGAATTGAAAATGAGGAAGAAGAGTTCTCTATTTTGGAATGAGAAGTGACGACCTGAGGGATGAGTTAATGAGAGCTTTTGAGTTTTGATTGAGGAAGAACTGAAGAAGGGTTCAGGGACTTGAAGTTTGGGGCTTTTGATTGGGGTATGATTTTGGAGAAGAATTAATTAATAAAGTTTACTATTATGTATAACTATTAAAATATAATTAAATTGAGAAAATGTAAAATAAAAAATTATAAATAAGTCAACTATTGACTAGTAACTACTTCCTCCGTTCCAATTTATGTGATATTTGACTGGGCACATGGTTTAATAAAAAATAAAGATTTTTGAAAATTGTGGATATGAACAAGTCAAAAAGGGGTCCGTAATATTTGTGTGGTTATAAAAGCTTCTCATTTAGGGAAGAATTGAATGTTTAAGCTAAATTATTTCCAAATTTAGAAAGGGGTCATTTTTTTGAACGGACCAAAAAGGACATATGTTCACATAACATGGAAAAGAGGGAGTAATAAATAATACTATTGTACTAGTATATATCTCTAGTTATAACTTAATAGAAATAAAAGAAATTAACCCTTTTTTTGTAGATAGTAGGTTTCGAACCCGCATCATAGGACAAGGAGCAAAACTTATGCTCAGAGCCAGACCATCGCTTCAGGCATACTTTCATTAATAAGGGGGCCAAGAGAATATGCAAGGGGTCCCCAAAGTATATACAACTTTACATAGAATAATATATATATATATATATATATATATATATATATATATATATATATATATATATATACACACACACGCACACACATCACACAAGGTTTTTTCAAAGGTTAACGGGTTCACGTGACCCCTCCAAACCTGGAGTAGGTCCGCCTTTGTAGTCGTTCAATCTTATGTGGCACTGATATTTGATGAATGCATGCCACCTTAGTGCCCTTAATTCATATATAAAAGACTAAAATCTGAAAGACAATATTTCTCACGGTAGTAATAATGGTGGCAATAGTGGCGGAGGAGAATAAATTATAGTGGTGAAAAACTAGAGGAAGGGGGGAAGGTAAAATTGTGTAGGGGCACTGAGGTTGAAAACGATATAGCATCGACCTCATCAAATGTTAGTGTCATGTAAGATTGGATATCCACTTTGCACAAACTTAACAGGAAAGGGGTATATTTGAATCAATAGTATAATGACAGGGATGTATTTGGACTCAAATTATAACTAGGTACATATTTAAACCTTTTCTGATAGTAAGGGGTATACTTGATCCTTTTTCATTTATTTATTTTGTTAAAAAAATTATTTTAATAATAAATAAGGGTCTGACATATCCCTCAACTATTGAAAATTGTTTAGAATTACCTTCCGTTATACTATTGGATCGAAAGAACCCCTACCGTCTTACTATTAGAACACACATATTCTTAACTTGACGGAATGGGAACATGGAACCTATCCAAGTCTGCTAGTCAATCTGATCTATATTCGCTCGAAGGGAGGAGGAACTAAATTACCTTCGAGCAAGTTCGGAGAAAGCGCTCCAGGAGCGGACCAGTTTTATCAAGCAGGTAATTTGGTACTCATGAGTTTGCCTTGCATTTTCATAACTCGGTGTTTATTACCTTTACTCTGCATTTTGTAGATTGAGCAAAGGATGCCCTAGCGGGGTAGCTTCGGGAAGATATTATGGCCAGAGACGTTGTGATCCTCGAGCAAGGATAGCATGGCCTTGGAAAGGGATACTCTCAAAGAGGAGCTGGCCTTGACCCAGAGTCTTCTCCAAAGTTCTAAAGAGGAGGCTCATAAATTCAAGGGGATTCATGCTGAGTCAGCTTCCGCTTCATCCACGGCCAAATCTGATGCTAGTAAACTCATATCATCATATCGGGATGACGCTGCTATAGCGAATGCTCGAGCCAGGGAGATATCTATTAAGGCCAAACTTAAACTGGCTTGTGCCCTTGCACAAGTTCGTTTAGAAGCTCAAAGGAAGGCCTTTGAAGAAGTGCATGCAGAGGGTTTCGAACTCTCTGCCGAGATCGAAGAAGCAAAGGCCTTGGAAAAGGAGTTGGCAGCTCCAACTACTTCGGACGCGGTCTCTTTGAGTAGCTCGAGGAGTAATGAAGATGGAGGTTAGGCTACCCTTGCTCCTTTTACTTCTTCTTTTGTATGTGGACTCCTCGTGGGAGTTTTATAAATACACTCTTGTAAATATATTTTTGGAATGCAAAATGATTGTTTTGTTTAATGTCTTCAAAGCCTCACTTTTTAATATTTATGCCACAGTCAAGCCTTGAACCTGAATTTAACTCCTTCGAGCTCGGTTTTGAACTGACAGAGACCCTTGGGGTCGAATTGGTATGGGATCGATATGATTCCTCGAACACTGCATGGTATTATTATTCCTGTGATATGACCGTGAAATGACCAAAGTGGCCCCATCGGTGGAGTTTCCCAAAATGTCATAATTTCTTTGTCATAGCTGATTGGATATCAAAGTTAATAAATGGTTGAAACTCTTCTTATATGTACTTGCTTTCGTTTTATTGAGGGCTTTGCCTATTTATGTATCTACTTTTCTCTGTGGATTTCATTTCCTTCTAGTTCGAGTGCCGCATTAGATCAAAGCTTTCACCTGAGTTTTCATATTCTCTTTCTTGTTTTGAGGGATCCATGGCCACCACACCTAAATCCGCTTACCAAAAAAAGGGAAGCCCTACCACTGCTCCCCGCCCAGCCGAGTGGTACACCGCTGGCATTTAGTGATCCAACTTCGAACTGTTTCATCACGATGAGAGATTTTGCGATAAAGAAACCTCTCGACATTCCGGGCCATCGAGAAGATGTACCAAGATTTATTTTCTCAATAGAAGAGAGATACCTTGAGGCTACAAAGAGAGACTATGGATGGGGAGAAAAAGTGAAGTAGTAAATACCTTCCCAAGAAGATGATATTATGGCCCACGTAGAAGGATTTCTAAACGTGTATACGAAACCTTTTATGTTGGGTCCTCTCGACCAACTCATGCTTGAGTTCTGTCGATGATATCAAGTTACATTGGCTCAGATCCATTAGTTTTTCTGGCACATCGTATTGATGATGAGATTTTTCACTGAAAAGGTTAGGCTCGAGTTCACTCTTAGCAACTTCATCAGATTGTATCGGCCCTTGCATTTTCAAGGTCTAATTACTTTACGATGTCGATCCACCAATTCTTTTATTGCTAGTGATGATGAGGACAGGGATTGAGGGTGGATGAGTCGGGTTATTCGAGTGAGGACCATCGATATTATTCCTGCAGAATTCCCGTCCTTTCCTAATAAATAGAATTTAAGTGACATACTAAACTCTATTATTTTTGTTCTTGGTGGAGCCAGACCCGTAAGGATGTTTTCTTTCCTTTTCCACACTGATCTTGTGGATGCTAAATGAGGTCCCCGATCTTGTGGAATGGGCCTACAAACTGGCTTCCTCTTTGACTTATGATGATACCAAGTGGAGGGATCCGTCAAAGGGCAAATAGGAGGCTAAGCACTATGGTATGTGCTATGTAGTCCTTGTCTCGAGGAGTTATTTATTTTATGTATACTAATTTCTTTGTTGTAGGTATCAATGAGTTTTTTTAGGTGAGACCATCCCCTTTCGAGGAAGAGGAAGAACCTTTGACTTTTGAGACAAGGAAGGACAATAAGAGAAAGAGACCCTCGAAAGACGATGATTCTCATAAGGGAAGACCTACCCGAGGGTGCGAGGAGGACGTTGCTGACGATGACAATCTCATTTTTATTGGTTGTTCCATGGAAATCAATGCACCTAGAGAGGATGATTCTACAATGATGGCTCGGACTAGGAGGCCTACCGAGACTGTTGATCCTACTAGGTTCGAAACACCTAGTCTCGAGGAAGAAATTACCTAAGAGAAGAAGGGCAAATGTCATTCTTTACCTGATTTAGCGACCGGTTCTCGAACTTCGGGGGGTACTCCGATGGAGACATGCTTAGATGTATCTCCACCCAATTAGAGCACATTGGGTTGCTCTAACGGAACTAATAAGACCAGACTGGTGGATGCAAAATCAACCTTCAAGAAAGCACAAAGACTTTACTATATGTTAGTTTTGGAGTCATTACTGCTTTTTCCAACTTCGTAGTTTTTTCTTTTCAACTGAACCTTCTTTCTCATAGGCCTTCGATAAGCTCAAGTCTGAGCTATTTTGTTGTGAGTCTAAGCTTCATAAAGCCTTGAACGGGGATCAAACTTCTTTGTGATAAGAAGAGAAGAGAGCTGGTACATCTTCGATCATAGCTGAACTGAAGTAGTGATTGTGAAGGCAACCTTGAGAAACAGGTAACCTCTATTTTTAGGGACCACATGTTTTTTCTCCCATCTTCGGGAACTAGTGGTATCGTGTCGTAGTTGCTGAGAAAGATAGAGGCACTGTAATGCCTTCGGGTGGAATCCGACCGAGTTAAATCTGAATGCAATGAATTGAAGGTGGTATAAATGCTTATGTTTCAGCCAAAAGGAAGGCTTTGTCTAAGTCCTCCACCGTTGAGATAATAATCTGTAATTATCGAGAAAATAACTCGGTCCAAACCAACAGGATTGCTAAACTTGAAACAAATCTTTTGGAGATGAAGGCCGAGGTTGTGGACGCTCGGGCTGAAGCCGAGAGGTCCGAGCAAAATCTGATAAGAAGGTGGCCATCTATTTGAATGATGTTGTTGTCCCAAGTAAAGGTTAGTAAGACTGACAAAGGAACTTAGGATGAACTAGGTCCATCACTCAGGTGCACAGAAATAGGCAGATTCAAGTCAAAGAGGACACAATTCAAGATAGGGAAGGAATTAGAAGTTGAAATCAACTAGAACTCTTCCACCAAGGAAGAGTTGCATAAGAACTCTAGTTATTTCTTCATCTACTAACTCTATAAATTGCAGGATGTTCTCACATTAAAGGGTTTCACAAAAACACAGAAGTTAAACGTGAATTGAGAGAAAAATAGCAAGGCTTTTTGCAAGCAATTCGTGTGTAATTCAAGTGTCCAAACCTGAAGCTACATGAACCAGATTGAAGAACCAGCTCCATAAAGAGTTTTATGTGTCTTTATTTATTTCTAGTTCAATTGTAGTAGGTGTTTTCATATTGTTCATTTAAGATTTCATAGAAGAAATTGTATTAGAGAGTGTTCAAGTTAGAGTTAACTTGAAGTTGTCGCAATAGTTAGAGGCTTGTTGTTACATAGGAATTAGTGTTAATCCTGAAGTTTAAAAAGAGTTTTATAAATGCTGTATAGGCTTAGTGATTTTAGTAAAAGTTTGGGAAAATCCTACTTAGTAGTAGGTCATGGTTTTTTCACCTTTTGAGCCAGGTTTTTTCCACGTAAAAATCTTTGTGTTATTTATTTTATGTACTTTTAATTCCGCAAATAGTAGTAGAAAGTACGCCTAGAAGAACAGGGTTCTTCTAGAGCGAAAATTGTGTACCATAAAAATCACCCTCCTCTTCTATGGAATTGACGTTTAGAACATCAATTGGGATTAGAGCAGGTTTTCCTTGAAGAGGCTAACACCTTAGGAAAAGATCAAGATGAGTGCACCACCAGGAAACTGGGAAGGGCAATCTACTGATAGGCCTCCACTCTTTAATGGCCACTACTACTCTTGGTAGAAAAACAAGATGAGAGATCGCATCATAGGAGAAGACTATGAACTTTGGGACATAGTTACTGATGGTCCCCTGGAAACAACAAAGAAGAATGATGAAGGAGTGGACGAGCCAAAGACAAGAGCTGACTGCACTGCTGAAGACTTGAGGAAATGGGATAAGAATGCCAAGGCCAAGAAATGGCTTGTCTGTAGACTTGGTCCAGACGAGTACAGTAGAATTGAAAGTTGTACCACTGCAAAGGAAATCTAGGACACTTTGCAAGTGGCTCATGAAGGAACACCTTAAGTAAAGAGGTCCAGTGGAACACTGTAGTATTCTCAATATAAGAATTTCACTAGTATTCTCAATATAAGAATTTCACCATGAAGGAAGAGGAAACCATCCAAGAGATGTATACAAGGTTCACTACACTAACAAATGAACTTTAGTCTCTTGGAAGGGTTATTCTTGAGGAAGAGAAGTTGAGAAAATTTGGACAAGGATGCTTTCTATCTCTTGGGAAAGCAAAATCACAGTTATTCAAGAATCAAAGAACATTGCACTCTTACGTTGGATGGTCTAATTGGAAATCTCACCGCCGATGAACTTAGAAGGCAAACCATGAAGATGGAAGCACCCAAGAAGGACAGGCATGGCATTCAGAATCACTAAAGGTGTAGATCTAGAGGAGGTTGAAATGACCACGATCACAAAGGAGTTCAAAAAGTACCTAATTAGAGGAAATGGTCCTTCAATAAGAGGAAGCTATATTAAACCAAGGGTTCCTAAAAAACAAACCAATGAGTGGTGTTACAAGTGTGGGAAGGCTGATCACCACATTAAAAACTACTCTCAATGGGAAATTGAATGGAAGAAGGAACGAGCTAAACGAAGGAACATGTTTATCCGAAGAATAACAAAGGATCAACAAAGGTATGGTTGCTGCTTGGGGTGAAAGCTCATATGACGACTCCGAAGACGAAGAAGGAGATGAACAAACACTTATGGAAATTGTGAAATCCGATGAGGAATCCGAGGTAAGTATAAAAGTCTATATGAATTACTTCTAGATTTCATTGATGAATTTAAGGTTATAAATAATGAAAAGTAATAGCTTTCTAAGGAGTGTGTGATTCTGAAAGCTTAGTGCAAAAACCTAGAACTTAGGGCTAGTGAAAGTGATAGTAAAAATGTTGAGTTGAAGAACCAGGTTCATGAACTTGACACCACAGTCCTATATCTCAAATCTGAAAATCTAAAATTAAAATTAGGAACTGGTAAAAAGAAATCTGATCACACACAACTCACTTTAGAAGAAAATGTTGGAAAAATGAAAGATGAAGTGTACAAAAGAGATGAGCAGATAAGAGTCCTTAAGAGTGATTTAAACAAGGTTAAGCAGGAGTTAGATAGAACCTGTAAATGGAATAGGTCCTCCGATGCATTTTCATGGCTACATGAGCACCATAGTAGCAATAAGGGAAGACTTGGCTACGGGACCCCTACACCTAAGTGGGATCCCAAAAGCAAGTACCTCACACTTTATGAGAACAAACTTTGCACATACTGTGGTAAAACTGGTCATTGTATAAGTGAATGTATTGCAAAAGAAAAGGCTAGTCAAAAGAATAAAAAAATTGTTCAATGGAAAAATAGACTGCCAGGTTGGGCTAAAAAGAATTAATTCACCCCTTTGCCTATAGAATTCCTAAGACTAACCCCTGATTTTCTTTCACGGGTCCAAGTGAAGGGGAGCTGCCAAATATGGTACGTGGATCATGGCTGTTCAAAGCATATGACAGGAAGCAAGAACCAATTCCTTTGACTCGAGGACTTCAAAGGAGGTAATGTCTCCTTTGAAAATGGGAAGAAAGGTGAGATCATTAGGGTTGGTAAGGTAGGTAAGACTGTCTCACACTCTATTGAGAATGTCTACCTGATAGATGGGCAAAATTACAGTCTAATCAGTGTATCACAATTATGTGATAAAGGTAACTTGGTAGCATTCACCACTACCAAATATTTTGTTATTAATCTTACCACTAAAAATATTATTTTGCAAGGAAAAAGTGTAAACAATATATACATTGGAGATTTGTCCACGCTTTCAAAAAATGAAATCACCTTCTTAAGTGTGTTACATAATGATCCCCTCCTTTGGCACAAGAGAATTGGACATGCAATTCTAAGTCAACTTAACAAATTAGTCTCCAAGGATCTGCTGATATGGCTGCCTAACATCAAGTTCAAGGAAGACAAAGTTTGTGAGGCTTGTGTAAGGGGGAAGTAGGTATGATCCTCTTTTAAATACAAGAAAGTTATAAGTACCAACAAAATAATGGAACTGTTCCATATATATCTCAGTGGTCCAATGAGAACATTAAGCAGATGTGGTAAAAGATATGTGATGGTTCTTGTTGATTATTACTCTAGGTTTTACTTGGACATTGTTTTTAACATCTAAAGATGAAGCATTTTACATGTTTACTTCTTTCGTTAGAAAAACTCTGAAACAACTAGGTAATCAACTTGCATCTATTAGGTCTGATCATGGAGCTAAATTTGAAAATTCTAAGTTTGCGGAATTTTTGCATGCTACAACATAAATAGTTGCATGACTCGACCTCTTAGTAAGAAGATTCCCTATGAGTCACTTAAAGGGAGAAAGCTATATATATCCCATCTTAGGGCATTTATATGCAAGTTCTTTGTGCACAATAATAGCAAAGACTCCCTAGGTAAGTATGATCCCAGAAGTGATGAGAGAGTATTCTTGGGATATTCTTCATATAGTAAAACTTATAAGTTATATAGTAAAAGAACTATGTGTGCAGAAAAATGTATATGTATTTTAAAAGTTACATTTTTTCTATGAAGCCAGAACAAGATAATGACGAGATTGGGCTGATAAGAAATTCAAATGGTGAAACCATAGTCCATCCTGAAGAAGCATCACAGGAAGGGACACATGATGGAACAAGTCCTTCCACCCAGGGCAATATGACAGGGGGAACTGACTAGAGAGAAACTGATCCTCAATCCTCGAGGGAACCTGTCCATGAAGCTATTCCTTAGTAACAAAATCAGAAAGAAAGATATAAAGAAATTGACACTCCTATTGAAACATCCACGAAATTAGATATAGATGAACCTAGTTCATCTGTTGATTAGAAGTTGTATAGAGCAATGATTGGCTATCTTTTGTATCTTACTGCTAGACCTGACATTATTTTCAGTATAGGTCTTTGTGCTCGATTTCAGGCGAATCCAAAGGATCCCCACTTGACTAATATAAAGAGAATATTGAGATACTTAAAAGGCACCAGTAACCTTTGCCTTTGGTATATAAAAGGTAGTAATTTAACCTAGTGGGATATGCTCATGCTGATTATGCAGGTTTCTTAGTGGATAGGAATAGCATCTCAGGTATGGCACACTTCCTTGGTTCATGTCTTGTGCCATGGCCTACAAAAAAGGCAAAATTCAATGGCCTTATCTACTACTGAAGCTGAGTATGTTGCTGCTGCTTCGTGTTGTGCTCAATTGTTGTGGATCAAACAACCATTATTGAACTTTGAAATTAATGTTGGTTATATCCCTATTTTTTGTTATAACACTAGTACTACTATTATGAAAAAGAACCCGATTCATCATAAGAGAACTAAACATATAGATGTTAGGCACCATTTTTGAGGAACAACTATGAGAAAAGCTTGATCACGATGGAGTATTCTGCTACTAACAAGCAAATTTCTCACATCTTCACAAAAGTCTTAAGTAGAGATCACTTTGATAGGTACATGTTGGAATTAGGGATGATTAAGATCACCTAAAAGGACCAATTCAAGGCTAAACGAAAAAAATGAAAAAAAAATTGAAAAACAATTTTGGTTAGAAAGTCAGTAAATTGTATAATTAGATTAAATCTTGCTCAGTCTCTTACTTTTCATAGTACTCTTGTGCGATGTGTTAAAATGATTCATTAATCACTAATGATATTTTCTCTATTTTGGAAAATTTAGACTCACACAAGAGAATTATCAGTGAAGAATTTGGTTCATCTAGGTAACACGGTATATTTTCTACACTTTGCATAATTTAAAATAACGATATTTGGATCTTTAACAGAGAGTCCCACCAAATACTAAACTCCTTTTGGACTTATCCGTTACAAGAGAACCAGTCCCATTCAAAAGAGTCCCAACCGAATGGAAGTATCTAGATTCTAGGGATACACTCCAACATCTCTTCAAAATTTAATTTTAGTTTAATTAAACTTCGAAGAGTCTGAAAAGTTGTAGCTACCCCATCAGTTATTCCTCTGTATATTGATCATCTTTGGTGTATTCCTTACTTCATCTCTCTCAAGCCATCAAAACCTCTTATTCTTCTTTCATCTTCCAAACATAATCTAATTCTCTTCTCTTCCATGCTCTAGACCAGATATGTCGAACGCCTCTAAAAATCCTTCTTCACCACCACAGGAAACCACTTCCGCACCTTCTACAACACCAATATCTAACAAAAGTAGAGTAAAGATGATGGCTCTTAAGATTGACGCTGAAGGACAGAAGATCAAGAAAATAAACATGAAATTGAAAGCAGGTTGGGAAAAAGAATCCAAAAAATCTAAAGATTCATTTAAGTCTGCTACTAGGGGGAAGAAAGTAGGTATTTCGAAAATGAATAGGTATCTTCTGATTCTAATGTTACTCCTGAGACAATTTCGAAAGTTGCTGCAAATTTGGAGAATAGATTTGTACGATGTATAGCAGGTATTGAGACTACATAATCTGGAGAAGTTGGTGGTAAAAATGAAAAAAAGGAAAGCAAGGGTGTTAGGAGTACTGTGAGGGGAAGGGACAAGAGTGGATGATTATTCACCCACTCCTGTTGGTATAATAAAAACTAGTGCAATGGTTATTTAGGGAGAAGAATTTACTGAAATAGAAGAGAGTGTGAGAAAAACAAGGGGAAGTGGGTCTGGCAAAGCTGCTGAACGGTTGGTTTAACTTGGAAAAAATATAGACGAACCTGTTCCATCTGAATAGGAAACCCCCGCGGACCTACTGATAGAGTTATCAATGGCACCAAAACTCATGCCATTCCCTATAGTTTCATTCTCACAACTGTCCTGCACATTTCAAGGTATCTGTGAAGAAGTAGGGTTAATACTCTATTTGCTTGCAATTATGAAATCAATGTCATTCTTAATGAACCTGGTTCATCTAAACAGACACCTATCAATAGCGATGTTAGAGTCTTGGTACAGGAGAGTAAGGCAAAAGGATATTAAGATAGCAAGGCTTAAGACACGATTGGCTGAGGTAGAATCTGAGAGAGATGTTCTCAGAACTGAACTTCCAAGGGGAAAGGAGAAGAATAATGGAACACTTCAAGACATGCTGAAATTTCTCTAAGCAAATAACTCAGCCCCTACCTCTTCCAAGCCTTAAATCCTCCCCTAATGTAGATCAACCAGTGACCCAGTTCAGGATGTTTTATTTCTTTTGCTCATGTTTTAAGTATTTTTATTTCTACTTATGCTTTGTGGTAGATTCTTATCAATCATAAATGAAATTCATTATTTTTGCTCTAACTGTTTGTTTATATTTCTTTGATAGTTGAAATTCTTAGTTTGGTCTATGATGATTAATCCATGTTTGCATTTAAAGTAGCCCCAGTGGACATGCAACTTTTCGATGATGCCAAAAGGGGAAAAAAGGTTGTGCTTTGAACAAATGATGTTTACACTTTGAACAGTGATGTTTATAACCTAATGTACCTGGTCCTTGATGATAAGTGATAAAAAGGAAAACTGTTTCTAACATTGTGTTGATGTTGAGTTGAGTTGAAACATGGCCTAAGCTTATGAAAAGCATAGCGTTTATCATCATCATAGAGTTTGTCATCATCAAAAAGGGGGAATTTGTTGGCCCAAGTAAAGGTTAGTTTTGAAGACTGACAAAGGAACTCAGGATGAACCCAGTCCATCACTCAGGTGCACCGAAACGGGTTGATTCGAGTATGTGGGTTTCACGTGAAGGAGATAAACTTAAGTTGGTATATTTAATATCTCCTGATTGAAAATGTCGCATAATTGATAAGGAGAAGTAGTCCTTAGTCAAAGAGAAAATAATTCAAAATAGGGAAGGAGTTAGAAGTTGAAATCAACTAATACTCTTCCACCAAGGAAGATTTGCATCAGAACTCTAGTTATTTTTTCATCTACTAACTCTATAAATTGCAAGATGTTCTCATATTAAAGGGTTGCATAAAAACCTAGAATTTAAACGTGAATTGAGAGCAAAATAGCAAGGCTTTCTGCATGCAATTCGTGTGTGATTTAAGTGTGCAAACCTGAGGCTACATGAACCAGATTGAAGAACCAATTCCATAAAGAGTTTTATGTGTCTTTATTTATTTCTAGTTCAATTATAGTAGGTGTTTTCATATTGTATCTTTTAGCTTTCGTAGAAGCAATTGTATTAGGTACCTAGAGTGTTTAAGTTAGAGTTAACTTGAAGTTGCCACAACAGTTAGAGGGTGGTTGCTACACATGGATTAGAGTTAATCCTTAGGTTTACAAAGAGTTTTGTGAATGCTGTTTTGGCTCAGTGATTTTAGTGGAAGTTTGTGAAAATCCTACTGAGTTGTAGGTCGTGGTTTTTTAACCTTTTGTGCCAGTTATTTTCCATGCATAAATCTCCATGTTCTTTATTTAATGTACTTTTAATTCCGTAAACAGTAGTAGAAAGTACACCTAGAATAACCATGTACTTCTAGAGCGATAATTGGGTACCACACAAATCACCCCCCTCTTGTGTGGAATTGACGTTTAGAACATCAGATGCTATTGAAGCTTTCACAAAGTTGATGGGCGCTTTTGATCAAGAGATGAACAGAAACGAATATGTTCGGTGCAGATTTTGAAAGGAAACTCTCAAGGAGATTCATGGTAAATGCTTTGATATCTTGGAGGAGATAAAGCAGGCAAAGGTGGATGAGTTTGATGCCAAGTTCCTCATTTTTGATATTGAAGACAACGACCAGGAGGCCGATGAGGGAGCTAGTTCCGAGGGAGCCGATTTGAGACATAGTCCTCGAAGGAAAAAGCTAAGTTCCTAAGAGGTAGACTAGGTATTTCTTTCTTGTTCTTTGTATCAGGCTCCCTATTAGAGTGTTGTAAAATGTATCCTTGCACCATTATTTCTAATAAAAAGAAAAAGGTAGCCTTTTGTTTTTCCTTGATATAAATTCCCTCTTTCTTGCATCTTTGTTTACATTTTGAGTTTCGATGCTTGTTTACAATCAGTCTAATACATTGGATTTTTAGATGAGAATCCTTAGGTTATGTTTGATGAATAATTGATAATAGTTGACCGTTTAGGGCATGGTCCTTGAATCAAGTTTTGACTCAGGCTCGTTGACCCTTAGCTTTTCAACATATTGTCCCTTAGGCACTTTTGGTTGGCCCTTAGGCTCTTACACATTGGCCCTTAAGATTTTTAGGCTGGCTCTTAGGCTCTTACGCATTGGCTCTTAGGCTCTTATTCATTGGCCCTTAGGCTTTTTTTTTGATTGGGTCGATGTGACCTCTAGTATGGCTATAGTTTTCCCTCATTTCGGCTAAAGATTGTTGAGGTTTTGATTATGCCTTGGGATGTTTCATGTTCGTCCGACTCTTTGATGGTTCAAACGAGAACCTCAATTATGTGTCGATATGTGATGATAGCTGAGTACCTCAGGAGGTTCTGTCGAATGTTAAGCTTTTGAAACCTTTTTATCGAAGGCTGATTGTTTTTGAAGCCTTTTTATTGTTTGGATCTGATATTACTGAAGCTCCTTTGCTTATGGTGAGGGTAGCTTGATTAACCGGTTCTTTTTGAAGTACTTTTGAAGTATTTGGAGGCCTTTAGTTTTATAGTGATAGTTGAATGTCTCCGATTCATATTATTTTGGCCGTAGCATTTTAGTTTGACCGTAGTCTTTAGTTCCCATGTGTGTTTACCTTGGCATCTATATCAATGGTATGCATTCTTAGGGGTCTTATAAGTCCATATATAAACTTGGCCTTAATATCGGGGTTATGCCTTTTTGAGGTGTTATAAAATTTGATGTTGCCTCACTAAAGGCTTATGAGCTCGAAGTTGCCTGATAGAGGTCTTACGAGTTTGAGTTTTTGATGGACCGATGAGCTGACTATTAATGACAGTCCCCGAGTGTTTGAGAGTTTTTCGCCTTTGAGTCGTCTTATGAGAAAGTAGTGAACTTCATTGAGGCACAAAGTGTTTTGATAATCAAAAGGGCATCCTCAATTACTTGATATATGCATACATGTTTTTTGCCTTTGGAGACTCTTTTATTGTACATGGACACGGTTTATTTGACCATTTGGCCCAATACAAGAGTCTCCTATCACGGGTCCTCCTAGGCATAATTCGGTTTCTTCCAAGGGGTGACCTCCTAGGGCGATGCCCCCGAGTATTTGAGGTTTTGTGAAGAGAGGCCTTGAATACTTGATGAGTTCTCCTTAGGGAGCATATGGATGATACCTCGTCAAAACCCTCGCTAGCAAAACCCGTTCAGGATAATATTTGGTTTACGGGAAAAAGACCGCAACACATACTTTATAACCCAAGGTCTTCCATCTGGAGGGCGGTTCGATTCATTCCAATCAAACATATGCAATAAGTTAGTATGGAACATAAATAAAAAGGGAGAGGGTTGTACCATAGCAATGATTGTGTTCGGGCCTTGATAAATTTTAGTTGCTTGCCCCGAGGATGCAGCATGGTCCTTCATTCGTAACCAAGAATGCCAGTTGTGGTTGCTACCTGCTATTTGCTTGTCTTTTTTCTCCTTCGATGTAGAGAGCATCAATGCCAATGCCACGTCATGCTTCATGAACATCTCTCTTGCTACATGACGCTCTCTGCACATTGCTTTTATTCCATCCTTGGTTTGAAATTTCATCATTTGATGATGGGTTGATGGCACTACCCTCAAAATATGTATCCACGACCATCCAAGTATGGCATTGTTCTCATGTCACCTTCGATGACATGAAACTTGGTATCTTGGATTGTATCGGCCACAATGATCGGGAGGATGACCTCCTATTTGTTGTCTCACTAGCATGTTGACTCTATTAAGGACTAGAGAGGTGGGTACGATATAAACGAGCTATCCGAGCTGCTCTACCACCCTCATCTTGATTATGTTGGTCGAGCTACCTGGATCCACGAGCACACGTTTAATTTGAATTTTATTCAGAAGAAAAGAAATTATCAGTGTGTCATTATGAGGCTGAGACAGGATGTCAATGTTCTCTTTTCTTAATGTGAGAGCATCCTCTGATATGAAACTCCAAGTTTGCTTTTCCCTAGTGATGGATATGTTTGTCCGTTTGACAATGGGTCCCTGTAAGGCATCGATTCCTCCAATGATCATGTGAATGACGTGATGTAGTTCTTTTAGTTCATTCTTCCCACTCGCATCTCTTTCGTGAAATTGGATTTTAGATCGATCGTTGAGGAATTCTCGGAGTTGACCTTCTTTGATCTGTTGGGCTACCTTCTACCGAAGCTGTTTGTAATTCTGTGTCCTATGACCATGAGTGTCATGATATTAACACATCAAGTTAGGGTTACTTAGTGAAGGGTCTGATACTATGGGTTTTGGCCACCTGGTATCTTTGATTTTAGCTATGACCGATACGATACACGAGACATCAACATTGAAGTTCTACTCAGAAAGCCGGGGTGCCTCTACTGGCCTAGTTTTCCTATAGAAACCATCTTTACTCATGAGTCCCTATGAAGAAAGATCTCGATATATCCTTCGATCACCACGAGGTATATTCCACCTTGGTGTGTTTCTTTGATATTCAACATACAACTGGTATCTTTCCTTGTTTAATCTTGACTCCCTATCTGTAAACCTTTGTTCCTTTGTTAAGATCCTTCTAGGATATACTAAGCCCAAAGGGCTCCCAATTAGTCGTCTTCGACCCTGCATTTTGACCGATACTTCTTGTGCATATCCGCCTAGGTCATGGGGGGATATTCGATCAAATTTTGTTTTAATTGCCTCAAAGCTACCAAGCTTCATTCAATCAAGAATTGAGTGTCCCATACTGCCTAGTCATCGGAAACTGGTGGAAATTCTGTTCGCTCCATCTGAAAGTGAGATAAAAATTACCTTAGCATCTCGTTATCTATCAGTTATTTTGAAGACATCGAAATTCCTAGTGGCGACCTTGATGGCACCAGCATGTGCCCTCTCAAAAGAATCTACCAACTTGGAAAATGAATCTACTTAATTTAAGGGTAGGTTATGGTACCGCATCATAACCCCTTACGATAGCATTTCTATAAATTTCTTCAATTGGACAGACTCTATCTCGTCATCCTTTAAGTTATTTCCTTTTACAACACAAGTATAAGAGGTGATGTGAAAATTGGGGTCCATGGTCCTGTTATATTTTTGGACATAGGGCATTCTAAATTTATTCGGGATAGTCTTTGGAGCCGCACTCGGTGGGAATGATTTCTATATGAACTTCTTTAGAATCGGGGGCGCGCCCAGGATTAGATCAACACTCGAGTTATAAGTCTCCACCCTTTTATTGTTATCTTCTATCTTTTCTCCTGATTTAATTCTTTTGGTGAGGTCCTCGAGCCTCTTCATAATAGATGGGTCTGTTGCTGACCCGCTATTACTCGACCTCTTTGTGCCTGCTCGTGTTGAGAAGCCATATCCAATGCTGCTGTGTTTGTAGTTTTTTGCTGACTTTGCAGCTGAGCGATAGCCACTTGTTATGCTTGCAACATCTCAAAGATGATTTGAAGGCTAACTTATTTTTCCTGCCCGTGCACATTTTTGTTGGTATGAGAACTCACATCAACATGCACAGTTATGCGTGAGTTTACATCGATGGGGATTTGTGCTAGTGATACCCCTGGGTTTTGTTATGAGAACTCACATCGACATGCACAGTGTTGCATGAGTTGACGTCGATGGGGATTTGTGCTAGCATAAATTGAAAGCAATATAAGAATTATAGTGATTGTTTTGGTGCTGGTTTTCTAAAACACAAAGTTATTCTTCACACCTTTTCCTGTCCAAGAATATCTGACACTCTACTACATATGAGTGTCGCCTTATGTGTCACATTATTTCATTAGTGTATTTGTGCAAATTCTAGGTCATTATAACTTTTTTTTTGGCAAAATATACCACTAGGCATGGTACCTAGTGGCTAATATATAAATAGACAAATAAAATCCCAATCCGGGTCCAAGAGAATATAATTTGTCCTGCTACTACCAGTATGTTTTGAAAGAAATATATGAAAGTAAAATCTAATAAGAAAACTACTATCATCTATAACTTGAGGTCTAAATGAGTAATTCCATGTCATGCGGCTATGATTGACGTCTCCTGCCCATTTCAAGTACCATGTAGCACCACTCAAGCTCTCACCAGGTACCAAGGTATGCGTATAGGCAATGATTAAGTCCATCCAAGTGCGCCGCAGTATAGGAACAAAGATTGACTTCCCATCCGATAATGTCTCAATCACCTTTAGAATATGTTGCCCTTGTACATTGTATACTACTATGTCACCTCCAGAAAGAGTGTGGAACCACACTAATACCACTGAAAAATGACATAATAATATCCAATATAATCCAAACACATAAATAAGCCATATCTTGACACTAGTCGATCGTGATCTCCAAGTATCTGTTGTAGCTTCCATGTTGTATGCCATAGCTATTGCTATTCGATGAGCTAGTGTAATTAACTCAAAACAAATGAACATGTCCCTTGAGCTATCTAACAGTGACACCTTTGTCATTACAATACAGAAGGCCTTGCCAAAGATGCTGATGGTGATGCTACCTGTGTGCTTTTCACCTCTTGCCTCGATTTCCATATCTGTTAATGATCGTGAATTCCAAGTAATTGTTGTAGCTTTCATGGTGTGCTGCAAAACCTTCAAACTTATAACTAGTTGGTCAACTTTAAAGTTTTTTTTTTCTGCATGAATAATGAAAAAGAAACAAAATTGAAAGCAATACAAAATTTGGTTGGTGGCATGCATAATGACTAGCACAAATAACACTAGTTGTTAGGCAATAGATGATTTATTTTAACACTAGTTGTTAGGAAATAGATTCTAAATGTAAGTAAAGAAAATAAGGAATGCAAACCAATAGGGTCACAAGGCTGGGCCTCAAGCTAGCTGGAGCAATGCCTCGAGGTCTAGATGGGGATAATAGTAATAAATAATTGATGAATAATAAATGATAATGAGGGCCTCAAAGATGTCCTTTTGCGATTAATAATGAGCAATAAATGAAGGACAATAAATGAACAATGAATCAACAATGAAAGAATAAGCAATAAATGTGTAGACCAGTTGTTTAAGCAAATAGTAGAGAATGTTGTATTGTATTGAGTGTAAGTGTATTTAATAATAATCCCAATCCTTTTACAAGATGACAATGGTTCCCTTTATATTGGAAGATGGGATACCAACAAAGTACATGTCTAATAATGATGAGAAAACACTATTGGTACAGCTGTTTGATGGCCAGTACAGATTGGTACTATTCTTGTAGACCCGGTCAGCTCTGACCACGTATTTTTGGGAGCTTTCTTGCCTTTTCATGATGATCATCAATTTGTAATGCTCCGAGACTGACCTTCGATGTGCTCCCTCGAGGGATGCACCTAGGGGCCATACTTCAAATTCTACTTCAAGCTCCTCGAGGTTGGGCATGGAATGCTATAATAATCCCAAAGTTGAACTCTACCAATTTTGGTCGTATACACCGTCCTCATGCCCTTCATCCCAACCAAGGGAGTACAATAATAAGTTACATAGAGTCATTACGCATGCCACAACCTAAATTTTGTATTGATTACAATTCTGTTTCTTTTTTTATTATTCATTCGGAATTCTTTTTTTAAAGTTGACCAACTAGTTATAATGACCTAGAATTTGAACAAATACACTAAAGAAATAATGTGACTCATAAGGCGACACTCTGTCACGACCCTAGTTCATCAATTGTGAACCTGTCATGATGGCACCCAGTCTTTGCGACTAGGTAAGCCTAACACAATGCGGAATTTATAACTTTTATGAACAACAAGAAAGATAACATCGGAATGACATAGAAAATGTAATCTGTGCCGTTCAGCACATACACTTTACCAAAATTATAGAATATATATCTACCAAGACCCAGAAACTCAGGGGCAAACACAGATTAAAGAGAGTTAAATTGTTGCTCTATCCACCAAGAGTATCTATACAACCGAAATAGAAAAGGAAATAACTAGTGTCACTAGGGAAGAACAGAAGAAGACCCTCCGAATCTGCGGACTCAGCAGATGCATACCTCGAGTCTCCTGAAGTACTCCTCGAGCACCGGTAATGTGCCTGATTAGAGGGACCTGGATTTGCACAACAAAATATGTGCAGAAGAGTTGCATGATTACACCACGGTGGTACTCAGTAAGTGCCAAGCCTAACCTCGATGGAGTAGTGATGAGGAAGGTCAGGGCCCTACCGAGAATAATGAAAATAATATATCGAATAGTGTAAGGCAGGAGTAAATTTGAAATAATAGCAAAATGAGATAGAAATTACAAGTCATCTATGATTAAGCTAACAAGGAAAATTAACACAACAAGTATAGAATCAATCGCATTGGATCCACAGTCCATTTAACTTAGTAGCACAAGATCTCCGGGAATTTAAATATTAGTGGCCAGGATCTCTGGGAATCAAACCCGCAGTTCTTTCATATCAGTAGCACAGGATCTCTGGGAATTGAACCTGCAGTCCACAGAACACAACCCAATCAAACAAGTGAATACGCAGAGAGATATGAAATACAATGCTAAGATTAACAATTAAATCCAGCCTCAACATGTTCCAGGAATTCAATTAAGACAAGTAGACATTTAGACAGTTAATCCTATCTAATCATGCTTCCCTAGCTAACACAAGATAAGGCTTGCAATTAAACAAATCAAATAACAGAGATAACACTGATTGAGAAATTCAAATAAAGTGGGGTTTTAAACAATTTGCGCAAGTACACGCCCGTCACCTTGTATACAAGGAATTTAAATCAACACATAATATATCCTAGGGAAAAATATCCCCCACACAAGGTTAGATAAGCCACTTACCTCAATCCCGGTACAAAATCGCTAAGAAATAATGCCCTTGCCACGAGTATCCGACTCCGAGTGGCCCAAATCTATTCAAACCAATTACATATTGTAAATAACATCGCAAGTAACTAATTACACTATTAAAATTAAAGCAACAACGCGAAAATGGGTAAAATGACCAAAATACCCCTCCAGCCAACGGCTCGGAATCGAAATATTTTTATGTTTTCTGAACCCTCGTACTCTCACGAGTCTAACCATATAAAATTTATCAAAAATCGGAGTTCCTTTACAATTTCAAATCATCAAAAAATTTGTTCTAAGAATTTTACCCAAGTTCCACCCAAAATCCGAAATTTAAGGAAGAATTCGAGTTTAGATTAGTGAATAAAAATCATAAGGCAGTAAGAAATCGTTACCCAACAATTGCCTCTGAGAAACCCTAAAAAATCCCCCAAAACCGAGCTCCCTAGCTTGAGTTTGAGAAACAATTGAAGAACTCTTGTTTTGAAATATTATATTCTGCCCAGGCCTATTTTTGCTTCTGCGATACATTTGTCGCTTATGCGACTTCCACTTCTGCGGTATTTTGTCCGCTTCTGTGGCTTTCCTTTATCTTGCCCATGACTGCTTCTGTGGTCCATCACCACTTTTGCGATGACCGCTTATGCGGAATTTTGTCCGCTTCTGTGGGCGCCTGCCCGCTTCTGCGGGCTCGCCTAAGCGAACACATGTCTGCTTCTACGAACATAGCTGAACCACACAAATATCGCACCTGCGTTTCCTTCGCCGCTTCTGCAGACTAGCTTCTGCGGTCTTAATTCCGCAGAAGCAAAAACAACAGGAGACAAAAAACACGGACCTGATGCAACTTCCAATTTTTCTCGTTTAACCACCCGAAACCGTCCCGAGGCCCCCGGGACCTCAACCAAAAATACAAACCTACTCTAAAAATTCATACAAACTTGTTCCAATCATAAAAACATACCCTTAAACACAAGAATCATCAAATTAAGGTGGATTCAAGCCTAAGTTTCAACCATAACTTTTGAAACCTACATTCCATCAAAAACCCGACTAAACGATGTCCGAATGACCTGAAAGTTTGCAGACATATCTCAAATCACCTAACGAAGCTATCCAAAATCACTTAATGAAGCTACTGGAACTATCAAAATTCCATTCTGATCCTCAGATCAATATCTCACCTATCAACCGGATTTTCAAAAATGTCAAACTTCGACATTTCAAGCCTAAATGAGCTACGGACCTCCAAAATACATTACGAACATGCTCCCAAACTCGAAACCACCTAACGGAGCTAACAAAACTATCAGATTTCCGTTCCGAGGTTGTCTTAAAACTATTCCAAATATAGACCTTTTTCAACTATTATGCTCTTATTTAGGGACCAAGTCTCCCAAAACACTCCAAATTCTAGAACCTAACATCCCGACAAACCAAAATAGCAGAAATAAACTCAGTAAAAGTAGTTAATTGGGGATCGAGGTTAAAAAATGACCGGCCGAGTCACTACACACTCATATGTAGTAGAAAAGCTAATAAAAGAAAAGGTGGAATGACACACCTAATTCAAAGGTCAATTGAGTTCTAATAATTATCACACCTCCCTTTTTACTACCTTTCGTTTTCCTAAAAAAGGGGGAATAAGGTATACCTCGTTAATTATCAATACACCCGGGATGGGAGATAATAATAACGAGAAAGGAGTTTTTCCAATTTAAGGACAATTGGATCGGGATTTTATTTAAAATTTCAGAGTCGCCACTTGGTAAAATAATTGTGTCCCAAGTCACCAGTTTATCCCAAATCCGAGGAAGTTGACTCTGTTTTAATAGTCCGCGCAACAAGAAATCTGAATAAGGAATTCTGTTAACCCGAGAGAAGGTGTTAGGCACTCCCAGATTCCGTGGTTTCAGCACAGTCGTTCAACTGTCATTTTTGATTTTACTTGATTTCACTATATGTTTTTACAATGTTTGCATGTTTCTCTTTTAGTATTTTTTATGACTTGCGACGTCGCGAAAATGTATTTCGAGTCACTCTGCAACCAGTACTCCTATGACTTTTAACACGTTTCGACTTCGCCGAGATTTAAGATTTGAGTCACATTAGATGTGCACTCGTATAAGGAAAGTATATTTTAAAATCGTGCCTTATAGCATCTAACGACTTATTATTCTTTTGGAAAGACCGTGAAATTTACTAAACGATCTTCCCGAATCTATCACGTTATTATTATTTATATGGGGGCCCCGCTTGTTTTGTTCTTATACGAGGCTCGTCCCATTTATTTTTAAGAGTCCAATCCTCACGAATACTATATTTTCTACTTTTGGTTTTTCCTTAGTCATTTTTAATTATGTTATAATTTCAGAAGCATATCCAGGCCTTATCATTTATATTCCCAGGCCTGGACGTTTGGGGCTCGAATTCAGTGGACCAGCTTGCATATCTGTGTTTCAGAAACCCAGAATACGCTGAAGTCATTTTTCAGAAGCCCAATTATAAGTCCAATTGGATCCAGGCCTGTGCTATTCTTCAGGCCTAGACCAAACGTAAGAGAAAGAAGAAAACAGATCTAGAATTTCATGATATATACAAATACTCGAAATCAATAGAGGAATCAACCAAATTCTATTTATTTCAAAAAGAGAAACATGAATATAGACTTAACTATATCACTTCTAAATCACAATTATTTAACACTAATCAAATCTAAACAACAGACTACCTTTCTTCATATTTTATTAACAGTAATGCTACTCAATAATACGAATTGAACTATTTTTAACAACCAGTTGTAATTCATACTATTTGGTTATAATTATCGATTACTAATTTGAACTTCAAACAGTAAGCTATTTGTGTTAACTACTTCAAATAAGTCGTGTGATACTCAAATTTGTATTTAACTACTGGTTTTATCTTACACTATTTCCAGTTGTTGTTAAGATATTGAAATGAAGATATGGACTAAAGCTAAGTAATTATCATGTTCCAATTCATGTTATTACTGTGGTTATATGCAGGTTACGAAACTTCTTTTAAGCTAGGTGAGTTAGTTTAACTAATTAACCTGTTTTTAAAACTAAATCTAGGTGATTATATCTACTTCTACTCTAATCTATATCCTATCTATTACATTATCATCAGTGTCACCTCATGTTTCATATGTATCAGTTATACAAACATTTCCTATTAAATTACAAATGATCTACTTGTGCGATAAAAATACGAACATATAAAATATAATAGAGACAATCTCTTCTGGAAATCAACTCATAGTATTCATTGCTTCATATCAGCTGCTGTCACGACCCTAGTTCACCAATTATGAACATGTCGTGATGGCACCCAGTCCCCACGACTAGGTAAGCCTAACACGTTGCGGAATATACAAGCTATGAACACTTAAATAAGAAACATCGGAAAAATAGCATAATAAGGTATGTAATCCGTGCCGCTTGGCACATACATCCGTCAACACACAGTATAAAATGCTACCAAGAACCGGAATCTCACGGGTAACACAGACTAAAGAGAATATACAATTTTTGGCTCTATGTGTAAAGAGTATCTAACAACAAAAAAATGGAGGAAAAGTGTCAACTAGTACTATTAGAATAGAAGGAAAGCCTCCGAATCCGCGGACGTAGCAGATCATACCTCGAGGTCTCCCAGAAAGCTGCAGAATCACCTAGTACGAGCCTGCTCTGATGTACCTGGATCTGCACAACAAAAGTGTGCAGAAGAGTAGCATGAGTACACCACGGCGGTACTCGGTAAGTGCCAAGCCTAACCTCGATGGAGTAGTGACGAGGAAGGTCAGGGCCCTACTGAGAAACAATAATATAATGATGATAACAATAATAAACAGTTTAAATGATAATGATTTCCGAAATAACGACAATAAGATGATTACTGCAACCGTCTACAATTAAGCTTACAACAAATTACCAACTCAATAAAACAGGTCCAGGACCTGTGGGAATCGAACCCACAGTCCCATTTACAGTACCTCTGGATCTCCGGGAATCGAACCTGCAGCCCATATCTCAATAAATAATCAATAACTCAGGATCTCCGGGAATCGAACCCGTAGTCCCTACCAATAACTCAGGATCTCGGGAATCGAACCCGTAGTCCCTACCAATAACTCAGGATCTCGGGAATCGAACCCGCAGTCCCTACCAATAACTCAGGATCTCGGGAAATCGAAACCGCAGTCCCTACCAATATCACTCCGGGTCTCTGGGAATTGAACCCACAGCCCTGGGTCTCCGGAAATTGAACCCGCAGTCCACAACCACAATAAATAAAGGAATACACCGAGAGAATAAATTATGCTTAACTATAACTTCACCGAAAGATAGTGCCAATAATTATCAAGAAGTTCAAACAAGACAATTAGGCGACTAAACAGTTAAGTACTACCTAATCATGCTTTTCTAACTACTACCGGGTAAAAATATCAAATTAACAGCTAAAGACATGAATATCACTCATCGAACATTTTTACTAAAGTGTGTGTTCAACAACCAGTGCATGTACACGCCCGTCACCTCGCGTACAAGGTATTTAGACTATCACATAATATCCTAGGGGTGAAAATTCCCCCACACGAGGTTAGACAAGCCACTTACCTCAATCCCGGTACAAAACCGCTAAGAAATAACCCTATTGCCGCGAATGTCGGCCTCCACAGGTGTAGTATCTGATAAAAATCAATAGAATCACATCAAAATAGGCCAATTGGGCATTACCCAATCAAATACTCAAAAATACACCAAAACCCACAAGTTCCCAAAACCCGACTTTCGGTACGCTTATCAAAAAATCACGAAAATTATATATTCGGGTTCCTTATCTCAATACGAGTCCGTGCATATAAACTTTATCGAAATCGGACTCTATTTTCCCATTCAAATCAAAGATTTTCTAACAATTAGGCCTAGGGCTCAAACTCACCTTTAATCTTCCATTTTCAGTGAAATAATCACGGATTTCATGATAAACCAACGAATTAAGGTCAAGAAACTTACCCCGGATGATTTCCCGATGATATCCCAGCGTTTCCCCTTCAAAATCCTCTCTTGGAGCTCAACAATGGCGGTTTTGGTGTGTTAGGCCGCG